>OZ037776.1:44906615-44926615 GCA_964035525.1 Porites cylindrica | reverse complement strand
ATAGATTTAACTGTTTTTAGCAAACCATTACGCAATGTAGGGTATCTATTTTTTGTTCTCTTCGCAAAAAGTTATTAAATTTAGGTTTTCTTTTATTTTCTTTCTTGTCCTCTTCACCTCCGGCCACGATTAGCTTAGGCTCACCGCGGGTTTCATGAAAAATTTCCTTTCTCCTCTTTAGTTCACTGTAAATTATTACTTGTAAACTGTTCAATGTGTAATAAAGGTGTTGTCGTTGTTATAAGGATGGCACTGCATCGTTACCGTCGGTTTTATGTTTCTCTTGCAATCGATCTTATACCCCAGGACGAATGGTGTGGAGTGCATTATTCTGCGCCTGTGTAAAGATAGGGCGATATAAGGATTCGCTGATTGGAGAAATGGATGGGTGTGAGGTTATCCTAATCTGTTTTGTGCATTCTTTTTCCGGAGAGAAACAGAAAATTGAGCAAATGAATATGATAATTGCTCGAGTACAAGGTTTATTGTGATTAAAATTCCTGTTACAATAAGAGCCCTAATTCTTAAGCACACCAGCAACTAAAACTATGAATAGAAAGTTACCACTACTGCTACAGTATTTCGTTCATTATTTCTTTATCGCTGCGAACACTTTTTGTGAGCTTAGAAGGTACAAGGACATCCTGCTGGAATCCTTAAACGTACGTTGCCTTTTATTCCATACAAGAAATCATACCACTTGTAAACATTCCCTTCCCCTATCATGCAGCATTTTGACAATTCATTGATAGTAGAACCTGGTAACACATACGACCACACATTAACATTTGCCAGTCTCCCAACAAACGACTGTTTTGAGTCGAAACCTCCGCCGACATCGTCCTGCTCTTGCCCAAGCACCAGAGAACCCTCAGCATGTATGGTGTAACCTTTCTTGAAGTCTACACCTGATTTCACAAACACTCCATCTTTGTAGCTTTTCCATTCGCCCTTACTGTTTTCCCAAGTCACACATATCTGATGCCATTTGTTATCGTCTGCAGCTATGCCCACTGACCTGGGACAAAGATCAGGTGACATTCTTACGATCAGTGACATTGCACCCCAAGATAAAGTTTACAACTAAATGGCAAACAGTAAAAAAATCAGAAATAAAATACAAATATACAAATATGCGGAAATATGGAATAAGAATTTAAAAAAAATAAAGTAAATAAATAGATAATGATAATAATAGTAGTAATAATAATAATAATAATACGGCCGCCTGGTTAGCTCAGTTGGAAGAGCGCCGATCTATCGAGCGACAGGTCGCGGGTTCAAACCCCAGCAAGACCAACACCGAGGCTCTTTAAATAACTGAGAAGAAAGTGCTGCCTCCGTAATGACATCTGCAAATGGCTAGACTAATTTCTAGTCTTCTCGGAAAAGGACGAAAAAACGTAGGTTCCGTCTCAGAGCACTTTCGCTCATTTGTTCTTGTGGGACGTAAATGAGCCCGCATCACTATTCGAAAAGAGTAGGCGAGGAGAATCCGGTGGGGTGGCCAACCTTAACGGGTTGTGGGATTGGGTAGGGATGGCACCTCGCATGGGACCTAAGTCCCTTTCGTGCACATTCCCTTTGGGTTGGCCTGTGTCCAGGTGTCCAGAAAAGCAACTATATAAATAGAATAGATAAATAGACAATTTACAGTAACTAAGGGCAAAAAGGATTGGTCGGTAGAATTTAAAAGTTATGCAAGAATTGGCATTGCTCTCACCTTCTGACGGAATAAGGCTACATCCTTATATTGAGAAAGGGAAAGGGATTGGTCGGCAGAATTTGAACCTTATGCAAGAATTGGCACTGCTCTCCCCTTCCGACGTAGCCAAGTGTTTAAGACCCATAACCCTACCAGCGAGTTAATTTAACGGCGCCAAAAATTCCTTCTGACGTTAATTGTCCTTTTTTTTTTAGTTTAAAACAATTAGAAGTAAAATTCGGGCGTGTCTGCAATGGAAATGCATTGTGTCCCTCTCTTAGTGCCTCAAACTACCAAGTTGTATAAATAGCTATGGACCATATATGCGATGGGCCTTTACCCCACCAGGCAATAAACGCTACATTGCTAGAGGAAAAATGTGGTGCTCTTTCGAGTAAATACAGTATTGCCCACTTACCTTCTGTCATTACCAATATACAGGTGAACATCATCTGGAGCGAAAACAATCAACTCATTGTTTAGAGATTTCGTTGGCGCATAGCTGAATGGTGCTGAGTTTCCTGTTGCTGTCTTCATCCACAAGCAGATCGTAAATTGTGTTAAACTGCGCATGCCCCAAATATTCACATAATCGGTAACGCCTTGCTTTGGGAACTCCAGGGAGTAACCTAGAGCACAACAAACACACACAATAGGCTATTTCCGAGATGCCCCAAGCCTCTCTTTCAAAGCGAGGCTAAGTGCGTAGCAGAAACTGTTGATATGAAAATGGTGTTTTAGTCTTATGCAAATCTCATTTTTACAGGAAATGTTTGGCACTTAGCCTCGTTTTGATAGTGAGAGTTCTTGAGCTAGGAAAAGGTATAAACCTGCAAATACGATCCTTGTACATAATAACCTGTTTGACTAAATTGAACAGTTACACTCCTTATATAAGTTGTAGTTAATTTTTTCTTTTTCTTTTGTTTCAACTTCATTTGCATACATTACCATACCCAAAGACTAAAGAAAAACAAAAATTACCCGAGATAAAAAAAAAAAAACTAAAACTGAAAACTAAAACATACACACTGAAGAATTTGTTTGGTGTAACATTTGATACATGTTCCTATATTTTCTTTTAAATCAAGTTCATGCACATCATATTCTCAGGGCAACGATAATTTTTTCTTATTTCGGTCAATCGGACATAAAATACTTAACTGGTATGAAAATTGTATAATTGACAGGAAGCTGTCGACATTTATAACTACAACTTATTCGCTAACGTTAAGTTTCAGAGCGAGAGGGGACGAGCAATCATAATAATAAAACGAACCAGAGAGCCGTGACAGAGCCCCTACAAAGGGACTGGTGTGGAAAAAGCCTGAGAATGTTGTCAACATACCTTCCTGGCCCTTTACATAGCAGCTGATGAAAGCAACAAAAATGCAAGTAGTCACCCGAAGCATGGCAAAAGTTTGGTCACCTACAAATGAGAAGGCAATTTCAATCAATGAATATTAATATTACTACCACTTTCGAGCTTCCGTGAAAGCATTCCTGTTTGTCTAGACAATCCTTCGCGTTGGGGAGCCTGCGAAAATGTCGGCTTTTTTACAGGTCTGTGTTTGTTTCTAGTTCTGCGCGCCAAACACGGCGGTTCTAAAAACAATGCGTCGGCGTTTTATTTTTGCGATGACGTAAAAAAAAAAATCCTCAGACAGCAACCTTCGATGGTTTATTTCATCCAAGTGCTTAGAGCATCCAGCGAACTGTTTTTTGACGACTGTACATATTCGTTTTGCAAGGTGTTCATTGTGCTGAGACTAAAGTCCACATAACTCTTCTGAGTTTTGTTGATTTAGTTTTGTCAATAAGACAAATATTCCATTACGATTTCGATATTACTATGAAAAAAATTATAAACAATGAATTTTGAGTTTATTAAAACAGTAAATCTTTTGAGTGGGAAATATACTTATTCCTTTGTTTCTCGGGTGTTTATCTACCGTGTATGAAAAGCGAAAGAGAACACAAAAATTGATTTGAAATACAATATGGGGTATAATTTAAGGCAATTCATTTTAAATAAGTTCAAAGGCGAAAAAATAAAGGAAGAATGTATATTTTCAACACTGTGGGCCTCTTTGTCATCTCAACGTGTGCTCACCAAACTTCTTTCTTGTAAGCAGAAAAAAGCCGTTCCCTGTGAATTTTCACACACGTTTTCAATTGGAATAAAATTGCATTTTCAACGTTCTTTATTTACTGTAGATGATACCCAATTACCATGCTACATAACAGCTGTTCCTGTATTTCTAACCTCCAAAACAAGAACCTGAAATATCTCGATAACATTGTTAAAGAATTTCTTCAAGCTTCGACGGTAACTATTTGGCTATAAGAGATAAAGCTTCTGTGACTACTTTGGAAAAAATGTCAAAGCAGAAAACTAAAACCGCTATGTCATTATCACACTAGTCAAGACAATTTTCATCTTAAACAAATACAGCTGTTGAGACCGTTTTCAATTTCTGAGGTTTCAAACCGTTCGTGGTTTTATCCCAATATCTTGTTATTGCCCAAAATAATTAACCAATCCAATATCGTTGATGGAAGTCGGATGAAGAAAGATAGCAGAAAATTCGAAAAACAATTTGAGAATAAATTTCTCTCTCACTACCAGAGTAAATAGTCCTACCCCATTATTGCGACTCTCCAAAATATCTACAATTGGTTTCATCGTATAAAAATTGAAAACATCAAACAAATATTCCTCCAAAATGCTCTCATAAAAAAACATTTTGTTACGAAAATATTGCATGAAACCTATCGATGGAAAAGTTTTGTTTTGTTTGCCTCTTCACGGTTCTTATCATGCAATCCACCTTTTATTGCATTCACCAAGTACATGCGGAATATTGAAAAAAAAAAACATCTCAAACTAAATGTCGTTAGTATATACTCACTCAGTGATCTTAGGGTTTAAAACAATCTGATTTGCTTCTATCTCGAACTATTGAACAACATTGACTTCCTAGCAATGGATAATGCGTCGAAGGTAAGAGAAGTCTTAAAGGAATTCGAAACATAATCGTTTTTCACTTACTTAAGCTGAATTTTTTGTTCGATGTAATGTTAACAACCACTGCTTATTCGAAAAGAGAAGGCCATTTTTTTAACCTAACATTTCCGAACAAGAAAAAAAAATTGCCCAAGAAATATTTTAAGACGTAAAATTCTGCAAATGTTTATCATAACTAGCGTTTGGATCTTTTTTGTTTTTAGTTTTTTGTTTTTTGTAGGTATACCGAGTTAAACTGAATTATGCGAGGCGAAAGAAAAGGAACGAAGTTTACTCACAAACCAAGCAAGAGAAATTCAAGAACGGCAAAATAGCCAGCAAAATCTGATCATATTCAAAAAAGTAACATTAACTTTTTGCATTTTCCGAATAAGTAACATTTACCTCAAACTCTTGGTTTAAATCCCTTCTTCAGCAGAACAGAGTAGCAAATGTAAATGATGTACTGAAGAGTAAGTGTGCAATATTTGTAGTTTGTGACTTCAAAGGGCGTTTCCAATAATCTATCGTATCTTAATTAGGTGGGCTAATAGCGGGGCTCCCGCGCGCGCGAAGCGCGCGTGGGACAGAGCCCCATACCCATGGAATATGGTCAACCTCTTTTCGTTTGGTTGTCACGTGATTGACCGAGCGTACGTACGTACGTACGTACGTACGTACGTACGTACGCGTCTACAGATTGTATGGGTGGGGTAGGGGAGACTATCAAAAGGAAGGGAGGGGTGTCTCAGGCGTGTCTTGGCAAGTCCACATCTTTAATATAGGACATTAACAATATGGTCAATTGACAGCTGTCCAAACAGGATAGCCACTGACCAGTATCCCATGACCATATCGCGGGCTCATGTGTCAACTCATCGAGGTGACGTGATTTATTTGGAAGCTGTCCGCTGACCAGTTAACTGTTTTACTAGATCGCGAACAACGTTCAATCTCATACTTTTACTAGTTTGGGAGCACAGGAAAACTGATAATGCGCAGATATTGGACATCAATGTTTTGATCAATTGACAGCTGTCAAAACAGAGTACCCGCTGACCAGTATCACTTGACCGTATCGCGGGCTCAGGTGTCGACCCGTCGAGGTCAAGTATTTTTTGAAGTTATCCGCTGACAAGTAAACTAGTTTTCAAGTGATCGCAGGCTCAAGTTAAATTTTTTTTCTTAATTCATATGAAATATGTTGTGTTTATGTGCTGCACAATTAAAATTTTGATTGCAAACTGACCTCGGACGTGAAAATTCAGCCAGCTGTTACAGGCAGGGAAGACAGTTGCTTTTGTTTTTTCTCACAATGGTCACGCGTTGGTCACGCTCTACGTCCAATTTTTATGCTCTGATTGGTCAAAATTTGACAGGTGAGTTCATGCGCAAAATTTATGCAGCATCTTGAATCTTGTTTACTTTAACAGCTGAAGCTGACAGAGTTTTGTGTCAACTTGTGATGTTTTTAACTGTCTTTTTCCACTGGATGTACAAAATGAAATTCAGCTGCTATCAGGAGTCTTCTGTTACTCATGGCTAGTTTGTTTATTGGGTTTTTGGTTGAGAAAACGTCGCTTGTCAAAGTCGGAAATCCGATTTCGGATGGCATCGTTTTCGTTTTCACCTTGCTTGATGCGTAAGAGGATTGCAAAGTCTGAAGCGATACTGGCTTTACCTGATAACTTTCAGGAGCTGCATCTCGAATGGTAAGCCAGAGAAATTATTGTATTTCATGTTTGTTTTTTGTATCTAATTTAATGAAGTGGAGCGTAGTTTATGCGGGAATTTAGTTTATGCGCGTTTGTAAGATTTGAGACAACGATCTCACCGAGTATCTGGTTTGATATAATCTTACAGAACTTTAAAAAGCCTTTAGACAGTTTCTCACCGCAAATAGAAAGAAAATGTTCCAAAGAATCTTTACTTATAATTCTAGCCGGAAAAGAAAGCTTTGAGCGATTTTCTTGCCTCGAGTTCGTCTTTGAAAAAACAAACACCGGGAAGCTGGCTTAAAACATAAACTTCAGCAAACTTAAGCTTGAAGCTTGAAGATTCAGGATATTTAGGGACACTTTAATACTTGTCTTCCTGAATGAAAATTGTTGTCTCTGTTTATGTTTCACCGAATTATATTTCTTTTATTGATTGTTAGTAGTCTCTCTTGCAATTTTAATCGCTATGCCGATTGTTTTCAGTCGTTCAGTGAACATTGCTTGCAGGAGTTCTCAAAATGCCGCGCGTTAAACCATCAAATAAAAAATAAACATGATAAATTCTTTATTATCTTGGAGCGTAACTCTGTTAATGTTCATTCAAACACTCGCTACAGCTCGCACTACAAAAGTGAGAACCGGATGGCCGTATAGGTGATTTTGGAAAATTTTTTTAACAGTTTATGAATATTGAATGAGAGCAATTTGTATTGTGAAATACTGCTTTCTGTCCATGGTATAATTTAATAAAAGGTTGGTTTACACGCACCCAGATTTGTTGGCAAGATTTTGCAAAGTAAACTTGTCGAACGCCAAAACGTTGGCCTGGTTTTTTTTCTAAGCCTAATTGATCTACGGTGATCAATAGCCATTACGGCTCTTAAATGTGATAAAAGATGATTACCAGTTTTTGAGTGTACCTATGAGGTTATCAACTCGATGTAAGATTTGGTTCACTCTTGGGCTGTTTGCAAATTATTTTTCTCTAAAATCAGGTAGCCTTTCCCTCAAAAGTCACATAAATGTGCTCTAAAGTTAACTGAATTGTGGAATTCGAATACAAGTTTATTGTTTAATTTAAATTATAAATTTACTAATGGGAGCCTCGCTTTTAGCCCTGGCTAAATCTATATATTAAGTTTACAATTTACAGAGCCGCAAATGATTCCGAGAAAAGTAGAGGAATGGAATGGATAATCAACGGTGCTGAGTACTTGAATACAGTCGACTCTCTCTCTTAGCGAAAATCTCTTTAAAACGAACACCTAGAGTTGGTCCCTGTTGACTCTTTTCCTTTTGCAATAAATTTTGATATTGGAATCGCTACGGTAGTAAAAAAAAGTGGCAACAATCCTGTCACCTCAAGTTTAGCAAGTCCAAGTGAGAAAAAGCAAGAGAAAGGAGAAGCAAGCTTGTTGAGGCAGACCAGAAACAGGAAGACAGGAAGTTGTAGATTGCGGCACCAAACGAGCTCAGAAGGCTGACACTAGTGAGACTGCAAAGTGTAAGATATGTAACGCAGATGATAACAGCCACCTTTGCCGTTTCTGTACATTGAAAGCCGACAGAAAGCTAAGACGTTTTGCCGGCGATTTACAGGACTATTAGTCCGTGGGCCAGCGCGTGAAACCCTCCGCCCCCACCCCTAGGGAAATTTTGCAGACATATACCGTTTGAAATCTTAGGGAAAGGAGATTCCAAATCAGGTTTTTTGCAATTGTTAAGTTGCTGTACGAGGACCGAAATACCACAGGGTACCCACGCCAAGGGTTTTAAAGAAAATAAAAAAAATAAATAAATAAAGCAATAGATAAAGCAATATGAAATTGTGTCTTTTTACTTACTGCTGCCATCTCTACAGAAATTTGCATCCCGGCACCGTATATAAGCAGTAAACTAGGGTACTGGGCATGTCATAAATTTTAGTAGGACAAAACCAAATACTGTTTTGTGAATACACCTAATTGCAATAAGGTTGTCATAGAATAAAGCAAAAAGGAAAAAGGTAAATGGGAATTAATTAGCATGTAATTATATATCATAGCTTGCAACACTCACAACACAAACGCTTATAGCTGAATATTAATCACGTAATATGAGAGAATTCCTTTGCATCAGTTTCTTGGTGTCATTCTAATGCAATTCGAGGCTGATTCATCTAGCGAATTTCTAAGGTGCTCGAATTACAAAGGTAAATCGGATAACTACTAAAGAAATGATGCCTCCCTCCATTTTTTTTCAATAAATATAGCCTGGGGTAAATTCCCCCTGAGTGCACAACACCATCTGATCCCAATTTTCAAGCAACAAATCAGGGGCGTAGGCAGGACTTTTCATCGCAAGAGGCTAAGGGGGTCCTCCGCTAGTTCCTCACCTGAGCCACAAACCAAGCTTCGTTTGTCAGGACATAATAGATTGGCGACTGAAAGTGCGACAACTGAGACATAACATTGCTCGCGTCAATTTACCTTTTTCTTTCTCGAATTGTGCGACTTCTGTTGATGGAGAATGTTGGCTCTAAAATGACTAAGGCGCCTGTCTATCTTACGGCGCGGAATTAAAAAATTATCTCTTGTTATTGTGAATGAATTCTTAAATGATTGTTAAATAATTAAGATACGCAAATGTAATCACATGGCTAATTTATTCCTATTTGGCTTTTTGCTTTTTTCTACGACAACGTTATTGCAATTAGGTGTACATATACCGTAAAATTCCGAAAATAAGCCCTGGGGCTTATATTTTTCAAAGGCCCCGTTTAAGGGGTTTATTTTTGGAGGGGCTTATATTCGGAGGGAAATTTGCGTTTCAAAACCGATTAGGTTAGCCTCATAGATTGAAGTAAATTTACCGTTTTTTGCTTTGTTTTACTTTGTATTTGAGAGCAAATTTTCCCAGTACAAGACCCCGGGGGGCTTATATTTGGAGAGGCTTATCCATGGAGGGGCTTATTTTCGGAATTTTACGGTATGTTATTCACCGGCTGGGGGTTCCGTATTAGGAGAAACTGTGGCCGACGTCTTGAGTACTGCCCGAGGGAACAGTTTCTTCCAATACAGACCGACCTAGGCCGGTGAATAAGATTTTTATTTTTTTCCAACTGAGATTTAAAAGTTTCAGGAAAATTTTTCTTCACTCTCCAACCTGTGTGTTGAAGTAGGACCACAGGGCGCACAGAATCACAACAGCCTACTGGAAGCCAAATTATAAGGATTTGTATGGAAATTTAGCTTAAGATCGACAAAATGGTTAAAATGTACAAAAACAGCTCTTAAAGTATACATACCTAATGAAAAGTTGTGTCTTTGTTGTTTTCTTGCTGTTTCCTACCCTATAAACGCCATTTTAGCAGGTTTTAAAGTTTTGGGTTTTCAACGTTGAAAAACCAAAACATTAAAACTTGCTAAATATTAAAACTAGTGCAAAACTACTGCAAAACATTAAAGCTAGTGAGGCGACATCACGAGCCACCTGTTTTGCTTTACTTTAGCGGTTTTCCTGGCTGACTTGCTTGATTCTCCCTTCAGATTTTTTGTCTGAATAATGAAATTCACTTGTCCCTAGCTAATGCTAATAATAGCGCAAGTTTTAAGAGAAAAATGGTTTGAACATGACGGTTTTTGCCCATTCACAAACAACCAACAAACTTGTGAATGAAGCTGCCAACGATTCCGCCCGGGTTAGCGAGCAAGATCGTAAAATACCGCCCGCTCTCGGAACCAATCAGATTGCAGGATTTGGAGGATTCCGCCCGCTTGCAAGCTTGGAAAAAAAATAATTTTTTTTGTTCGCGCTATGTTTTTCGAAATTACATTTCCGATTTGTATGAGAAAAATACAGTTTTATCCATAATTTGATTTGTTTCCCGCGTGCATCTCATGATTCTTTGCTGTGCCATATTTTCATATCCGTCCGATTCTGGTATTGAAGGTGAGTTCCTAATTGAAATTTTCACACCAGTACGCCCCCGTTACGATAAAAACCTGTTAGATAGACTATCTCAGCTTACAGAAGGTATTTTAATGGTAAATTCAAGCTTAGTTAATATTTCGTTAATGGTAACAGCCCGTCTAATTGAGGTAGTGGCCATGAGGGCTCGAGGAATAATTGTTTTAGTAAAATCCAACTAGTTGGTCAAAAATTTCGAGAATAAAAAACTTTTAGCTAGTTAAAGCTAGACTTTAATCCTTTTTTGCCGCCAAAAAACCCGCGCTTTTCGCTACTAGTGGGCTGTAACATATAGCCTAGTAGTAGCTCAACCAATCAGAACACAGCATTGATGATAGACCACTAGTTGGATTTTACTAACTACAGGTGGCCCAAGCTCTATGAGTCTATTGTTTCAACGGATATCGCTTACCTTTAGTCCTTTGTTTGTTTTCTTGCGTTTTCTATCAGTGTCAATATGGGACCATTCATGAGGTTTCAGTTTCAACGGCTGTAACCTATATATATTTATAAAATAGCCAAGGTTAAAATTAGATTCTGATTGGTCGAGACCAGTTCATTGTATCTCCATAAAGCTCGAAGCACACGTCACGCGTGCATTATAGTGCAACATATGCACGCAAGCTACGTCACACTCTCTGACAAACACAGAAATTTTTGTTTTCGCCTGTCCGCCATTATGGCTAAAGATCTTCTGTGCTTTGACATGGCTTTCAGTCTCTAAATGTTGAAAAAGACGAAAACATTGATTGCCAGTTAGATAAAATTTCAACCGAAAAAAAGAATGCGAGGTTTGTACACCTGACTGAACAAGACAGAAATCAACTTTTGGCAGACGCAGAGGCGAAAGCCACAAAAGTTCAACAACTTGGGCTGTAAAATTTTTTAAAGGTATGAAAGAACGTAGACTATTTTAACCTTGTACAGAAACACGTGACAAAAGCCTACAGTAGTGGCTCTTCCGATTTAATTTACAAATTTCGAAAAGGAACGAAGAAAAAAAAGAGACTAATTTACAAATCTAATTATTACTAACTAGGGTATCTAAAAGATAGTAATGCTGCGGCACATTCTGTTGATACTGGCATTAGTTAGGCAGTGAGAGTTAAAAGAATCAAAAAAATTAATGACATTGAATGTCCTATTTACATGTTGGAAAGTACTAGAATAATTACTATCAGTCTATAGAAAGAACTGGTGGGAACGTTGTTTAGAAAATGATCAAGTGGTTATCAACTCTGGTTTTCCCACAGTAAATTGTAGGAAATAATAGAAATTCCGATCGTTTATCCATATATTTAATATACGGTGCACGATGTTTTCTCTGGAAACACAATACTTTTCTTGCTGTTTGTTGCACTTTATTAAGTAACAGTTATTTAGCTATATATTTATAGAAAACAACAACACAAAAAACGGAAAAAAAAGAAAGAAGGAATAAATAATTCAGTAGGACTCGAACCCAGCACCTTCGACTATACGAGACTACACCTAACCAATACACCACAGACGCTGATAACGTAGTCTTTAGGAAAAGTCTTTCACTTTATTCCTTTTCCATGAAACTTCGGCCGGCAAGATGATCGCCAGCCGCATTAACCGAGCTATTAACAGTGAAAAAACAATGTAAACGCATATTCCATGGCAATAAATGAATGAAAGAGCATAATTATGCTTTTCGAAATGCCGATACACGTCCTCGTCTGCAAAGTAGGACACAAAACATATGTTTTGTTATCTCGATTTCAGCTGTTATTTTGAAGCGAATGGTCAAAATCACATCCATTTTCGGCTCATACAGTTTCTTAAGAATAGCATTGCATGACATTTTCTCACTTTCACATCACCTTCTAGCAAGCTGGAAATGTATTTTCTTATGGACTGCGCTTGACGCATTGTTCTTTTCATGTTGGGAGTTTACACGTGCGTATGTGCTTTTCGGTTGCATCTCATTAGCGAGAGTATTTATTCTACGCGTAACAGAATTTTCATTATCCAGCTATCGCTCCTCTAAGTACTTCTTGGCGGTGGATTTGCAACTGATATGTCCGATAGTGATCACCCGTCCGATGGTGCTACAGAAACTGGGCCGCCTATTCAGCGTTCTAGCCAATTTGACGCTGTCTTCGAACAGTTCAAAGGTTATGTAGATTCAAGATTACATGAGCTTTCAACCGCGTCGGCGAGTAACACCGAATCCAGCAAATCTCTCTCCGAAACGAAGAAACTCCGCAGAGAGGCCGAAGCTTCTAAGCTGAAGAAGAAGGGGAATCTCAAGCAGTTTCTCTTCAACGCTGAGCTCCTCGACGAGGTCAAGTCCATTACTGAAGACCTTCAAACGCAAGATACAGATTCGGCGAACAAAACGGCCAAGCGTACAATTAAACTCATTGAAAGGCGTCAGAAACTCATCAAACTCGCCGACAAGAGTGAAGCCGGCTGGTTAGCAGTAGACGAATATGACAGTGATGAACTCGCCGAAGACTCGGCCGACGAGAAGCGTATCAGAAAGGCACAAGATAAAGCAGTCCGTAAAAAGTTTCAGATGGCTAAATCTGCTTCTAGGTCTCGCTCTACTGGTAGTATACGGAGCCCTGTTAGTGCCATACACGCGCACGTACAGCATTATATTGGGAATGTATTCTTGTTTCTTTATGGCGAACACTTTCTTACCCTTGGCGCGACTTTTTTTCTCTGGCGCGACTTTTTTTTCTCTGGCGCGACTTTTTTTTTACTGGCGCGACTTTTTTTTCACTGGTGCGACTTTTTCTCACCGGCACGACTTTTTTTTCGCCGGCGCGACTTTTTTTCGCCGGCGCGACTTTTTTTCGCCGGCGCGACTTCTCTGGCACTCATTTGTAGACCGCTGCTAAATTTTATTGCGGGCTCAAGTTACGAACACGTGTACTTGTGAGCAAGATGGCTGACTCGGTTGACTCGGCTGACTCCGACCTGAAGAAGGTAAGTAGCATGTAATTTAGTTCTGAATACGGCCGTATTCCTAAAGGAATTACGAGAATGAATAGCGGGAAGGTAGCTAGTCTTATTATTTCGCTATTTTCTCTGTTGACAGAGTAAATTGTGGACCGAAACACAAAATAACAAGCATGATTCTTACTTTATTTTTATACGTGACAAGAAATTTCAAGTATAGCAATACTCGTAATTAATAGATGTCTAGTCCTGTATTAAGGTCCAAGGCAACTTCAGAATACCCAGCCACTTTATTTACATGTGCCGGTGTGCTTTGAAAACGAGGTATATAACAATAGTTGCTTTTCTTATTCAATTAGATGCTATAAATAAGTGACCGGGTATTCTGGAGTTTAGATCTTACTTTGTCGGTGTAAAATCATGTAGTGAGGTGTTGAACCTTGGGCCAGTTGATTTATCAGTTGGCACATAAATAATGATTATATGAAAAAAATATTATTATGAAGTGCAGTCTGTGTTAAACAATGCGAAGTTGTACTTTCAGTTTTTGTCATAGTGTTGTTGATTCACTTACAGGTTTGTAACTATCTACGACAACGAGGAGTGGAAGAAAGGGTAGTAGACAAATTTGAGGAAGAAAAGGTTAGCATAATTTTGGTTGTTTTATCCTGTTTTATACCTAGCACCCATCCAGGCCGCCTAAGCAGGTGCCTGTGTGTTGTCATAGGCAGCTAAAATCACTTGCTAGTCAATTGACTTTAGCTGGCTACTTTTGTGTCACTTTGTGTCACTTTGTGACAGGTTGTGTGACTTATTATTAATATCTAATTAAGGACTGCATGATTAGCCAGTCAATTTAATTACACGTGATTGCACGACCCAGTTTCTACAATGACACGGGTCAGACCTCATGGACGGTAGATGTATGATTCGAGCGGCTCACAATAAACGTTAAAAGTTGAACGTCTGTTTCTTACAATTTTGCCATCAACAACAATATATTTTTGTAAGGAAAGAGAACCATTGCTCAAACCATCATGGCTCCTTACTATGTCTTATCAGCCCTCCCTAACAAAGTTTTGTACTGATCAATAACATAACTCAATCTCCCCTCCCCTTCACAAACACACACCCAGACAAGGTCTAGATTTGACATCATCGCAAATGTTAATAGACTCCCACAATGTACCACTGGGGCATTTTAAAGTACTGACTTCTTTTGCATGTAATACAAATTATGACTTTATTTCACATTACAACAAGAGCCAAACAGTGAAGGCCGAAGAAGAAATACCCCTATGGTGTTGCTCTCCTTGAGTTAATTAAAAAGCTGTCACAACAAAATAAACTACATTCCCCTTTTCCTGCTATTTCAATTCTAAAAAACAAGAATAAATTACATCTCCATTGGAAAAGAGCATTAATATACTAATTAACTTAAATCTTCTTATCCCAGATGGATATTTCAGCAGTCCTAAATGCGAGTGATGATGTCCTTAAACATATGGGGCTGTCGACAGCAGGGGACAGATTAAGCCTTCGTGGCTTTTGTAGCACCGCTCAAGAGAAGCAACACAAGGAAGAAAAGGAATCCAAAAGACGAAGACTCCTTGAGGCATTCTTGTCTTCAAAGAAAGATAGGTCGACTAAGCTTACAACTGCTTCAGGCAACCAACAGCAAAAGAAAAAGCTTGAAAAGGAAAAAAAAAAGTCTAAACGAGTACAAGTTGGATGGAAACACTTCCGAGAGGAGGTTGAAGACTATGTTCTTGTACCTCTGTCTAAAGGAGGTGGCAGTAGGTATGCAACCATGCTGTTATCAAGTAACAGAACAGACATTATGAAAGTTTGTAAATCCATCTTTTTCCCTAATGGAGTGTCATATTATGGGAAAACAGAAGACATGCTATTTGCTATTGGAAATTTTCATAATGACCAAATGGGTGTTACCCTGGAAGTGAATGGGAAAGAGCTACCTTTCAATATTGGAAATTACATAGAGGCTTTTAAATTGAAAGATGTCAGGCTATACTTGTTGTCCAAAAAGATGACAACTCTCAGTGATGAAAGTGATGATGGCTTACCACCCATGATAATGAGTCATGACACCAATTCTTCTGAAAGGGCTTGTACAGCTGGTACTTCAATTGAGGACAGACAAGATGACAGAAAAGGCCTGATTGGTACAACAGAACAAAGGGAATCACTTAAAAGAGAGCAGGACACCGAGTATGAACTTTCACTAAAAGCAGACAAGCAAAAAAGAATCTCCCTTGAAATTGCAAATGCTGAGGCTGAACACAAGAAAAGAGTTCAAGAGGCACGAGCTGCAAGAGTTTTACCAGAACCCAGCACAGAATTTCTCACTGTAAGGGTCCGACACCCTACAATGGGAGTATGCTCTCGGCGGTTTCCAGCAAATAGTCGAGTGACAGTAGTATATGATTGGGCTGGTTCTTTGACTCCAGACATAGTGGATTTCACACTCTGTGACCCTGTGGGAACACCGCTGCCACCAAGTAGTGAACTAGAGGATAGATGTACCTTGGTTATGGCTACTACTACACATACACCATCATTGTGTGAGTCAGATGATGACATTCAATTCATGGGATTTGGAGATGCAAGTAATGGTATTAACACAACACTGCCAGACTGTGAGTGCAACATGGAAGGAAGGGAAATAAATACTGACGTGTAAGTAACTTAAACTTCCACTGCCAATTTCCATATAAATAACAGTCAGTCATCAGAAATTGTCAGACTGAAAATTTCCCACTAATATTTCATTTTTTTAACACATGATGCTTGGGCACTAAAAGGGCTCAGTTTTTATCAGGAAGTAATAAATTTATGTCTAAAAGTAAGGAACATTAAATTGGTCTTTTTAAGTAAGGAAAACGTAACTGCAGCATTGAACTTCCTTATACATGTTGTGGAGGAGCAGGGATTATAGTATCTACATGTATTTCGTGTGGTGTTATCCTAACAGGCATAAATGTAAGAAATTAATATCAAGGACAGACTTTCAGCGTTGCATTTACAGACAAGGAGATATATCTCAGAAATCTGTTTCATAAAGACAATATTGTATAAAAATTTGATTGCTCTACATTCTTTTCATTTTAAACTTGAACTTGATTGTTGTGTCACAGGCACCCCTTTCTTGTATGATGCTATGATATTTAAATTCAAGTTTTAATTTATATGTTATCCACAGTCATTAGAAAATATTGCCTATATACTCTAATGAGGGGCAAGAGGACCTTAAATAAACTACCAGACTTATGTGGGGAAGTTCCCTTATTTGCAGGTAGAATTATAAATATTATAATATATATCTGTTGTGTACTCTTGACTTCATACCAATCACTGTGATGGTATTTGTTTACTTTTATTTTACTAGGCCCATGACTCCAATGCAGTTGGACAATTACTACGCCTCCATTCTGGTAGAGCAACCTGGAAGTACATGTCACAGGGAAAGTTATTCGTCTGACAGTGAAGGTGACGTTTCTGCAAGTGAAACCCACAGTGATAATGTCCCAGCTGTTACTTGTTCTCAAGTGAAACCAGCACCTGAAATACTGAATGAACTAGCAGCCCAGATAAATGCTGATTGCCTCACCAAATTCAACATTGCTCGCAATTTCATATGGGAAGGAGCCAAGAGAGCAGTTTCCCGCAAAGTATTTTCGCCAGCTAACAAGGTATCTGTTAAGTTCACTGATGACACTGGGATCAGTGAGGGTGCCATCGACTGGGGTGGCCCCATGAGAGAGTTCTTTACGCTGATACTACAATGCATCCATGATTCTCAACTTATGTGTGGTCCGGAGAGCTGCAGATTCCTGTCATACAATGTAAAGTGTTTAGAAGATAATGACTACTTTGTTGCAGGACTGATGATTGCAATGTCACTCGTGCATGGGGGACTTGCACCGCACTTCCTATCCCCTGTCATGTTTCAAGCTCTTCTCAGTGACCAACCTTTGACAGTGCCATTGCAAGATGTCTATGATCATGAGCTGAAATCTGCTCTGAAATCTCTGATAGACTGTGACACTGTAGAGAAAGCAAAGAGCTGCACAGTTGATGGCAACTTGTCAACTGTTCTTGAGCTGGCTGGAACATTGGCAATGCCAATACAAACCCTGGATGATGTCAAGAAAATGGTTGCAGCAACTTCGCAGTGGTTTGTTCTCGGGCGATGTAAACCAGCCCTTGAGAGCTTCCGAGAAGGCCTCTCAGCCCTTGGCGTACTAGAAGCAGTCAAGAGATATCCTGATAGTTTCAGGCCATTGTTTTGTGATGTACCCGAGAAGCTGACAGCAGAAAGAATGGAACAATTGTTCAGGCCTACGTCAAGCCCTGTTGGTTCTTCAAAGGCATTAACCGAGAGTCTTGTTTTGTCCAGATGGGGTGATTATCTTCAGGACATAGAAGATGCGGAAGATTCTGACATCACCTTGAGTGACATTTTGTTCTTTACCACTGGCTGCAAAGTATTACCACAACGTGCGTTACCTGTCACCGTTGAGTTTTTGCATGAAGGGTTGTCAAGATTTCCCACAGCAAATACATGTTCAAACATCCTCCGTCTTCCAGTTGTGCATAGTGATTATGAAAGCTTCAAAGCTGATGTTACCTTTGGATTTCTCAATGCACGGGGTTTCGGTACTGCGTGACAAGCAAGGTGCAGTGCAGTTCAAGCCATTTTTGGACAACTGGAATTGGAAGTTGCTGGGCCAAACAATGCATGTTTATCAGGTTAAACGGCACCTTCCTAGTGGCATATTTTATAAAGACTCTTTGTTACTGTTACTGTTTGTTTAACTTAGAATGCCCAATGTCAGACTATCTAGCTGATAAGAGGGAGACACCTCGGGTATTAAAGGGTTACGGTTGCTGTTTATTACGAATGTGAATGCATTCAGTGCGTACACGTGCACATTAACATCAATTTTTATGATAGTCAACATTTCGTGTTCATCAGAATTAGTCCGTTTTGCTATTTGATATCTGTTTACTCAGTTGAATTGAGCTGATTTCACCTAAGATAATTATCTTATGTTAATATTCTGCTGTATACAATGAATATTGGCGGAGAAATTTTGTCCATTTTCTCCTTATTGCGTGTGCATCCTCCTTTTGACAAAAAGACGACAACAATGAATCGTTTGAGAAAGAAAATTGCTAATAAAGTTGATGTTTGGCTGTTGATGCTTTTGCTATTGTTCTAACAGTATTCTCTTCGCATCAGTCAGCATTGAGACTTGTTAATGAATGAAGAGTCCTGGCCAAGGTTTCTTTGGCGAGAAAGAACAGGCGCAAGGGGCAGGAATATTCGACATGTTTCTGGTCGACCATTCTCATAAATGTGAAGCTACAATAACTTCTCTATCTAGTTCACGAGAATCAAATAAAGATTCTGTGCCTCGTTAGCATTTTCTGGCATTCTAAGACCTTCTTCTGTCATGATGACCTGGGCAAGTGCATTGAATTCAGGTGTTGATTCCAGAGGCAGGTCATCACAACACATATCTCTAGCAACATCTAAGTCGTCAATGTCAACATCATGCTTGCAATCTGTGGCCCCTGTCATTTCAGGGTGATGGTATAAGAGACAAGGTCGACCATGGGGAGAACTGTTGTTCCTTGTTGAGGGTCGAATCCGATGTAGGTTCCACAGTCTAGCCACTCTTTGGAGTTCCTCACGGATAATTGTGATGTAACAAAACAGTAGACATTCTTCATGCACAGCATTGGCATCACAGTATAGTCCTCTGTCCCTCAAATCTTTAAAATGAGTAATCCACCAATCAGAAGCTCCTCTTCGCAGTTGTCCCCACCATGCTTCTATTCTCTGATTAGCAACTGATCTTCCATAAAGAAAACTTTTCTCTCCTGACCAACTATCTCCTCCTTCATGTCGTAGATAGCGTTGAATAGCAGCGATTCTCACGTTTTCTGTCCCCATGTCTCCACGAATTACACTGGCGGTACGGTAAAATAGCTTGCAACAACGCCGGGATGATTATTCGTACGCCCAACTTCAAGCCACATGATTTGTCTCGAATATCCGTCAATACAACCGTGTATACAAAACCCATAAGGTTTCAATTTATCGTATCCGTCCAGGTGCCAAATAAAATTTGGGCCCTTTGCGTGGTATTGTCGCCTTTGGAGTCTATGCCTTGAGCGCCTTTGTACCCCTTCAGGATCCATTATTCTTAACGCATTCCTAACAAATTCTTTGCTAACAGACAATTTATGGTCAACCACTAATCTCTGCCACATAGATCTGTAACCGACAATGCTTCCACTTCCTTTTAACTCCTCTTCCATGGCGTCTGCTATCTCAACAAAGTTGCTAAAGCGTCGTCGTCCAAGATTTTTTTGCGATAAGATTCTTTTAAGCTGTCGTAGACTTAAAGGTATTCCATTATTTAAAAAGAGACAATCAATGATTTCCTTATAATTGAAGCCCAAATGGAAATATTCCTCAATCATATGATTTCGAAGGTTGTTATCCGCCATGTCGTTATCCGCGATGTCTCAGTGATTTAGGACAGCGGCTCCTCCCAGAAGGTTAAAAAGACCTAACGCCAATAAATGAGGACACGGTTGATACGTGGTCTTGAACACAATTTTTTACATAATTTTTTGTCCCTATTACAGGACTAGA
>OZ037776.1:44829115-44894115 GCA_964035525.1 Porites cylindrica | reverse complement strand
GCCAATCAAAATACCAATATTGCAAAGTGGCGCGCAAACGAACAACCGGTTTCACTGTAATAGGCCCTTCTAATAATTTACTCTATAGCTCTATAGTGAGATAGACCACTTTCCATTTTTGTAAAGTGTTTTTGCATCTTCCTCTAGGTGACAATGACAATCATGATAATGACGTCTCTTATGATGGTTCTCGACCATCAACCTCGTTTCAAGAGCAAGGTGTGTATTAAATTACAGTACAGCATCCTAAACAGGTTCTGACATAGATGACAATTAACAGATATTTAAGTTATTTAGGTTCTTGAAAAGGTTCTTATTTTCTGAAGAAAAAAATCACATTGTTGGTAGTAAAATGTAGTGGTATTTGTCCTTTCTCTTATGCAGCAGGTAGTTTTTTCCGTATGCCTTATATATAATTGTCTCAGAGGAGAACTGGTCTCGAAGAGAGCTATCAATGTCAATTAATCTTATTTGCCAAAGTGCACACATTTTTAAGTTTTTAGAAAATAAGGACCTGTTTCAAATTTTTAGAGTCAACAGGTTCTTGTTTAGAGGGGGTCCAACTAAGAAATTTCAGGCTAGCAAGTTCTTAAAACATAGGTTCATACCTGCAGACCGTATTCAGTTAGGTGATGCTTGATACACTCTGTAAGCCCTGTCATGTAATATTAATGGTAGTAGTATAGGGTGCACCACGGTTTCCACTTTTTTGAGCAGGAATCTCATAAGCGTGAGCAGGAATACATTAACGCCGATGACGTCATAGGCTATTGTCCTCATCTCATGAATAAAATGCGGTGGATTTAATTAAGTATACTGGTTTGACCGGTTTCTCAGGTTCTATTTTTAGCCTGGTTGATATAACTGGTTTATATTTGTTTTATGACATAACCTATTGTCTTGAACTCATGAATAAAATGCGGTGGAATAAATTAGCGTCCATGACGCAAGAGTCTTTTGTCTTTATTCATAGTGCGGTGGATTTAATTAACATGTTCTATATTTAGAATGCTGGTAAAACCCGTTTGACAGGTTTATTTTAGATCGAAGATGTCATAGTTTATTGTTCTTGAGCTTATAAAAGCTCGCTTTCTTCCAAGCACATCATTCGCAAGATGTGAGTTTGAGTAGTTATCATGGATTTTGATACCACTTTGAATGAGTTTGAAAATTGTATCTGGCGCGATGAGACTCCAAGAGATCAGATGTTGGATCGAATGATGGCTTTATGCTTTCCAGAAGGGGTAAGTTGAATTTTTTACTTATTAACGCACTTATTAAAGTTAATCTTTCCCTAACAAACTATGTATTTCTTGTAGACTCAAGATTCATCGTTTATTGAAGAAATGATGGAGCCATCTTTAAACCAAATACAAAGTGGAGCAGGCAGGAAACGACAGGCAGAGGTAAGTGTAAGTACTTGATTTTCTCACGCTCGTCAAGGTAGTTAATATATGGTTTACTCTCATTCTATAGGATGATGTAGACAAGTCTCCAGCTAAAATGCCTCAGTATGAATGTCCTACTTGTAAAAAAGTCTTTACACGACCAGATAACTTAAAACAGCATAAACAGATCCATTTCAAGGAAAAGAAGCACCAATGTTCCAAGTGTGACAAGAAATTCCATCGGAGATCAAACCTACTGCGCCACGAGAAGCAAGTCCACGAAAAGCGTGCTGCAACTAGAGAGTACAAGTGCAATACCTGCGGAGAGCAATTTCATAATCTGGCGCCATTCCGAGCTCATCAGAAGACAGCTCACAACCAACCCTTGCCTACAGCTACAAAACGTACACGGGATGATGAAGCAGGTAAATCTTTTTTTTTAGTCGTATGTAAATGTTTACTTGCTTCACACAAAAGATGCTAGGACCTATTTCTTTGTTAAAGGTCTTAATTCCATGCAAATTAACGGTAAAAGCAGTGAAGCGTAACATAGTCATGTGCTTATTTTGAGTAAGTTAAACAATGGAGCCCATTTCTGAATTTTAGTCAGACATTAGGAGTTTATTTCTTTGTTAGAACCAAAGCCCAAGCGTATAAAGCCAAACCCCGTGGAAGAAAGGAAAGCAACTTCTAACTAGCAAGAAGACCCCCGCACCATGTCTGACCTACCCCAAGAACAGCAACATTCCCTTCCTGAGTACCGCCGCCATTGGCATCAAATCAGAACCCGTTTCAGCCGCCATAACCGTCTTTCTGACTGGTATAACTTCCGCCTAACCTCCCTTCAACCACAAGAGATTTCCAACCACTTAGACGATATCTTCACTGATCAGTCCACAGTCTTCAAAATCAATGTGTCCTTTGGGTTTATTCTGAGAAACAACGAAACCGGTGAGTTGCAGTATTATTACGCATCAAGAAACAACGAACAAGTCTTTGAAGAACCTTTCCAGATTACAACCGCAGCAGACCTTCCCCAAGTTCGCGAAGCATTAAAGAATCTCGATGTCTTGGAATGGGTACGCCAGCAGCGTCCCAATTCTAAATAGGTTGTGGATACAGTGACCAATGTCACCTTCTTTATAACCAAGATTCGAGATCATCCTATTGGAAGAGGCACCGATTTGCCCGAGTACCTTAGTAACAATAATGGCTTACTTCCCTTGGACCGAGACCATAACACTGGTAAAGTCTACAGCGACAATCTCTGTTTTTTTCGGGCTCTGGCGCTCCACAATGGCTGTCACCCCAAGAATCCAGAGAGAGATGCAAAGCATTACTACGAGAGATATCGCGAAGCACTATTCGACAAAAAGAAGTTCTGTGGTGTAAAACTGAAAGAACTGCCCGACATAGAACACCTCTTTGAAGTCAACATCTTTGTATATGCATTGGAGCCCACCAAGCCCGATGGAGAGGAGGGAGATGAAGACAATACCGAAGAAGAAAATACAGTACCAGACATTGCTGCACAATTGGTTCACCGCTCCCTTTGCCACTACCCAAGCACTCTTTACCTCAACCTGTACCAGAATCACTTTTCCTACATCAAAGACATGAATAAGTACGCCAAGTCCTATTGCTGCTTCCGCTGTGGAAAATTTTGGAAACACGTGGGTATGCTGCATCGTCACGAGCGCACTTGTGAAGCAAAGGTTTTTTACACGTTTCCTGGTGGTGCTTACAAGACTCCACCGACCATCTTTCAGTTGCTGGAAGATGAAGGGTTGTCCATTCCTGAACATCTCAAGTTCTTTCCTTACAGAGCTACCTTTGACTTTGAATGTATGTTCAGCTCTACCACCGGACTCGAGAACACAAAGAAACTCACTTGGAACGCCAAGCATCTACCGCTAAGTGTCAGTGTCTGTTCCAATGTCCCAGAGTACGATCAACCCAAGTGTTTTGTGACTGATGGAGACTAAATTAAAGAGATGGTGGACTACCTTGTGGAAATCAGTAGCAAGAGTTATGGCCTAATGAAGGAAGAGTTTTTCAGCATCTTTGAAGCCATCGATCAAAAGCTAGAAGAACCAACTACAGAGATTGAAACCCAAGAGGATAGTGATGATGAAGGGGAAGATCTAATGGAATCAGATGGAGAAGAAGAGAGCGAGTCTGAGACAGAAGAAGATCGTGCGTTTATTGATGATGAAGTGGCGGAAGATCAAGGAGCCTCGTTTTACCGGCCTTTCGACCGTGAACGTGCAGGGGAGGAAGTAGAAGAATATTTGGATACTGTCGAAAAACCAAAAGTGACCAACCCAGAACCTTACAAGAAAAAAGAGCACCCGTTGAAGAAACTAAGAGATAGACTCGAAGAATACTTGAGAGAGCTTCCTGTCCTTGGCTCTAATTCTGGTAAATATGATTTGAACGCTGTCAAAGAATTCCTCTTTCCTGTCCTGGTCCAGAATGAACAAGTTCAGTTCACCATTAAGCACAACAACAACATCATGTGCCTAAAGACGAAAAACCTTCGCTTCCTCGATTTTACCAACTTCCTCGCCAGGCTTCAGTTACGATAAGTTTTTAAAGGCCTACGAGTGTCCTCAAACGAAAGGGTTCTTTCCATAAGAGTGGATGGATTCTCTGGAAAAATTAGAGCACTCATCTCTTCCACCTCACGAAGCCTTCTACTCTACCCTGACCAACAAGAACATTTCTAAGGAAGACTACAGTAGTATCCGTCGCACCTTCAGAACCTATTCTTATTCTAATGAGGTCGGACATTTCGTATGTTATTCGGAATACGTCGTGACTTCGGACATATTTTGTCGGGACACTTCGTGACTTGATCGGAGATACATCGTGACGTGATCGGATGGGAAATTTCGTGACTTGATCGGAGATACATCGTGACGTGATCGGTAAAACATCGACGGAATCATTGTTATAGATAATAAGATGCAAAGGGAGATTATATTTGTGGTTGAGTTTGAAAATGAAAAGTTGCGGGACTGATAAAATGTCCTTGAAGGTGCGCATGCTCCATGACTAAAAACGTTTTAAAACGTTGTTCGGGGTTCGCGGGTTTTGAAGAAGCAGCCTTAGAATCTATATAATTTAGACTTACCTGCACGCTATAGTACCTACACTACCGCGAACCCCTTGTAAAAAGATTCACAAAATTGGTTATTGAATTTTATTCAGAAGTTGTGGCTCCTAAAGGAGCCGGTTTTTTTATGGTTCGTTCCTTTAATAAGGAAACGCGGTGACGATATTAAATTGATCCCCGTCGCAAGGTCGGTAGGTATAAAAAATACCAATGTGTTTGGTTGACTGTTCAGCTTCGATCGAGTATCCGATGATCCGATCCACATTAAACTTGTAAAGATAAAACTCGCCATGACGATAGTTGAATCCTTCCTTGACGATTTCATAATCTGAGCTATCCTGAAACGTGAGCTCTGTCAAATCAAGTAACGCCTTGGTTAAATTAAAATCCCGGGTAAACTGGGACTTGGAATGTGTATACATTTCACAGTGGTGGTATTTGTTAATGTGATTGGCACTCGATAAGGTCAGGATCGCGGACTCCGTTTCGGCGGGAACAGCGTAGAAATCAGTGCTGGTTTCAAGAATTGCTTCTTTAGCCAAGTTTGCGATAAAGTGAATAAAACCGTTGAGAACTTTTAAACAATCGTATGTAAATTCGCGCAAGTTGAAATTGTTTGATCCACCGCTCGGAGCGCGTCCTATGTTAATTTGCGCAACATTCAGTCTTTCATCCACCACGCCTTTACGTACACCTATTGTGTAGGCTAGGCATAAGAGAGCACGTTTCATAGTCAGTTAGCATTCAGTCTTTGAGTGAATACACGCGTTGCTGCTCTTAAGTTACGTTAAGATGGAAACACTTCAAGAATTAGCGCTGAAAGCTGTTCCTTTCCCCGGAAAACAAGCGGAGATGTTTCTGCCACCGCATCATCCCATTGCCAAAAAACTCCAAGCATTGGATTATCAGCAGATGAGGAATAAATTCCGACAGGAACATCGAGTGAAGTTCAGGTATGTGTTACCTTACATAAGAAAATTACCGCGCATTTGGCAAATCGCTTACCCTTAAAAATTTGTGTTTTTAGACTGGCAATGGATGAGATTTCAATTCTACGTGATTTGATTCCCTGCAATTGGCCTGTAAAACTCTGCCTCTACTTACTTCAATTATAGACGTGTGTTTTCAAGAATTGGATGAAATGATTCAAGTCTCGCAATATGAAAGACTCTCTCCATTTCATGTCTGCGTCAATCTGTATAAACGTATCAATTTGTTATAGGAAATGTCTTACTGTTCTCGTACAAAGACCAGTTTGTTCTTCAAGTGATTGGATTTCACCAGCAAGAAGCCCTTCGTTTCGGCGTGGACGTTTTCGACTGATTAGACAACCACCAGTATGCTTTCATTGTAGACGTATTAATGTGTTAGTGAAAACGATTGACGGTTTGGTGCATAAAAGAATGGGCAAACCACAATATCTTTTAAGAGATGAATTTAGAAAACTTGAAAGATTATATAACAATAAGCCCGTACTACAATATCACTATGAACTAAGACGTGCTTACTTGGCGCCACCGCTATAGTCAAAGAACGTTTGATGTTTCTGACTTCTAGGCATTCCCTGAATGAAGTGTTAGTCAGGCATATTTGTCCTTCAACTCATTGGATTTGTTCAGGAGACTCTTCTCTCGCATCAATTAGTTTGTGTTCATGCGCGCATTGCCGAAGAATTAACGAGCTGGAATTAACCCTAGATGGACTAGTGCACTTAAGAATGGGCAAGCGTCCTTTAAGAAATGAATTTAACCGCCTTGAAAAATTATATAAAAACAAACCGGCTTTGGATTATAATTACTTTTTAAGACGCACTTATAACGTTTTGGGTTTTTATTAATTTTAGTGGTGTATTAACCCAAATTCAAGAATCCGAAGTGTGCGATTTAACAGATTGGGTGGAATTGAAAGGAGATTATTGCTGCAGACATTGCTTTAGAGTGAAATTTTTTGCACTCACCATGGACGGAAAAATTACGAGTTCCCGTTTTTTATACGACAGAAACATGGATATGAACTTTTATGGGCAACAAATGTTATTACTTAATTCACTTTATTTTCCTCGTTTTCAATTTTATTAGTGCCGCCTTGACATGTGATCAAAGTTTAACAGTGTGTGACCTGACCGATTGGGCTAGAACAGAAGGACATTTCTTTTGTTTGCATTGTTTACGCTTAAAATTTTTACGTTGCACCATTGACGGAAAGTTAAAAGGGAAATCATGGGACTTTGAAGAAACGGTTAAGATAGTGGAGTTGTATCGATCTCGCTTTTTAATGCATGGTCATTTTTATGTTTAGGCGTGTTTTGCGCGAGGTAACTACTCGAAACGTCTGTTCGTCCCGTTGTTGGATTAACCCTTTTAAACGGAACCGTCATTGGAATTCCATGACTTGTTCCCATTGCGACCGTTTATTTCAACAAGAAATGTTAATTGATGGTTGGTTACGTTGCGAAAAATTGATCGTGCCACCGCAAGAAATTTACGACATTGAATTTGAAAAATTCACACACGCTTACGCGGGTACACGCATCTGTAGAACTGTAACCTTCACTAGGACACTTTTGAATTATTTTTTGTAGAAAGTGTATGCAAGCGCTTACCAAGTTAGATGTATGTTCTACTACCCTGTGGATTAATTGGTGTGCAGATTTTTGTTGTCACTGTATGAGACTTATTGATAGTGAATTGTGTTTGGATGACTATGTCAAAACGAGAAAGATTAAATTATCGCTCCAAGAGGAAAGGATGGCCAAAAAGAAATGTCGAGTAGTATATGAACACACTATTGTAGGGGACTTTTTATTTTAAACTTGCACACACTTTCAAGGAAACGGTTGCAGCGTCGGCTCTTTCATTTAGTGTTGAAATTGATTTTTTAAGAAAACGGCAATTGTTACTAGAACAATGTAAAATTAGGACTGACGTCAAAGATTAAGGCAATTGTTACTAGAACAATTACACGTCTTGTAAAATTAGGAAAGATGTAAAAAATCAGGGCGATTGTTATTAGGCTTTAATAAAAACCATGGCTGTGTGTTTTCATTGACTTATAATCGGGGAAACAGATTGAAACGGAATGAATTCAATTTGTTGTAAGGTATTCTTTTGGGAAACAAGTTGAAACGGGGATTAGTTCAATTTGTTTTAGTAATTCGAGGGCAACAGATTGAAACGCGGATGAGTTCAATTTGTTTTAGTAATTCGTGACTCATTATAAACAGAACCTACATCGCTGCCCATGTTGGAATTGCCTCATTTCTTATTTGTCCCGCGAACCATATAATGAGTCACGAAGTGTCCCCGAACCATATAATAAGTCACGAAGTGTCCCCGAACCATATAATAAGTCACGAAGTGTCCCCAGAACCATATAATGAGTCACGAAGTGTCCCGCGAACCATATAATGAGTCACGAAGTGTCCCGCGAACCATATAACGAGTCACGAAGTGTCTCCGAACCATATAATAAGTCACGAAGTGTCCCCGAACCATATAATAAGTCACGAAGTGTCCCCAGAACCATATACGTAATGCTAACATAATGGGCCATGACGTAAGTTGTATTGACGCAATTCGAACATAATGGGCCATGACGTAGGTTGTATTGACGCAATTCGAACATAATAAGCCGTGACGTAGGTTGTATTGACGCAATTCGAACATAATAAGCCGTGACGTAGGTTGTATTGACGCAATTATAACATAATGGGCCATGACGTAGTTGTATTGACCCAATACAAGTCACGTCTCTTCCATGATAAAAGACCGTGTCCTACCCCATTTCATCATTCAGTTTTTGACTGTCTTATCATGGCGAACTCGAAATTTCAAACCTTTGACCACTTACTTCGCGATAAAGAAGATGAATTAATGAATGCTGGTTATCGTGTGTTTGAACAACGTGGCGGAGGTAGGGGTCCGCTTTTTCGAGCCCAGTTTAGTCAAATAGGAATTCCGCGTACCTGGCAAAGAAGATCGGTCACGCAAATCCGTTATAATTTAACGTTCGAGCAATTGAGAGAAGTTAATGGAGAAGAAATTGGAGAAGCCATGATGGAAGCCATCGCTACTGCCGTGGATGATATTGTACGACAGCAGCAAATTCCAATCAATTATCGAGTTCAGCTGTCGATGAATTCGAAAGAATTTCACCACGCTTATAGCAGTACTATATTCAATTTAAAAGAATGGTTTGCCCGTAGTGACCGCGTCCAAGGATTGTTGGAACACTTAGCCAAGAATCTGAATTCAAACGAATCCTTTAACCCGCAAGTGGGGTTTGATGTGTCGCTGATGTTTATCAGTCAAGTAAACCCAGGCAGCGGACGAAAACTTAAAAAGGATAAACCCGGTCAAAAAGTGTGGGACAAATTATCGAAGAAGAAAAAATGTGTGATACAAATCAAAAACAAAGACGAACTCTGTTTAGCAAGAAGTATCGTCACCATGAAAGAAAAATGCGATCAGGGAAGTCATTGGGTGAATCTTCGTAATGGCCGCCCTATTCAAGAGCGTTTAGCCAAATTATTACACCAAGAAGCCGGTGTTCCTGAAGGACCTTGCGATTTGACCCACGTGCAAAAATTTCACGATTTTTTGGGACCACAGGGATACCAAATTGTAGTGGTATGTGCTCAGAATGCTGTCATCCTGTTTAAAGATTCACAGTACAACCAATCCCCTCACAAAATTCAACTCGTGAAAACGGATGGTCATTTTGATGGTTTGACATCCATCCGGGCATTTATTAACCGCAGTTATTTCTGTTTTGATTGTAACCGTGGTCATACAGCCTGAGATAGAAGAAGAAAAAGAGACAGTGGAAGAGGCAGAAGATTTTGAAGATCCACTTCAATGGGGAGAATCAGATGACAACGAAGATCAAAAACAGCCTCCCCCATCACCGCTTTTAGTGTATGCAGATTTTGAATGTATGTTGGATGCCAAGAATCAGTTTATTCCTGATCTTATTTGTTATGCAACCTCCGAAGACAATACAGTGGTCAGTCATTTTGGATTAGACTGTGCGGAAAAATTTGTGCACGACCTGGATGATCTGACAGAAGTTGAAGATAATGAGAAAGAACGTGACATTCATGTATTTTTTCATAACATGAAGGGATTTGACGCGACTTTTAGCATGGATGAACTCTACAAACAACAGAGAGAAGTAGTCAATCAATTGACCGTAGGGGCGAAAGTGCTGCATTTTCAAAGTGGAACCATACATTTTAAAGATTCCATGTGTTTTTTACCGTTTGCCTTGGAAAAATTTCCTGCCACTTTTCATTTAACGGAACTTAAAAAAGGTTTCTTTTGTCACAAATTCCACGTCGAGGCTAATTTATTGTATGAAGGGCGTATTCCTAATGTGGAATATTACGACCCAGACTCAATGGATCCTAAAAAGAAAGCCGCCTTCCTTGCTTGGCATGCTGATCAAGTCGCCAGAAATGTTGTCTTTAATTTCAAAAAGGAACTGCAAGAATACTGTGAAAGTGATGTTCAGTTATTGAAAGCGGGCTGTGAGAAATTCGTGGAAGAATTTTCTTCCATTGCTGGATTTAATCCATTGTTAAGGTGTGTTACGATCGCGAGTGCATGCAATTTATTCTGGCGAAAAAAAATTATTACAACCTGATTTGATTGCAGTGGAACCCGTTCACGGATGGCATGGGGCTCAAGTCAATCAAAGCAAAGTCGCACTTGAATGGTTGTATTTTGAAGAAAGTAAATTGGACGGAGACAATGAGATTAAGTTTGTGAGAAATGGAGGGGAACAGAGAGTGCTTACTGCTGCAGGAAGCTATTTTGTGGATGGATTTAATCCAAGAACAAACACTGTATACGAATTTCACGGTTGTTTTTATCACGGCTGTGTTAAATGTTTTAAGAATTCCAGACATCAGAGACGAAATTGTCACAGCGATCGAACTGTAGACGAGGCAAGCAACCGTCCTCAAAACGCAGAGTTTAAGACAAGCTGGATACAGAGTGATTGAGAAATGGGAATGCGATTTTAAACAGGACAAGAAGACAGATCCTGCATTGCAAGCCTTTTTGAAAGAGTTCGACCTGGTAGAACCCATGAATCCTCGTGACAGGTTCTTTGGGGGGCGAACTGGCGCAGTTTGTTTACATGCGAAAGCCACAGAACCTGGAGAAGAGATAAAATATATCGATGTCACGAGTCTTTACTCATGGGTAAATAAAAACTGTACTTATCCTGTACGGCACCCTCAAATTTATACAAATCCAAAGGATCAAAACATTGCTCATTGGTTTGGTCTAGCTAAAGTGGACATTCTCCCCCCGGAATTTTTATTTCACCCTGTTCTCCCTGTCCGAAGTGGCGGAAAATTAACGTTTCCATTATGTGCTGCGTGTGTTCGCGAAGAACAAGCCAAAGACAATATGTTGCAGCGTACCAACATGTGCCACCACACAGACCAAGAACGGATGATAAGAGGGACTTGGTGTACTCCAGAACTTGTACGCGCTGTGGAGAAAGGATACCAAATTTTGAAAATCCACGAAGTCTGGCATTTTCCTGAGGAAAACCAGGTGACAGGATTGTTTGCAGAATATGTCAACACGTGGCTTAAAATCAAGCAAGAGTCTGCTGGTTGGCCGGTAGATTGTACAACGCCTGAACAGAAAGCAGAGTATATCCGTCAGTATCAGGAACATGAAGGGATCCTGTTGGAACATGTGCAGAAAAATCCTGGTCGAAAAACAGTGGCGAAATTAATGTTGAACAGGTAGCTAAATTTGTTGACTTTGTCTGCATTTAAACCTATATGAAATGATTTGCATTTGCTCACCTTATTGCAAATACGGTTTATTTCGGAGAAGGAATTGTATGACAAAAGTGTGAAAAACACTGCACGTTTTTCTTTTAAGTTGCAGTAAAACACTGCATTTTAACCTAATTGAATTGAGTTGTGTTTACCATACAAACAAAAATCGTTTTAACTCTTATGGTTGGTAGTCATTGACTGATTGTTTTTTTTTTTTTGTTTGTTTTTTCAGTTTTTGGGGGAAATTCGGAGAAAGACAAAACAAACCTAAAACAGAAACACTGATGAGCCCTGATGCTTTGTATTGATTATTGGATGACGAAACAAAAGAGATTAAGCAACTGCGTATCTGCAATGAAGAGATTTTAGAAGCTGTGATCGTGGATGCAGAAGAAGAACATCAGAAAAGCGATAAAATCAATATTTTTATCGCGGCATTTACAACATGCCATGCACGCTTGAAATTGTACGATGGATTAGACACCTTGAAAGAACAAGTTTTGTATTATGATACGGACAGTATCATTTACAGATGGAGACCTGGTTGGTCAGACATTCCAACAGGCGTTTTTCTCGGTCAGATGAGAGATGAAACAGAGGGTGACCCAATCGTGGAGTTTGCTAGTGGGGGTGCAAAGAATTATGGGTACAAAACACGTGGAGGCAAGTTTGAATGTAAAGTGCGTGGTTTTACGTTAAATGTTCGCGGGTCAGCCGTGTTAAACTTTGAAAGTTTAAAGAATAACATTCTCGCTGAGTTAGAAGACCCCCAGGAGGAACCGCGTCAATTACAATTGACAAACCCCAATTTCTTCGAAAGGGACGTCACAAACAAACGCATTAAACTGACTCAACGAGTCAAAAACTATAAGTTAGTATTTGATAAGCGCGTGATTGATGTAAGTACTCGAAAATCGTATCCGTACGGATATTCACGTATAGGACACGAAATTGATTTGTTACTTGATTTGTAAATACAGTAAGATAGTAGTAAAAGTATGATTCCGTTGTATTTTAAACAATTTCGCACCACACACTGATTTGTCAACAACCAATTTTATTTTTCAAAAGTGAATAAAAAATTACAACTTGAGACATTTCTTGGCTTGCATTATTTTTTTCACTGTTTTTTCCAACAAGGTTTCCTTACCCGGCAATCGGTCAATGGACCAGATCGTGTCTTCATCCGCACGCCATTTATCCTGTAAATTTTTTGCGTAACTATACGCGATGTCGTGCTGCTTTGCGATTCAGTCGAGTCGATTTTTGCCTGGATCACCTCTAGCCAGTCTCTTCTCTAATCTAGTGCCAGGCCCTGCATACTGATATCCTCCAGGAATATGGAACTCGATCCCAGTCTTGCTCAAAGCTTTCTGAATATCAAATTTCCCACCTCGTTGTCGCCTTCTCTTTTGACGTTTGTTCCTTGTTGTCTTTTTACTTCCAGTCTTTGCCATCGAGTTTTCGCTTCACAGGCGTCCCAAATGGTTTCCAGCCAGGTGCAGGTTCTAACTTTTTCAAAATCTCCTTTTTTACTTGTTTAGCACCTTCTTTGATTTTTCGATTGGTATCTCTGGCTGATTCAGCACCCCTATTCCAAGGAGACTCACCTACTGTATCCGACAATGATAGCTCAGTGGCTAATTCTTCTGACGACTTTTCAGGTGTCTTGAATAGAGTAGTCGTCTTTTTAACACTGGACTTTTTTAACGGTGTCTTGGGTAATAAACGCTTTCCTTTGAACCCCGTTTGAAAGGAAAACTTGGCTTTTTTACTGCTAGGTGGTGACTTTTTTATGTCAGGTGTAATAGGTGACTGTTTTATGTCAGGGTTCTTTGGAGTTGCTGGTCTTTTTATACCTTTTTGGCTTATCTTGGCTATCTTGCTAATCAATTGATGCACAGGACCTACAGCTAAATTATCCTCCTCATCTGATGCGTCCTCAAAATCTTCTCCACTCCCAATCGCTCGTGTTCCTCCTGGTTGTCGTACTTTTTTGGTCCATTGCCGTAATTGTCGTCCTACCGCTTTCAATTGTGGCTCTTTCCATGTATCAGGGGCTTTACTTTCAAAGAGTATATGTTGTTGAGCGGCTAAATCGGCTGCTTTGGTTAAACGACTGTCATCCAAGAGTTTGGATTTGTACTGATCATGCAAACGTAAAAATTTCACAGAATCTTCTACGGGTGTACTGCTTATTCCCTCCATTTTCGAAAAATGATGACCCTATGGATCATGATCTGCTACTTATACGTTTTAAGGTCGTCGTTGAAACAGGGTGGGAAATTTTTGTTTCAGTTTTTGTTGAATCTCTTTCAACATCTCAGCTACAGACAAAATACCTTGCACTATACAAAGCAATTGATCGAACAGTACTTGTCTCCTCATCATGTTAGTAATGATACTGTTTTTGACCACAATGATAACAACGTCGTAATTCTTGCCAAACACTTCCTTCTAATTGATGCATCATCAATCCACGTCGCCTTTTTATACTTTGCCGAGGGCTGGCTATGACACAGAGTTCTTTAGCATAAGGTTTGAGTCTCCTTAATGTTTGTCTTCCTTGAGGGACCGTGCCACGGATTGTATTCATGACTAATTCACTCACTGCATTGATTTGATCTGTATTCGCATGTCGTAATTGTTGTTGGCGTTTATGTAACTTGGCTTCATTCAATACACTTTTTAAAAAAGCAGCTTGACGTGACATACGTCCTGTCATCTTGTTGTTTAACGCACTGAACGTGTGCGTTTATTTTTATACTAACGGTGCTTACGTTTTACACGACGCTTACGTGTCATAGCCTTACGTCTTGCTATATCAAGGACTTTTTTAGTACCATAACTAGCTGCAGCACTCACTCCACCTAGAGGTGCCGCTTTCCCTGCTGCCACTAAAGCAGGAACAGCTAGGGCTAAGAGAGGTGCAATACCACCTCTTTGTCTTCCAACCCCAGGTTTACGTCGTCTAGCTCCACTAGGATGTCGTCGTCTTTTACTCATGATCACTCTCTGTTTACATTTTAACGGAGCGTCTATTTATATCTTCATCAAAGGTACGGACTTGAGGTCTGCCTTCTCGTTTGGTTAAATGACTCCAAATATGAAAACGATCATCCGACGCAGGATGTAAATCCAACATGAAATAACCAAACGGGCGTGCTATGAGTTTTAAAAATAATTTGAGGACTTTACGCCATCGTTCAGGATACACTTGTAATAGTAAATTACGAATCCAGGAGCCGATTACCCGGAGCCTCCATCTCCCATACAAGCCCTTGGAGTCAACCCTTTCTGACGAAGAATTATTTTTAGAACAGGCTTTCCCGCGGAAAATTTGTCACGCCCTAATGCGTTGTCCGTAATAACCAATCAGAGCGCAGCTTAGTAATGCTCATTTACATATGCTTTTTCGTGCTCTGAAGAACCCTTTGACAACAATGGCGGAAAGCGTGGGGGAAAATTTATCGGAGTCATCTGATGATAGTTCGGCAAGTTACGTGCTTTCTAGCGACTCAATACCATCTTCTGATAGCAGGGAGGAAGGAGAATCAAATGAGGAAACTCCTGCAGCTTCTTTAAGCCAAGAAAAGCGAAAACCCAAACGGAGCGGCTCTTCGGCAGCAAAATCAACGCGGAGTGGAACCCGTACAAAGAAAGGTAAAGATGCAACGCTTAACGATGAAGAAATGGAAACGCTGGTCTCTTGGATTTTTAGTTCGGAAGAATCCAATAAGGTAGAAACCGAAGTAAGGGCAACCCTTAAGGACGATCCACAAATAAAATTGGAGCCTGAGCGGATAAAGGTTGTGGAACATATCTTAGGCGTCGCTCAGAAGCAGTTGTTTCAACTGTTGATCGCTGGATTTTGCCGGAAATTTTCAACTTTAGCCAAAGAAGCTTTCGACAGTAAAGACAAGTACAAAAAAGCGGCTTTCTCAGTGTCCTGGATGAAATTCTTGGCTAATTTTCATCCCGGAAAACCTACACAGGAGCGAATGATTTTAGAAAGATTATTGGCGAATTTACACACGAACTCTCGAGATGAAGTTCATTGTGTTGTGAGTGTTATTCACGAGTTGGTCTATTCGATCATACATGAACATGTACGCCTAAGAAAGACGGAAAGCGAAACGGCTGGTGAAGGTATCAATGGAAGAAGATGTCAACTATCAAAAGAATCGGACGATACTTTGTATCGGTATTGTGGAGCGGCTCTGCAGCGGATGATTAAACTACGGAAGGAGACTCTTGCCGGAAAAAAAGGACGGGGAGATTTGTCAAAACAGCGGAAACCAGTTATGGAGCAGGAGTTGGAAATTTTACAGCAACTCGTCATGAAGGATAAATCGGCCATTTCCTCAAGTCTGAAAAATCTTGATGAGGGGAATGTGGTGTTTCCCAGAGCTGAGATGATCACGTTTCTGCGATCTGTTGATAACGAAGTGCGTGAATTTGCAACGGACAGTAACCTTCGTCGATACCCATCGACGTTTTTAAGCATGTGTCAGAACGCAGTTCTAAACAATGAAACCCTTGAAATGGACTTTCGTTTGCTCGTCGTTTCCCTTACGAACTTGGACGACACTGACACGGAAATAATGGTTGGTCTATTCAAAGACTTGGTGTCAAAGCTGGCAAATACTCGAATCAACGAATTTATGAATGCAAGGATTGAAAGGGAACTGAAAGGACAAAATAAGGTGGTTGACGCTGATGAGATGCTCAGACCTCGCTTAAAAGCGTACACATTAGCCACAAAACGCAAGTAGAATATTTAGCATTTCTGCCTCAGTGTCAAAGTTTCATGTCGTTTCGAATCATGCAAGACTCAGTTGAGGTATAATTTTTGTGTGTAATTTCTGTTGTATCGAAGCGACCAGTTTCCATCAATTATATTTGAATTTTCCTTGTGATACTGACAATTTTCCTAAGGAGGTCAATATTTTTATTATCTTAAAAATAAGAATGCATTCCTGTTGTGATTCCATTTTGATGTTTTTATTTTTTTTATAGTAACAATCTAGACAGGGAGCCAATTAGCCAACCCTGTGAACCATACACTTTAAGCACATAGGAAAAAAAGAATACAGTAATAGGCATCATGTATCTAAGTCCAAAATTATTGCTTAATTCCTAATGTGTTTGTGTTGAAAGTATGAGAAGCTTAAGAATGACAGGAAGTTTTAAATATAGTTTTTGTTGAGATTAGAACCATCGCCCTAAGGTAAACCCCTCCTGCAATCTCTTAGTAGCCATGGTTTCCACTCTTCCAGGTTGACTGGTGAGAAAATCATATTATACTTCCTTAAATGTTTATTGACTAAATTACACTTGTCCAATTAACACCCTGAATAAGGGCTCTTCTTTTTTGCACTTTATTTCTATTTGAGGAAATCCAATGGAGTCCTCCCAAGATGTAATAATTAATAATGTGTCATGATATTATACTTGTACAAATGTATACTAACACTAATCTGTTGAGTGCAAACTTTCCTTGAATTTAATAAATGAATACTTGTTTTAAATTGCACAGCAAGACTTTCGTTATTTACAACAGAAAACAGAAACTCAAATTGTCATTATACTCAGTCATATTATTTCAATGTGAATGTAAGAAGAGAGGCCAATGTTCTTATCAACAACATTCAGCCCACATATGTAGTAGTGCACAAAACTTACTTTCCTTCATAATTATATTTACAAGGGGCAAAACTAGAGCAAATTCTGTTTCAACATTGCTCATTAAGAATCAATATGGGGATACAATTCCTTTGAATGTGATCGAGGCGGTTGCAGTCAAAATATACTCAAAGTGTTTGCAACTCTTTTGGTGGCATTAGTTCCCCTCAACAAATGTGTCATTCACACTCATGAACTAGGCACTTAAATAATGCACCCAAGTAAAGGTGCCAATATTAAGCACTAAATTTTGATCCAACAGCAGTCTTGAGTAAGCAGTAATAAGATTGCTCGGACAATCGGCCATCAATATAACAGCACCACTGTTGTTGTGGACATGGCTATCAATTAAGGCACAAAGGCCATTTGCTTGAACTAAAATTCCCACTGACTTGTCATTTGCAATTAAGACTCCATAGGATGGTTGCAGAACATTTCCTAAATGTGCTGCTAAATCAGCAAACCCATTTGCATTATTAAAGCCAAAAATTGCGCTGACTGATTGGACATTGCACTCAGTGCCTGAAGCCTGGACTACGTCTTCTACATCTAAGTAAACAGCTGTGTCACCAAAATGATCATCACATATATGATTACCATCACATATAGCATTTACAAATAGTGTGATCCACAACTGAGGCAGCTGCCCCCAAAGTAATGAAATATCTAGTTTATGCATCATTGCATAGTCCCCAAACCTAACTGCGATAATTGTGCAAGCATTGCTGCCCTGCCTTCCTCCTAGCGAGGACTGTGCTATGGTTGAAGGAAAAGAAAACTGACATAGAGACCTAGAAACATTTGTGCACTTAACAGAAATCTGGTTGTCAGCTGTAATTGACTGCCCATCTACGTTTAAAATCTGGTCTCTGTAACCTTTCTCTGAATGTTGATTTACAACTAAATCTTTCCTGTTAATCAACCTGCCTAAAGCAGGTGAGTAGGCAATGGCAGACAGATTTCCTCCACTTGTGTGTTTGAGCACACTAAAAATTGACTCTAATGCACTGCCATTGATTCTGAGGGGGCTAATAAAGTACCTCCCATCCGGGGAGACATAGGTAAAAAACCATGCACAGCATAAAAGGAATCCATGCACAACAACTCGAAGAAGATCCCAAGTCTAGGACAGAGAACATAAAAAGAATAATTTAGTATTAACATCAAAATGATTATGAAAATCATATGACTATGGTTTCCTTGCTCTCTTCATATGCTTGGAGGAGACTCATCAGTGAAAATATATCAATTTGAGCAACTTTTCTTATAACTTTACTGCCAATGCAAGTCTCTTGTTTGCCACAGACATTGATGATGCCTTCTTTCTTTTGGCAAGTTATAATAAGGTTATTGTTTTGACTTAGTAGTTCTGACATGACCTATGGCTGTAGTTCTTTACATGGAGGTATTCAAAAAAATTATTCATTGAGTGTCAACAGTAGGGCTGAGGAGGTGAATATTGTTCAAAATTATTTTTTTAGTCAGTGCACTGATTTAATTTTATTCAAGCAACAATGAAATTAAACTAACTTAGTCTTTAAAAAAAACTTACCTGCCATGCAAAAAACTTTGTCTGTCTGGATTTCTTGGTGTTGTCAGGGTAAACTATGGGCAAAAATGAAACCTCTTTGAGTACTGTTTACTTCACAATCCAAATGGTAAGAGTTCATAGGCAGTGTTTATTGCAAAATATTCTTCACTCGCCAGCAAATGAGTATATAAGTAGACACATCATTAATATCAAAAATTAAAGTAACATTATTAAAGCAAAGAAAATAATTATTTCCATCTCAAAAATACAGGTAAATGCTTTGCATTAGAAGGCCTGCCTTCTGTACTCTTTCGAGTAACCAGAAAGTAACACACCTGTTTGTCCTTTTAGTTTTTTTGATTCATTAATAAATATATTATGTGTGGCTACTTAAGTGAAAGCTTCAGGTGTTAGTAATTTATTTAAACCAGTACACTCAAAATAATGTTAAAAATATTAATACCAGTTTCTTCATGACTGCGGCACCATTTCTCAAAGTAATCCATTCCCTTCTTTATATTCTGAATGACAGGGCTATTTAAACTGTTAATTCTGCGTCGGCTCAAGAGACCATTCTCGAAAATCAGATTGCATGCTTCTAGATAGCTGGCCACCGGTTTAGATCTATCCTGATTAGGCTCCTCTGACAGGTCTTTAACGGCTGAAATCATGTATCTTTGCTACAGATCAAAAGGAAAATAGAATATTTTCACTACAATGTGACATGTCTTTTATAAAGACCTAGATTTTTTTGTGGAGAAAGGCATTATATTTTTCTTTAGAGAACCCACATAAATTACAAAAGATATATATATATATATATCTTACTTATTTGCAATTATATAATAATTCAATCACCTGCATGATCTTGGCTGGTTTGACATTTAGTCGTGTCCAATTGTCTCCGTAGACAAAGGCATACTTTAAGCCCGGCACTTTACGGCTTCTTCCTGTCTCAGCTCTTTTCATTTCTTGATCGTAGATTTTCTCAATAGTTTCCCACCCAAACTGTCTTCCCTCCAATGTCAGCTTCTTAGAACCAGTGGGCCTTGAACTATACAATGCAGCTATCATATTTTTCAGCTTGAAACAAAAATATTACTATTAGGAGAGAATTAATCAGTATGCATGCAATTGTTTTTGGAAAACATCATTAAAAGCTGTAGCAACTGGATCAGGCCTAGGTTGGAGGTGAAAAAAATCTTGTGATTACCAATTAGCTGTGCTGTACCTGGTTCTTGCTAACTGCTTCTCTAATTATATGTTAACGGTACAATAAAAGGTAATGACATTCAGCAACACAAGTGCTTTATGTTTGAACAATTCCTTTTAGAAGAAATGTCCAATCATTTCATTGACTTATGAGATATGCATGGCCATTATTGCAGTATATCTGCTATTTCTCAATTTCATATGCACAAAATGAGGAGGTGAAATATAGTTATAATATGTGCAGCAATTCAATGTTTATTATAGAGAATGTCCACGGTAAGCTTGGGCGCCTCCCTGATCTGGATGTGCTGATTATTTATTTGAAAAAAATAATACCTGATGGCTGGGGCAAATCATGGCAAAAATTGGATTGCCACTTGGATCCTCAGGATTAACAAATGACATGTTAGCAAAGTACCGTCCTCTCAAATCATCTGCATCCTCATTTACAGGAAGTGTTGCCCTTGGACTTCCACAGAGGAGTTTCAGAAGGGTCAGGTTGGAGGATGCTCCATCACAAAGGACAATTGATACTTTAAATCCATAGTTGCTAAATGCTTTAAGGCTCAGCAGAAAAAATTCCTGGAGGATGTTCGAATCCACGGAGCTTGAAACAGGGAAGTAAGGCCCAATCATGTCATACCCTGAGGTCAGGTCCCTCCACAGAAACTGAACAATATAGCTGGCCTTTTGGCATCCACTCTGGATGGCTGATGTGTATACATCATCTAAAACAGGCAGTTCATCAGGTGCCATGGTGAAGCCTGAGATGGAGCCACCCTTAAGGTTCCAGGCAACTTTCATCTGTATCTGAAAGACAAATGGGTGAATACAGGCTGTGTTCCGATTAGCCAAATAAATGACTCCAAATTACAGTGTAAAATGATGAACATTTGCCCTAACCAAGTGGCTTTAAAACTTTGAATTAAATTTGATTTGTGTTTAAAATAAAACATATAACATATATTATCATGCGATGGTACTAACTAAAAGGAATCCTGAATATTATGTGCTGACAGATCAAGTTTATGTAAAGGAAGAATAAAATTATATAACAATAACTTCTAGAACTTTCAAGGTTTACCTTAACTTCATCCCACATCATTACTCCAATGCCAAGAGGCTGTGGGTGTCGACAACTCTCCCTCTGTTCCTGATACTCTTTGTACTTTGCTTGTTGACTTTGGAAATAATTTTTATCAATTCCGGGTTGCTCAGCACCATCCTTGACTGCATAACTCCATGGATTGAATTTGTCAGTAAAAATCCTATAGTAAAAAGTTAATCCGAAAACGGCATTCTAGACTCATGATACATGTCTAAAAGGATCTAATAATTTTATTGGGTATTTCGAGACGCAAGCATTAAAAAAATCCAGCCACTTGTAGCGCAGTATGGCCAAAAGTTCCAACCGACGTCAAAACTTCAGCATGATCAGTGTAAAACTGGATTGAATTTCTCAGCAATCCTATGGTAATAAAATAATTGAATAACGGCATTCCAGATTTATGATACATGTTTAAAAGGTTCCTATAGTTTTATTAGGTATTTCGAGACGGAACCATTAAAAAAATCCAGCGAATTCGAGCGCATTATGGAAAAAACCATTGACCGATGTCAACACACCAGTATGGTATAACTGGATTAAGTTTCTCAGCAAAAGGTCTATAGTAAAAAGTTAATCAAAAAACGGCATTTTAGACCTATGATACATGTCTAAAAGCATCTTATATTTTATTGGGTATTTCAAAACGGAACCATTAAAAAAGTCCAGCCAATTTGAGTGCATTAAGGAAAAAACCATTGACCGCTCCCAAAACACCAGTATGATCACTGTATAACTCGATTGAATGTGTCAGTAAAAATCCTAGGGTAAAAAGTTACTCAAAAAACGGCAGTCGATACCTAGGAAACATGTCTAAAAGTGTCTGACCAGTTTGTTGAGTAATTCGAAGCGCAACCATTAAAAAAACTCCGCACTTGGAGCGTAGTATCCCTAAAAGTATCAACCGACGTCAAAACACCAGTATGATGAGTGTAAAACTAGATTGAATTTCTCAGCAATTCTATAGTAACAAAAAAAAATGAATAACGGCATTCCAGATTTATGATACATGTTTAAAAGGTTCCTTTAATTTTATTAGGTATTTCGAGGCAAAACCATTAAAAAAATCCAGCGAATTCGAGTGCATTATGGAAAAAACCATTGACCGATCCCAAAACACCAGTATGATGACCCTATAACTCGATTGAATTTCTCAGTAAAAATCCTAAGATAAAAAGTTAATCCGAAAACGGCATTCTATACCCAGGATACATGTCTAAAATTATCTGACCAGTTTGTTGAGTAATTTGAAGTAAAACCATTAAAAAAACTCGGCACTTGGATAGCAGTATCCTTAAAAGTATCAACCGACGTCAAAACACCTGTATGATGAGTGTAAAACTAGATTCAATTTCTTAGCAATCTTACCGTAAAAAGATAAATGGGTATTTCGAAACGCAACCATTAAAAAAATACAGCCACTTGGAGCGCAGTATGGCCAAAAGTTTCAACCGACGTCAAAACTTCAGCATGAGCAGTGTAAAACTGGATTGAATTTCTCAGCAATCCTATAGTAATAAAATAATTGAATAACGGCTTTCCAGATTTATGATACATGTTTAAAAGGTTCGTATAATTTTATTAGGTATTTCGAGACGGAACCATTAAGAAAGTCCAGCGAATTCGGGCGCATTATGGAAAAAACCATTGACCGATGTCAAAACACCAGTATGGTATAACTGGATTGAGTTTCTCAGCAAAAGGTCTATAGTAAAAAGTTAATCAAAAAATGGCATTTTAGACCTATGATACATGTCTAAAAGCATCTTATATTTTATTGGCTATTTCAAACCGGAATCTTTAAGAAAATCCAGCCAATTTGAGTGCATTATGGAAAAAACCATTGACCGATCCCAAAACACCAGTATAATGACTCTATAACTGGATTGAATTTCTCAGTGAAAATCCTAGGATAAAAAGTTAATCGAAAACCGGCATTCTATACCTAGGATACATGTCTAAAATTATCTGACCAGTTGGTTAAGTAATTCGAAGCGAAACCATTAGAAAGACCCCGCACTTGGAGCGCAGTATCCCTAAAAGTATCAACCGACGTCAAAACACCAGTATGATGAGTGTAAAACTAGACTGCATTTCTCAGCAATCTTACTGTAAAAAGATAATGAAATAACGGCATTCTAGATTTATGATACATGTTTAAAAGGATCCTATAATTTTATTTAATATTTCCAAACGGAATAATTAAAAAGTTCCACCCAATTCGAGCGCAGTATGAAAAAAACCATTGACTTATCTCAAAACACCAGTATGATGACTGTATAAACTGCATGGATTGAATTTCTAGGTAAAAATCCTATAGTAAAAAGTTCATCCCAAAACGGCATTCGAGATTTATGATACATGTCTAAAAGGATCTTATAATTTTATTGGGTATTTCGAAACGCAACCATTAAAAAAATCCAGCCACTTAAAGCGCAGTATGGTCAAAAGTTTCAACCGACGTCAAAAAACCAGTATGATGAGTCTTACACTAGATTGAATTTCTCAGCAATCTTACCGTAAAAAGATAAGCAAATAACGGCATTCTAGATTTATCATACATGTCGAAAAGGATCTTATAATTTTATTTAATATTTGGAAACGGAACCATTAAAAACTTCTCGCCAATTCGAGCGCAGTAAGAAAAAAACCATTGCCTTATCACAAAACACCTGTATAATGAGTGTATAACTGCATGGATTGAATTGCTCAGTAAAAATCTTATAGTAAAAAGTTAATCCGAAAACGGCATTCCAGACTTATGATACATGTCTTAAAGGATCTTATAATTTTATTGGGTATTTCGAAACGCAACCATTAAAAAAGTCCAGCCATTTGGAGCGTAGTATTGCCAAAAGGTTCAACCGACGTCAAAACACGAGAAACACCAGTATGATGAGTTTAAAACTACATTGAATTTCTCAGCAATCTTGCCGTAAAAAGATAATCAAATAACGCTATTCTAGATTTATGATACATGTTTAAGAGGATCCTATAACTTTATTTAATATTTGGAAAGGGAACCATTACAAAGTTCTAGCCAATTCGAGCACAGTATGGAAAAAGCCATTGGCTTATCACAAAACACCAGTATGATGACTGTATAAACTGCATGGATTGAATTCCTAAATAAAAATCCTATAGTAAAAAGTCAATCCGAAAATGGCATTCCAGACTTATGATACATGTCTAAAAGGATCTAATAATATTATTGGGTCTTTCGAAACGCAAGCATTAAAAAAATCCAGCCACTTGGAGCGCGGTATGGCCAAAAGTTTCAACTGACGTCATAACACCAGTATAATGAGTGTAAAACTGGATTGAATTTCTCAGCAATCCTATGGTAATAAAATAATTGAATAACGGCATTCCAGATTTATGATACATGTTTAAAAGGTTCCTATAGTTTTATTAGGTATTTCGAGACGGAACCATTAAAAAAATCCAGCGAATTCGAGCGCATTATGGAAAAAACCATTGACCGATGTCAACACACCAGTATGGTATAACTGGATTAAGTTTCTCAGCAAAAGGTCTATAGTAAAAAGTTACTCAAGAAACGGCATTTTAGACCTATGATATATGTCTAAAAGCATCTTATATGTTATTGGGTATTTCAAAACGGAACCATTAAAAAAATCCAGCCAATTTCAGTGCATTATGGAAAAAACCATTGACCGCTCCCAAAACACCAGTATGATGACTGTATGACTGGATTGAATGTCTCAGTAAAAATCCTAGGGTAAAAAGTTAATCAAAAAACGGCAGTCGATACCTAGGAAACATGTCTAAAATTGTCTGACCACTTTGTTGAGTAATTCGAAGCGCAACCATTAAAAAAACTCCGCACTTGGAGCGTAGTATCCCTAAAAGTATCAAACGACGTCAAAACACCAGTATGATGAGTGTAAAACTAGATTGAATTTCTCAGCAATCCTATAGTAACAAAAAAAAATGAATAACGGCATTCCAGATTTATGATACATGTTTAAAAGGTTCCTTTAATTTTATTAGGTATTTCGAGGCGAAACCATTAAAAAAATCCAGCGAATTCGAGTGCATTATGGAAAAAACCATTGACCGATCCCAAAACACCAGTATGATGACCCTATAACTCGATTGAATTTCTCAGTAAAAATCCTAAGATAAAAAGTTAATCCGAAAACGGCATTCTATACCCAGGATACATGTCTAAAATTATCTGACCAGTTTGTTGAGTAATTTGAAGCAAAACCATTAAAAAAAACTCGGCACTTGGATAGCAGTATCCCTAAAAGTATCAACCGACGTCAAAACACCTGTATGATCAGTGTAAAACTAGATTAAATTTCTTAGCAATCTTACCGTAAAAAGATAATCAAATAACGGCATTCTAGATTTATGATACATGTCTAAAAGGATCCTATAATTTCATTTAATATTTGGAAACGGAACCATTAAAAAGTTCTAGCCAATTCGAGCGCAGTATGAAAAAACCATTGACTTATCGCAAAACACATGGAAAAAACCATTGACCGTTCCCAAAACACCAGTATAATGACTCTATAACTGGATTAAATTTCTGAGTAAAAATCCTAGGGTAAAACGTTAATCGAAAAACGGCATTCTATACCTAGGATACATGTCTAAAATTATCTGACCAGTTGGTTCAGTAATTCGAAGCGAAACCATTAAAAAAACCCCGCAATTGCAGCGAAGTATCCCTAAAAGTATCAACCGATGTCAAAACACCAGTATGATGAGTGTAAAACTAGATTGAATTTCTCAGTAATCTTACTGTAAAAAGATAATCAAATAACGGCATTCTAGATTTATGATACATGTCGAAAAGGATCTTATAATTTTATTTAATATTTGGAAACGGAAGTATTAAAAAGTTCTAGCCAATTCGAGCGCAGTATGAAAAAAACCACTGACTTATCTCAAAACACCAGTATGATGACTGTATAAACTGCATGGATTGAATTTCTCACTAAATATACTATATTAAAAAGTTAATCCCAAAACAGCATTCCAGACTTATGATACATGTCTAAAAGGATCTTTTATTTTTTTTGGGTATTTCGAAACACAATTAAAAAAATCCAGCCACTTAAAGCGCAGTATGGCCAAAAGTTTCAACCGACGTCAAAACACCAGTATGATGAGTCTAACACTAGATTGAATTTCTCAGCAACCTTACCGTAAAAAGATAATCAAATAACGGCATTCTAGATTTATGATGCATGTTAAAAAGGATCCTATAATTTTATTTAATATTTGGAAACGGAACCATTAAAAAGTTCTAGCCAATTCGAGCGCAGTATGAAAAAAACCACTGACTTATCTCAAAACACCAGTATGATGACTGTATAAACTGCATGGATTGAATTTCTCAGTAAAAATCCTATAGTAAAAAGTTCATCCCAAAACGGCATTCCAGACTTATGATACATGTTTAAAAGGATCTTATAATTTTATTGGGTATTTCGAAACGCAACCATTAAAAAATCCAGCCACTTAAAGCGCAGTATGGCCAAAAGTTTCAACCGACGTCAAAACACCAGTATGATGAGTCTAACACTAGATTGAATTTCTCAGCAATCTTACCGTAAAAAGATAATCAAATAACGGCATTCTAGATTTAAGATACATGTTCAAGAGGATCCTATAACTTTATTTAATATTTGGAAACGGAACCATTAAAAAGTTTTAGCCAATTCGAGGGCAGTATGAAAAAAACCATTCACTTATCACAAAATACCAGTATGATGACTGTATAACTGCATGGATTGAATTCCTAAATAAAAATCCTATAGTAAAAAGTTAATCCGAAAATGGCATTCCAGACTTATGATAGATCTCTAAAAGGATCTTATAATTTTATTGGGTATTTCGAAACGCAAGCATTAAAAGAATCCAGCCACTTGTAGCGCAGTATCGCCAAAAGTTTCAACCGACGTCAAAACACCAGTATGATGAGTGTAAAACTGGATTGAATTTCTCAACAATCTTATAGTAATAAAATAATTGAATAACGGCATTCCAGATTTATGATACATGTTTAAAAGGTTCCTATAGTTTTCTTAGGTATTTCAAGACGAAACCATTAAAAAAATCCAGCGAATGCGAGCGCATTATGGAAAAAACCATTGACCGATGTCAAAACAGCAGTATGGTATAACTGGATTGAGTTTCTTAGCAAAAGGTCTATAGTAAAAAGTTAATCAAAAAACGGCATTTTAGACCTATGATACATGTCTAAAAGTGTCTTATATTTTATTGGGTATTTCAAAACGAAACCATTAAAAAAATCCAGCAAATTTGAGTGCATTATGGAAAAAACCATTGACCGCTCCCAAAACACCAGTATGATGACTGTATAACTGGATTGAATGTCTCAGTAAAAATCCTAGGGTAAACAGTTAGTCGAAAAACGGCATTCTATACCTAGGAAACATATCTAAAATTATCTGACCAGTTTGTTGAGTATTTCGAAGCGCAACCATTGAAAAAACCCCGCACTTGGAGCGTAGTATCCCTAAAAGTATCAACCGACGTCAAAACACCAGTATGATGAGTGTAAAACTAGATTGAATTTCTCAGCAATCCTATAGTAATAAAATACATGAATAACGGCATTCCAGATTTATGATACATGTTTAAAAGGTTTCTATAATTTTATTAGGTATTTCGAGGTGAAACCATTAAAAAATCCAGCGAATTCGAGTGCATTATTGAAAAAACCATTGACCGATCCCAAAACACCAGTATGATGACTGTATAAACTGCATGGATTGAATTTCTCACTAAATATACTATATTAAAAAGTTAATCCCAAAACGGCATTCCAGACTTATGATACATGTCTAAAAGGACCTTTTATTTTTTTGGGGTATTTCGAAACGCAACAATTAAAAAAATCCAGCCACTTAAAGCGCAGTATGGCCAAAAGTTTCAACAGACGTCAAAACACCAGTATGATGAGTCTAACACTAAATTGAATTTCTCAGCAATCTTACCGTAAAAAAAAATCAAATAACGGCATTCTAGATTTATGACACATGTTTAAAAGGATCCTATAATTTTATTTAATATTTGGAAACGGAACCATTAAAATGTTCTAGCCCATTCGAGCGCAGTATGAAAAAAACCATTGCCTTATCACAAAACACCTGTATAATGAGTGTATAACTGCATGGATTGAATTTCTCAGTAAAAATCTTATAGTATAAAGTTAATCCGAAAACGGCATTCCAGACTTATGATACATGTCTAAAAGGATCTTATAATTTTATTGGGTATTTCGAAACGCAACCATTAAAAAAATCCAGCCACTTGGAGCGTAGTATTGCCAAAAGGTTCAACCAACGTCAAAACACCAGTATGATGAGTGTAAAACTAGATCGAATTTCTCAGCAATCTTACCGTAAAAAGATAATCAAATAACGGCATTCTAGATTTATGATACATGTTTAAGAGGATCCTATAATTTTATTTAATACTTGGAAACAGAACCATTAAAAAGTTCTAGCCAATTCGATCGTAGTATGAAAAAAACCATTGACTTATCTCAAACCACCATTATGATGAGTGTATAACTCCATGGATTGAATTTATTAGTAAAAATCCTATAGTAAAAAGTTAATCCGAAAATGGCATTCTAGACTCATGATACATGTCTAAAAGGATGTCATAATTTTATTGGGTATTTGGAAACGCAACCATTATAAAAATCCAGCCACTTGGAGCGCAGTATGGCCAAAAGTTTCAAAAGACGTCAAAACTTCAGCATGATCAGTGTAAAACTGGATTGAATTTCTCAGCAATCCTATAGTAATAAAATAATTGAATAACGGCATTCCAGATTTATGATACATGTTTAAGAGGTTCCCATAATTTTATTAGGTATTTTGAGACGGAACCATTAAGAAAGTCCAGCGAATTTGAGTGCATTATGGAAAAAACCATTGACCGCTCCCAAAACACCAGTATGATCACTCTATAACTGGATTAAATGTCTCAGTAAAAATCCTAGGGTAAAAAGTTAATCAACAAACGGCAGTCGATACCTAGGAAACATGTCTAAAATTGTCTGACCAGTTTGTTGAGTAATTCGAAGCGCCACCATTTAAAAAACTCCGCACTTGGAGCGTAGTATCCCTAAAAGTATCAACCGACGTCAAAACACCAGTATGATGACTGTAAAACTAGATTGAATTTCTCAGATATCCTATAGTAACAAAAGAAAATGAAAAACGGCATTCCAGATTTATGATACATGTTTAAAAGGTTCCTTTAATTTTATTAGGTATTTCGAGGCGAAACCATTAAAAAAATCCAGCGAATTCGAGTGTATTATGGAAAAAACCATTGACCGATCCCAAAACACCAGTATGATGACCCTATAACTGGATTGAATTTCTCAGTAAAAATCCTAAGGTAAAAAGTTAATCCGAAAACGGCATTCTTTACCTAGGATACATGTCTAAAATTATCTGACCAGTTTGTTGAGTAATTCGAAGCAAAACCATTAAAAAAGCTCGGCACTTGGATAGCAGTATCCCTAAAAGTATCAACCGACGTCAAAACACCAGTATGATGAGTGTAAAACTAGATTGAATTTCTTAGCAATCTTACCGTAAAAAGATAATCAAATAACGGCATTCTAGATTTATGATACATGTCTAAAAGGATCCTATAATTTTATTTAATATTTGGAAACAGAACCATTAAAAAGTTCTAGCCAATTCGAGCGCAGAATCAAAAAACCATTGACCTATCGCAAAACACCAGTATCATGACTGTATAACTGCATGGATTGAATTGCTCACAAAAAATCCTATAGTAAAAAGTTAATCCGAAAACGGCATTCCAGACTTATGATACATGTCTAAAAGGATCTTATAATTTTTATTGGGTATTTTGAAACGCAACCATTAAAAAAATCCAGCCACTTGGAGCGTAGTATGGCCAAAAGTTTTAACAGACGTCAAAACATCGGTATGATGACTGTATAACTGCATGCATTGAATGTCTCAGTAAAAATCCTATAGTAAAAAGTTAATCCCAAAACAGCATTCCAGACTTATGATACATGTCTAAAAGGATCTTATAATTTTATTGGGTATTTCGAAACGCAACCATTAAAAAAATCCAGCCACTTCCAGCGCAGTATGGCCAAAAAGGCAAAAAGTTAATCCGAAAACGGCATTCTATACCTAGGATACATGTCTAAAATTATCTGACCAGTTTGTTGAGTAATTTGAAGCAAAAGCATTTAAAAAACTCGGCACTTGGATAGCAGTATCCCTAAAAGTATCAACCGACGTCAAAACACCAGTATGATGAGTGTAAAACTGGATTGCATTTCTCACAGTCTCACCGTAAAGAGATAATCAAAAAACAGCATTCTAGATTTATGATACATGTCTAAAAGGATCCTATAATTTTATTTAATATTTGGAAACGGAACCATTAAAAAGTTCTAGCCAATTCGAGCGCAGTACGAAAAAAACCATTGACTTATCTCAAAACACCAGTATCATGACTGTATAACTGCATGGATTGAATTTCTCAGTAAAAATCCTATAGTAAAAAGTTAATCCCAAAACGGCATTCCAGACTTATGATACATGTCTAAAAGGATCTTGTAATTTTATTGGGTATTTCGAAACGCAACCATTAAAAAAATCCAGCCACTTGGAGCGTTACGTATGGCCAAAAGTTTCAACTGACGTCAAAACACCAGTATGATGACTGTATAACTGCATGGATTGAATCTCTCAGTAAAAATCCTATAGTAAAAAGTTAATCCCAAAACGGCATTCCAGACTTATGATACATGTCTAAAAGGATCTTATAATCTTATTGGGTATTTCGAAACGCAACCATTAAAAAAATACAACCACTTCGCGCGCAGTATGGCCAAAAGTTTCAACCGACGTCAAAACATCAGTATGATCAGTGTAAAACTGGATTGAATTTCTCAGCAATCCTATAGTAATAAAATAATTGAATAACGGCATTCCAGATTTATGATACATGTTTAAAAGGTTCCTTTAATTTTATTAGGTATTTCGAGACGGAACCATTAAAAAAATCTAGCGAAATCGAGTGCATTATGGAAAAAACCATTGACCGATGCCAAAAAACCAGTGTGATGACTGTATAACTGGATTGAGTTTCTTAGCAAAAGGTCTATAGTAAAAAGTTAATCAAAAAACGGCATTTTCGACTTATGATACAGGTCTATAAGGATGTTATATTTTATAGGGTATTTCAAAACGGAACCATTAAAAAAGTCCAGCCAATTTGAGTGCATTAAGGAAAAAACCATTGACCGCTCCCATGGTGATTCAATCTATCAAAGGTCAAATTATGTCCAGAGATAGCTTCTAATATCAGTGCTCGCATGAATAATTGGTGATACGTGGTAAACTTTGACGGTTCAATGTTTTGTAGAATGGTGTCGACTTCAGTAGACGGTGTCATACCCTTGCTGTGGTTTTTGTTGTTCCAGCTCTTTGACTTTTTCTTGAAGTGTTTTCACTTGTTCCCTTAGGGTCTGAACTTTCTCTAGTTCAGCACTAAAAAGGATTAATTCACCCGCAATTTTCATCCACGTTCCTTCGCTCATGACCTTCAAGTTATGAGTGATGTTGAGAAGACAGCTAAATTTTAAAGCGATGACGGGTCATGCTCCACTGAGTCATCATCCAATTTAATGTATTAAGCAGCCCGGGTATTCTGTTTCTTTTTTAACCATAAGATTACAATAACATGGTAAATGAACATACTTTAATACAAAATCACTCTCTTATAGATTCAGGCCATTTTCGCATACATTCTGAAAATTCATCCTTATAGGATACATTGTCTCGCCATGTGTTATCCGTCACGTCTCATTCAAAAATATATTGCACAATTTTACACTTTCCATCGCAATTGTCAGGGATCCAATCCAGTTGTCGGGGATCCAATGCTTCATCTTTTTCTTTGATGCAATACTCGCATAAAATCCATTCCAACAATTCATCACAACGTTTTTGCCAGAGAACGCGTTGAGCGTTCACTTCTGCCACCGTTGGTTGAACTTTAAGCTCCTTGCGTAACCACCAACTCATTTTACAAACCATGACTCGGGCGCAATAATCATGCCAAACACCAAGTTTGCCATGTTGATGTTGTCTGCACCAATTGGCGCTATAATCACCTGGCGACATAACCTTGATCGTACCAATAGGGAGAGACATCAAATCGTTCAGACCAAAGTCTTGTAAATTGACGGTAGGAATGTTCAAGGCTCGAAACAGTTTTGTGAGTGGATTGACTCCATAGAGACCAACAGTTGGACGTTGTTTTGAGCTGAATGTGTGATACCAATGCAGAACATCGTCTTTGATGAAATGGGGTTCACGAAGAAACTTTTCTTCAGTTGCATAAGCTAATCCATGCACAGAACTTGTTTGTTCCTCTATGCTCTTTTTGATTTCTTCAGAATAAAAATTAATTCCTAAAACACAAGAATACTCTAACAAGCAATGATTTGTTCCATCTATAGTGCATAAACCAATCGTTATCTAATTTAAACCCATGACAGAACGCAACGATTCCTACTGTATCCATGATGATGTGATAAAACGTGTCTTGATTCTTTCAATTATGAAGTGATATGTAAAAACACACCTGTTTTCACATCAATCCACAGGTAACCCAGGCTCTGTGATAGTACCACAGTACGGTTCCAGTAAAATTACAGTGTTTGTATGGGGTAAAAATATCATCCTAAAATTTCTAGGAAATACTAAATAAAGATCAATGAAACTTACTCTGCAGTTAATTGCTGTTGTCCTTATTGCTCCAACGAAGTTTCGTGATAATTTGCAGTAATTTGTTCAAATTCACTCTATCTACAATAATAATATACAAGGTAGGAAACACGAGGTGCCATTTTCGCCGACATGCTCTCATTCAACACAACGTTTTCCACGAAATTCGAACTCCAACGGAAAATAAACATGCCAGGATCGTAGAAATAGGATAGCAGCAGATATAGAAACCAATGAAGCTTTCCCAGATAGAGAAACGAATCCCACAGACTTGGACAAACTCGAAGAATATAATCCAAACACACCGAGAATACGCTCGCCGAAGCAGCCGGGCCAGATCAACGCGCGGTCAAGAAAATGAAGCCTGGGCACTGTACAAAAAAATTCCATCCCGGGGGTCCTGGGGTGACCTTTCTAGGGACCGATACATCATTTGCCCAAAGCCAAACTCCCCTGCTGGAAAAATACTTGATAGAAGGCAATTGTTCTTCTTAGCCAATCACCATTTGCCAGAGCAAACCCCGCACACGCGCCTGAATTTAAATGACTAAAAAAAAAGTAATATAATCAGGAGAGTCTGCGGAGTTACAAGGCGTCCCATTTCTTTTACTGAGGAATGCAAATAACAGTAATGAAACTAATAAAAAAACAACGCGAAATGCTTACAAGGCGGGCTAAAAACAAGGTTGAACAAAAGGTAGATGATGACTGAGATACTGTTGCTGTGAACTCTCGAGCGAAACTATCGTAAATAGACGGTGAAGCTTACAAACTAATGTCAAAAATTATACAGAAAATTGCGATAACTGGGACGAAAGTGAAAGGCACGTGCACTAGTAGACAAAGAACTAGCGCGATTAACATATTTAGCGATTAATGCGGCAGTAACACGCCGACTTCTTGTCAATACAAGTGAACGCTCTATCGGTTAAATATGTGAATCATCGAGATACACCTCTCTTTGAATTTGGTCCTGTTGTACAAATGCCTCGGTAAGAGCCAAAATTCACTTATATCTTTTGCTCGTTTTAAGTTTTGTAAATCCTCCTTCGTTGTTCTTTCCTTTGCCCTTATAACCTTGCCCTATTGATGTTTGATAAACTTTCTGAGGACCAGCGCCAGGAGCTGAATATAGTTCGAGAGGAAAATAATCTCTTTATAACAGGCCATAGTGATTGGCTAGGAAGAACAATTGCCTTCTATCAAGTATTTTTCCAGCAGGGGAGGGTGGCCTTGGGCAAATGATGTATCGGTCCCTAGAAAGGTCACCCCAGGACCCCCGGGACGGAATTTTTTTGTACAGTGCCCAGGCTTCATTTTCTTGGCCGCGCGTTGATCTGGCCCGGCTGCTTCGGCGAGCGTATTCTCGGTGTGTTTGGATTATATTCTTCGAGTTTGTCCAAGTCTGTGGGATTCGTTTCTCTATCTGGGAAAGCTTCATTGGTTTCTATATCTGCTGCTATCCTATTTCTACGATCCTGGCATGTTTATTTTCCGTTGGAGTTCGAATTTCGTCTAAAAAGTTGTGTTGAATGAGAGCATGTCGGCGAAAATGGCACCTCGTGTTTCCTACCTTGTATATTATTATTGTAGATAGAGTGAATTTGAACAAATTACTGCAAATTATCACGAAACTTTGTTGGAGCAATAAGGACAACAACAATTAACTGCAGAGTAAGTTTCATTGATCTTTATTTAGTATTTCCTAGAAATTTTAGGATGAAATTTTTACCCCATACAAACACTGTAATTTTACTGGAACCGTACTGTGGTACTATCACAGAGCCTGGGTTACCTGTGATCAATCCATGACACAATGGATTGACGTCATTGTTTGAACATGCCTAATTCCCCAACGACAGATGTCATTGGATTGACGTCAATGCAAATGAGACAAACAACTATAAACTTGAGCGCTTTATCTCTTCTTATTTACAATGTGCAAGTGTCAAGAACCAAAAGTTGAGCAAAGATTGAAGATGCAAGAACCAACCGTGGAAATCACAGTACCTCAGTCTGCTGAGCGTAGCCAAGCTTTAGACAATATCATGGGACTCACTCAAGATGGATCTTCCACAGATCAAAAGTTGCAAAAAGCTTTCAACAAGATGGAGAAATTGGAAAAGAAATTAACCCGGAGACCAGTCAAAATCCATATGCTTGGACAAGAAGGATGTCAAGAATTTCAACTGAATGAACAAACGTTTGAAGAACAAGTCAAGAAAGCCAACGAGAAGAACAAAAAATCCCGTGAAGCGAAAAAGCAGAAAAAGGCTCCCACTGCAGGAATCGAGGTGCTTCAAAACCTGGATGAAGCTCCAGCAAAAGAAAACGGTGAGCAGTTCAAAGTGGGCGAGGAGGTCGCTTGGAAAGTAAGGTTGGACAACGTGCTGGAAGGTAACATGGAACGACAAGACCGACCGTATTCCCGAGAAGAAATACTAGCTTTGGAACAAGCCCGTTTTTACACCCCAGAGGAGATTGAAACGATGGTAGAGAAAGCAAAAGATTTTTCATTTCCCTATCATCAACAGTCAGAACCTACTCAAACAGGGTCCGCTGGTGTTCTCCCTTCTTTTGAAGAGATGATGGTAGACGAGCTGTTCAATGGACCAAGCTCCATGGAAACTCAGCCATACTTAGAGCAAGTGTTGGAGGAAGGAAATGTTGTGATCAATGGTTGTACTGTTAAACAGAACCCAGAGAAAATGCAGTTGAATGAGTATCTCGTGGAAGAGACTAAACCTCTCCATACCAACTTTGTCCTACCGGATCAACGACTTAGCCTATGCTATACCTGCCCTGTGTACTTTGGAAGTTTTGAGAACAAACAGAAAGTCCTAGAAGCTCTGTGTAACGAGATTCATTCTAAAGTGCTGAATAAATGGGGAATGTTTTCCTGTCACTGTGGTTTGGTGCCAAACCTGAAACTCAGTCAAACACCCAGAAACAAGAACAAAGTCTTCTTAGGCTGTCCCAAGAAATTAGAGGTCCGCTGTAACTTCTTTCAGTGGATTCATGAAGCCCCCAAGCCAGCGTGTGTGCCTAAAACAGCTACCCGATCAGCCTTTAAGAAACGATTGAATGATATGGTCAGTGAAAAAATGAGCATTCAGAAAAGGCAGAAAACCAAAGGAGGATTTCAATTTCCTTAAAGCATTGTAAAAACAAGTGTGACTCATTAAAGTTATTTTTGCCTACGTGATGTCATGTTGTTTGTCTTGTCTTGCCCAATCCCTTGGGATGATCATTAACGTCATGGCCCAGACTTGCCCGCTCCCTAGGGAGGGATTGACGTCATAGGGTGTTTGTTAAATACATAGCATGGGTTCAATCTGCATCAGTGTTCATCATGAACTTCAACAGGACTGACCCTTTGACCACCGAATTTCTCTTAGGCGTTGGGAATCAAGAGAAACCCTGTCCCTCGTATTATGGAAAAGACGAAGATAAGAAAAAAGTCAAAATGGTCCTTCAACAAGAGATTCATCCTGAAGTCCATGCCAAATGGGGTAATCTAATGTGTCATTGCCAAAGGATTCCCAAGATCCGGTTAAGTAAAACTGCCAAAAATCTCGACAAAGTATTTCTCACCTGTGGTGGTTCCACTCAAGACGCTCGCTGCAAGTTTTTTCAGTGGATCCACACCCCGTTGTATCCATTGCCTTCTGATCCCATGCCAGACTGGCTGCGAAAAACCTACAAACCAATACCCCTCAAATCCTTCACTGAAGAAAATCGAGAGTGGATGCGGCAAGCAGAGCAAAATGCCGAGCGGTGGAAAAAGCAGCAATCCAACCAAGCCTGGCTCAATCAGTTTGCAGAATCTGCCAAACAACATCATGAGCAACGAGAAGCTAAAAAAAGTGTTAATCCTTGGAAGGCAAGTACATTTTTTGCTAGCCCTGAGATTGCAAAAGCCTACAAGAAAACCGAGGGGTGGAAAGAGATCCAAGCCAAAAAAAGTGTCAATCCTTATAAGATACCCCTGCCAAGTACCTTTCATTGGAGTCCCGAGATAGCGGAGGTAATCAAGAAACGAGACCAATGGGATTACATCAATGCCATGGCCAACAACAAGTTTCAAACCTCTCTGCCGAAGACCTTTGGAAGCTTACCTCCTAGTGATGCCAGTTTAGTGTCCTACTTGCAAAAGAGAAAAAAATCAAGGCAAACGCTTATCCCCTGCAGATGAAAAGTATTTGCAAGCCTGTCATCAACAGTGCAAACCCGTCAAAGGATTTTGGCCTCAAAACGAAGCAGCCATTGCTGATTTTGTGAAGGGAACCTGGCCCTTTGGTGACTTGCCGGAAAAAGTGTGCAGTTTGGCGTCGTATTCCCGTAAACGAAAGCAACAAGGGTTACCGTTAACCCCAGCTCAAGAACGTTTTTTTGACCAATTAGTGGATTTGCACAAAGATGTAAAAAACGAGGGTCCAGCCATGATTTTGTTTTAAACAATAAAAAGTGTGAAGTTGCAATGTGTGGTTCTTTGTCTCTTGGGTTGCGCCAAAATAATATAGCGTCTCAGCTGGGAATTGAACCCAGATCTTCTGCGTGACAGGCAGAGATACTAACCCTTGTACTACTGAGACTGTTAGTCATCGACCCTCCAAAGTTTAATAGTCATTCTTCACATTGTCCAATGCTTAGGGTTAATATGGTAATAAACCCTAGTCCCAAGAGGTTAGGGTTAGGGTTATAAACAGAAACGTTCTACCAAATCGAGTTCATTTTCAGTTCATCATGTCAGCTAAAAGGTTGTTAGAGATGACTCAATTATGATACCAATGTAAAGAGCAATTAGAAATAACCAAAGCTACCTTACAAAGAAAAGCCCAACTGATTGATACTATGGAAGGGGAACTAGAGGCTTTAAGATTGGATAATAAGCAGTTACGTTATCAATTGTTGTGTTCCTCCTGCCGTGCCTATCTGGATAGTAAAAAACCGGGAGACACCATTGTAGCGTTGACTTGCCCTCATTGTATTGGAATTTTTTGATATGTTAAAAACTGGAACCTTGGGCAAGTCCAGGCAAGTCTTTTGTAGTCGTCACGGCTATAAAGTGGACCACGCTGATCTGTCTTTTCTAAACATCATGGAAGCATTACAGTATAGAAGTACGGTTTGGATATGTGGAAAACTTTGTAAGGAGACCAATATTCCTAACACAGCATGTCTACCAGAACCTTTATTTGTCTACATTATGAAACAAAAATGTACGTGGGGTCGATATGTCGTCTACATGACTTGGCTGCATATTCAGTTTCCGACACAAGGAGAAAAAGTGTGGAGCTATTTAAATAAGATGTATCCTCAATGGAGGTATTCATTCCTGTTTTTGCTGGGACAGTGGTTATGGTATCATGTCCAAAAACGCATTGGTTTATGAAGACCCCGCTGTACCTGGTTTGTTGGGGGGAGTGCAACCCTTTGCCAAAGCAAGTGGACTTTCCACCAAAAAAGCTCAACAGTTATTGCAACAAAAGCTGAGTTATACCTGAGCTGTTATTATTGGTATATGGCATTTTGCAGTCTGTCGTTTCGCATTTTACTGATACGTAAAATGCGAAATAATCGTTTCGCATTTTACAGTCGGTAAAATACGAAATATTCGTTTCGTTGAACGTTTTGTGGTTTACTGTAAGCCGTTAAATATTCAACCAAGTTGGCGGCTATGATGTCATGTGCAAACAAAGAATAAGCTACATGCTGTATTGGAGCAATACATACCCCACAACATTGTACCACTATTGTTATTCAAATTACTGTGCACAGTTTTGGAAGAACTGGGAATGCACAGAATAAATTATTAACAAGTTGCTGGGTATTCTATAGTATACCATTGTACTCTGTCACGTTAACACCAAACTCTTCTGGGTTTGATTGACTGATTGATAAACTTTATGTCAAATGTTTGGGATTACCTTCTAATGGGAAACATGACTAGAGGAATACATACTAAGCAGTATACTAAGCATACCAACATATCACATCCTGGGTTCAAAACATTTACAGCATTAGAAGCCTGTCAGCAACAAAGCATGCTAGCATGTTACATCTAAGCCAGATGCTTTCCACAGGCTGAATTTCACTGCCCACTCTCACAGAACACACTTCTAATCTAATAATTTAGTATCTAAGTTGGTATCTATGCCAGTATCTATGTCCTATTATTGCAGGGCTGTAATGTCAGCGAAAGACCTCTTCCCTTATCAGATGTACAAGGAAAAATTCACTAAGCTATCAAAAAGAAGGGGTTTTCAGGAGGCCTTAAAACAAATTCGTGAAAAAGCGAACGTGAGAAAGCCATTGGAATCTGAGTCTGAGGTGATTATATAGTACTATATAATGAACAAGAGGCTCCTCGTACGCTTAACTTGTACGCTTTCTAGTGTCGAGGTATTGTATAGCCTCAGTTATAACAGGTATTTCATTTGATTTTGAATAAGACCCTGGTTAGCTTGGGCTCCAATGCAATGGCTTCCAATCGCACCTAAGAAATTCAATCCAATTATACAGTCACCATACTAGTGTTTTGAGATCGGTCGATGGTTTTGGCCATACTGTGCGACAATTGGCTGGATTTTTTTTTAATGGTTCTGCTTTGAAATTCTCGAAGTTACCTCATTAGACACACTTTCAGATTGGCGTGACTTTATAGAATTTACAAGTTTCCAAAACTCTTTTGGATTATTTTCTTCCATGAATGGTATTTTCTATAACGTTTTGAAAATTTCTTTTCAGTACTTTTACAAGTCGCTTATAGTCCTTTTTCGTAGTGAACAATAAGTACCCTAAGTTTCGCAACTCCTTTTTGAAAGAATGACAATTCCTATCGAACCATTTCTGCTTTTGAACTGTATTCCTTTGCTTTTTTCTTGAAACTTGTCCATTTCTTACACAGACAACTTTTTTTGACGAATTGACTATAACGTTAGTAAAATTATTAACCAAGGATTCTATTTCAGTTTCACTCGATGAGTCAAATAGCTTGTCCATTTCATTTAATACATCGGTACTATTAAGTTGCTTACGAAGCTTATTCTTCAACTCATCACTCCACATAAATGACATAGGAAGCGGCAATAATTCTACTACATTGTCTGTACTGTTACAAGGTTCAACTTTCAAGGCAAAATAAGAAACAATAATCAGAGAACTCCGTCATAACTGATACGGAAAAATACTTTATCAACGGGAGATTATTACAAGAGGCAACTGCATAATCTACCACACTAGCGCCATTATAGGTATTACATGTAAATTGACCAAGAAAATCTCCTATTGTTCTACCGTTAAGAATTACCAAGTCATTACCACAACACAACTCGGCCAACGACCCTCCATACGAATTCACTGTCCGCATCTCGCGAATTTCTCGGTTCGATCAGACAATTATCGTTCGTAACATTATTACAAGGCGTATCATGTACAAAGTCATTTAAACAACCCATTCTTGCGTTAAGTCTCCACAATAACAACAAACACTTCGGCTAGTCTAGAAAATTTATAAATACTTTCTTTCAATGACTCGAAATGATCTTTGTCTTCGCAGAGGAATGTAAACAGAACAAACAAACAAATCACGCTTCAAATGCTAAAAATATTTCGCCCTTGATGATGCGCATGTTGGTAGATATATATAACATTCGCTTTGCGTTAATCGCTACAATATTCTTGTTGTGGGGCTGCAAAGGATCACGGTTCTTGGGTTAATTGGGAGCGTGAGGATTTCAAAAACTGTCCAAGACGCAGAGTAATGTTCCCATCAATAGAAATCCCGTGGTGGGGGGGGGGGGAGTGCGGGCAAGGAGTGGGGATTTGATGCCTGAGACTATCCCCCTGTCGGGCTTGTGATCGTGCGAAGCGACCCCGGGGTCGGGACATTTGACTTTGACCGACAGAAGCCTGGTATGAATTCAGAAGCGGTTACCAAGTCCGTCCCTCGAGGCTTTCTGAAAGTCACACTGTCGGAGAACGGTATGAAGTTTTCATTTGTTTTAACCAGATCTTCTGCGTGACAGGCAGAGATACTAACCCTTGTACTACTGAGACTGTTAGTCATCGACCCTCCAAAGTTTAATAGTCATTCTTCACATTGTCCAATGGTTAGGGTTAGGGCTAATATGGTAATAAACCCTAGTCCCAAGAGGTTAGGGTTAGGGTTATAAACAGAAACGTTCTACCAAATCGAGTTCATTTTCAGTTCATCATGTCAGCTAAAAGGTTGTTAGAGATGACTCAATTATGGTACCAATGTAAAGAGCAATTAGAAATAACCAAAGCTACCTTACAAAGAAAAGCCCAACTGATTGATACTATGGAAGGGGAACTAGAGGCTTTAAGATTGGATAATAAGCAGTTACGTTATCAATTGTTGTGTTCCTCCTGCCGTGCCTATCTGGATAGTAAAAAACCGGGAGACACCATTGTAGCGTTGACTTGCCCTCATTGTATTGGAATTTTTTGATATGTTAAAAACTGGAACCTTGGGCAAGTCCAGGCAAGTCTTTTGTAGTCGTCACGGCTATAAAGTGGACCACGCTGATCTGTCTTTTCTAAACATCATGGAAGCATTACAGTATAGAAGTACGGTTTGGATATGTGGAAAACTTTGTAAGGAGACCAATATTCCTAACACAGCATGTCTACCAGAACCTTTATTTGTCTACATTATGAAACAAAAATGTACGTGGGGTCGATATGTCATCTACAGGACTTGGCTGCATATTCAGTTTCCGACACAAGGAGAAAAAGTGTGGAGCTATTTAAATAAGATGTATCCTCAATGGAGGTATTCATTCCTGTTTTTGCTGGGACAGTGGTTATGGTATCATGTCCAAAAAAGCATTGGTTTATGAAGACCCCGCTGTACCTGGTTCGTTGGGGGGAGTGCAACCCTTTGCCAAAGCAAGTGGACTTTCCACCAAAAAAGCTCAACAGTTATTGCAACAAAAGCTGAGTTATACCTGAGCTGTTATTATTGGTATATGGCATTTTGCAGTCTGTCGTTTCGCATTTTACTGATACGTAAAATGCGAAATAATCGTTTCGCATTTTACAGTCGGTAAAATACGAAATATTCGTTTCGTTGAACGTTTTGTGGTTTACTGTAAGCCGTTAAATATTCAACCAAGTTGGCGGCTATGATGTCATGTGCAAACAAAGAATAAGCTACATGCTGTATTGGAGCAATACATACCCCACAACATTGTACCACTATTGTTATTCAAATTACTGTGCACAGTTTTGGAAGAACTGGGAATGCACAGAATAAATTATTAACAAGTTGCTGGGTATTCTATAGTATACCATTGTACTCTGTCACGTTAACACCAAACTCTTCTGGGTTTGATTGACTGATTGATAAACTTTATGTCAAATGTTTGGGATTACCTTCTAATGGGAAACATGACTAGAGGAATACATACTAAGCAGTATACTAAGCATACCAACATATCACATCCTGGGTTCAAAACATTTACAGCATTAGAAGCCTGTCAGCAACAAAGCATGCTAGCATGTTACATCTAAGCCAGATGCTTTCCACAGGCTGAATTTCACTGCCCACTCTCACAGAACACACTTCTAATCTAATAATTTAGTATCTAAGTTGGTATCTATGCCAGTATCTATGTCCTATTATTGCAGGGCTGTAATGTCAGCGAAAGACCTCTTCCCTTATCAGATGTACAAGGAAAAATTCACTAAGCTATCAAAAAGAAGGGGTTTTCAGGAGGCCTTAAAACAAATTCGTGAAAAAGCGAACGTGAGAAAGCCATTGGAATCTGAGTCTGAGGTGATTATATAGTACTATATAATGAACAAGAGGCTCCTCGTACGCTTAACTTGTACGCTTTCTAGTGTCGAGGTATTGTATAGCCTCAGTTATAACAGGTATTTCATTTGATTTTGAATAAGACCCTGGTTAGCTTGGGCTCCAATGCAATGGCTTCCAATCGCACCTAAGAAATTCAATCCAATTATACAGTCACCATACTAGTGTTTTGAGATCGGTCGATGGTTTTGGCCATACTGTGCGACAATTGGCTGGATTTTTTTTTAATGGTTCTGCTTTGAAATTCTCGAAGTTACCTCATTAGACACACTTTCAGATTGGCGTGACTTTATAGAATTTACAAGTTTCCAAAACTCTTTTGGATTATTTTCTTCCATGAATGGTATTTTCTATAACGTTTTGAAAATTTCTTTTCAGTACTTTTACAAGTCGCTTATAGTCCTTTTTCGTAGTGAACAATAAGTACCCTAAGTTTCGCAACTCCTTTTTGAAAGAATGACAATTCCTATCGAACCATTTCTGCTTTTGAACTGTATTCCTTTGCTTTTTTCTTGAAACTTGTCCATTTCTTACACAGACAACTTTTTTTGACGAATTGACTATAACGTTAGTAAAATTATTAACCAAGGATTCTATTTCAGTTTCACTCGATGAGTCAAATAGCTTGTCCATTTCATTTAATACATCGGTACTATTAAGTTGCTTACGAAGCTTATTCTTCAACTCATCACTCCACATAAATGACATAGGAAGCGGCAATAATTCTACTACATTGTCTGTACTGTTACAAGGTTCAACTTTCAAGGCAAAATAAGAAACAATAATCAGAGAACTCCGTCATAACTGATACGGAAAAATACTTTATCAACGGGAGATTATTACAAGAGGCAACTGCATAATCTACCACACTAGCGCCATTATAGGTATTACATGTAAATTGACCAAGAAAATCTCCTATTGTTCTACCGTTAAGAATTACCAAGTCATTACCACAACACAACTCGGCCAACGACCCTCCATACGAATTCACTGTCCGCATCTCGCGAATTTCTCGGTTCGATCAGACAATTATCGTTCGTAACATTATTACAAGGCGTATCATGTACAAAGTCATTTAAACAACCCATTCTTGCGTTAAGTCTCCACAATAACAACAAACACTTCGGCTAGTCTAGAAAATTTATAAATACTTTCTTTCAATGACTCGAAATGATCTTTGTCTTCGCAGAGGAATGTAAACAGAACAAACAAACAAATCACGCTTCAAATGCTAAAAATATTTCGCCCTTGATGATGCGCATGTTGGTAGATATATATAACATTCGCTTTGCGTTAATCGCTACAATATTCTTGTTGTGGGGCTGCAAAGGATCACGGTTCTTGGGTTAATTGGGAGCGTGAGGATTTCAAAAACTGTCCAAGACGCAGAGTAATGTTCCCATCAATAGAAATCCCGTGGTGGGGGGGGGGGAGTGCGGGCAAGGAGTGGGGATTTGATGCCTGAGACTATCCCCCTGTCGGGCTTGTGATCGTGCGAAGCGACCCCGGGGTCGGGACATTTGACTTTGACCGACAGAAGCCTGGTATGAATTCAGAAGCGGTTACCAAGTCCGTCCCTCGAGGCTTTCTGAAAGTCACACTGTCGGAGAACGGTATGAAGTTTTCATTTGTTTTAACCAGATCTTCTGCGTGACAGGCAGAGATACTAACCCTTGTACTACTGAGACTGTTAGTCATCGACCCTCCAAAGTTTAATAGTCATTCTTCACATTGTCCAATGGTTAGGGTTAGGGCTAATATGGTAATAAACCCTAGTCCCAAGAGGTTAGGGTTAGGGTTATAAACAGAAACGTTCTACCAAATCGAGTTCATTTTCAGTTCATCATGTCAGCTAAAAGGTTGTTAGAGATGACTCAATTATGGTACCAATGTAAAGAGCAATTAGAAATAACCAAAGCTACCTTACAAAGAAAAGCCCAACTGATTGATACTATGGAAGGGGAACTAGAGGCTTTAAGATTGGATAATAAGCAGTTACGTTATCAATTGTTGTGTTCCTCCTGCCGTGCCTATCTGGATAGTAAAAAACCGGGAGACACCATTGTAGCGTTGACTTGCCCTCATTGTATTGGAATTTTTTGATATGTTAAAAACTGGAACCTTGGGCAAGTCCAGGCAAGTCTTTTGTAGTCGTCACGGCTATAAAGTGGACCACGCTGATCTGTCTTTTCTAAACATCATGGAAGCATTACAGTATAGAAGTACGGTTTGGATATGTGGAAAACTTTGTAAGGAGACCAATATTCCTAACACAGCATGTCTACCAGAACCTTTATTTGTCTACATTATGAAACAAAAATGTACGTGGGGTCGATATGTCGTCTACAGGACTTGGCTGCATATTCAGTTTCCGACACAAGGAGAAAAAGTGTGGAGCTATTTAAATAAGATGTATCCTCAATGGAGGTATTCATTCCTGTTTTTGCTGGGACAGTGGTTATGGTATCATGTCCAAAAAAGCATTGGTTTATGAAGACCCCGCTGTACCTGGTTCGTTGGGGGGAGTGCAACCCTTTGCCAAAGCAAGTGGACTTTCCACCAAAAAAGCTCAACAGTTATTGCAACAAAAGCTGAGTTATACCTGAGCTGTTATTATTGGTATATGGCATTTTGCAGTCTGTCGTTTCGCATTTTACTGATACGTAAAATGCGAAATAATCGTTTCGCATTTTACAGTCGGTAAAATACGAAATATTCGTTTCGTTGAACGTTTTGTGGTTTACTGTAAGCCGTTAAATATTCAACCAAGTTGGCGGCTATGATGTCATGTGCAAACAAAGAATAAGCTACATGCTGTATTGGAGCAATACATACCCCACAACATTGTACCACTATTGTTATTCAAATTACTGTGCACAGTTTTGGAAGAACTGGGAATGCACAGAATAAATTATTAACAAGTTGCTGGGTATTCTATAGTATACCATTGTACTCTGTCACGTTAACACCAAACTCTTCTGGGTTTGATTGACTGATTGATAAACTTTATGTCAAATGTTTGGGATTACCTTCTAATGGGAAACATGACTAGAGGAATACATACTAAGCAGTATACTAAGCATACCAACATATCACATCCTGGGTTCAAAACATTTACAGCATTAGAAGCCTGTCACCAACAAAGCCTGCTAGCATGTTACATCTAAGCCAGATGCTTTCCACAGGCTGAATTTCACTGCCCACTCTCACAGAACACACTTCTAATCTAATAATTTAGTATCTAAGTTGGTATCTATGCCAGTATCTATGTCCTATTATTGCAGGGCTGTAATGTCAGCGAAAGACCTCTTCCCTTATCAGATGTACAAGGAAAAATTCACTAAGCTATCAAAAAGAAGGGGTTTTCAGGAGGCCTTAAAACAAATTCGTGAAAAAGCGAACGTGAGAAAGCCATTGGAATCTGAGTCTGAGGTGATTATATAGTACTATATAATGAACAAGAGGCTCCTCGTACGCTTAACTTGTACGCTTTCTAGTGTCGAGGTATTGTATAGCCTCAGTTATAACAGGTATTTCATTTGATTTTGAATAAGACCCTGGTTAGCTTGGGCTCCAATGCAATGGCTTCCAATCGCACCTAAGAAATTCAATCCAATTATACAGTCACCATACTAGTGTTTTGAGATCGGTCGATGGTTTTGGCCATACTGTGCGACAATTGGCTGGATTTTTTTTTAATGGTTCTGCTTTGAAATTCTCGAAGTTACCTCATTAGACACACTTTCAGATTGGCGTGACTTTATAGAATTTACAAGTTTCCAAAACTCTTTTGGATTATTTTCTTCCATGAATGGTATTTTCTATAACGTTTTGAAAATTTCTTTTCAGTACTTTTACAAGTCGCTTATAGTCCTTTTTCGTAGTGAACAATAAGTACCCTAAGTTTCGCAACTCCTTTTTGAAAGAATGACAATTCCTATCGAACCATTTCTGCTTTTGAACTGTATTCCTTTGCTTTTTTCTTGAAACTTGTCCATTTCTTACACAGACAACTTTTTTTGACGAATTGACTATAACGTTAGTAAAATTATTAACCAAGGATTCTATTTCAGTTTCACTCGATGAGTCAAATAGCTTGTCCATTTCATTTAATACATCGGTACTATTAAGTTGCTTACGAAGCTTATTCTTCAACTCATCACTCCACATAAATGACATAGGAAGCGGCAATAATTCTACTACATTGTCTGTACTGTTACAAGGTTCAACTTTCAAGGCAAAATAAGAAACAATAATCAGAGAACTCCGTCATAACTGATACGGAAAAATACTTTATCAACGGGAGATTATTACAAGAGGCAACTGCATAATCTACCACACTAGCGCCATTATAGGTATTACATGTAAATTGACCAAGAAAATCTCCTATTGTTCTACCGTTAAGAATTACCAAGTCATTACCACAACACAACTCGGCCAACGACCCTCCATACGAATTCACTGTCCGCATCTCGCGAATTTCTCGGTTCGATCAGACAATTATCGTTCGTAACATTATTACAAGGCGTATCATGTACAAAGTCATTTAAACAACCCATTCTTGCGTTAAGTCTCCACAATAACAACAAACACTTCGGCTAGTCTAGAAAATTTATAAATACTTTCTTTCAATGACTCGAAATGATCTTTGTCTTCGCAGAGGAATGTAAACAGAACAAACAAACAAATCACGCTTCAAATGCTAAAAATATTTCGCCCTTGATGATGCGCATGTTGGTAGATATATATAACATTCACTTTGCGTTAATCGCTTCAATATTCTTGTTGTGGGGCTGCAAAGGATCACGGTTCTTGGGTTAATTGGGAGCGTGAGGATTTCAAAAACTGTCCAAGACGCAGAGTAATGTTCCCATCAATAGAAATCCCGTGGTGGGGGGGGGGGGGAGTGCGGGCAAGGAGTGGGGATTTGATGCCTGAGACTATCCCCCTGTCGGGCTTGTGATCGTGCGAAGCGACCCCGGGGTCGGGACATTTGACTTTGACCGACAGAAGCCTGGTATGAATTCAGAAGCGGTTACCAAGTCCGTCCCTCGAGGCTTTCTGAAAGTCACACTGTCGGAGAACGGTATGAAGTTTTCATTTGTTTTAACCAGATCTTCTGCGTGACAGGCAGAGATACTAACCCTTGTACTACTGAGACTGTTAGTCATCGACCCTCCAAAGTTTAATAGTCATTCTTCACATTGTCCAATGGTTAGGGTTAGGGCTAATATGGTAATAAACCCTAGTCCCAAGAGGTTAGGGTTAGGGTTATAAACAGAAACGTTCTACCAAATCGAGTTCATTTTCAGTTCATCATGTCAGCTAAAAGGTTGTTAGAGATGACTCAATTATGGTACCAATGTAAAGAGCAATTAGAAATAACCAAAGCTACCTTACAAAGAAAAGCCCAACTGATTGATACTATGGAAGGGGAACTAGAGGCTTTAAGATTGGATAATAAGCAGTTACGTTATCAATTGTTGTGTTCCTCCTGCCGTGCCTATCTGGATAGTAAAAAACCGGGAGACACCATTGTAGCGTTGACTTGCCCTCATTGTATTGGAATTTTTTGATATGTTAAAAACTGGAACCTTGGGCAAGTCCAGGCAAGTCTTTTGTAGTCGTCACGGCTATAAAGTGGACCACGCTGATCTGTCTTTTCTAAACATCATGGAAGCATTACAGTATAGAAGTACGGTTTGGATATGTGGAAAACTTTGTAAGGAGACCAATATTCCTAACACAGCATGTCTACCAGAACCTTTATTTGTCTACATTATGAAACAAAAATGTACGTGGGGTCGATATGTCGTCTACAGGACTTGGCTGCATATTCAGTTTCCGACACAAGGAGAAAAAGTGTGGAGCTATTTAAATAAGATGTATCCTCAATGGAGGTATTCATTCCTGTTTTTGCTGGGACAGTGGTTATGGTATCATGTCCAAAAAAGCATTGGTTTATGAAGACCCCGCTGTACCTGGTTCGTTGGGGGGAGTGCAACCCTTTGCCAAAGCAAGTGGACTTTCCACCAAAAAAGCTCAACAGTTATTGCAACAAAAGCTGAGTTATACCTGAGCTGTTATTATTGGTATATGGCATTTTGCAGTCCGTCGTTTCGCATTTTACTGATACGTAAAATGCGAAATAATCGTTTCGCATTTTACAGTCGGTAAAATACGAAATATTCGTTTCGTTGAACGTTTTGTGGTTTACTGTAAGCCGTTAAATATTCAACCAAGTTGGCGGCTATGATGTCATGTGCAAACAAAGAATAAGCTACATGCTGTATTGGAGCAATACATACCCCACAACATTGTACCACTATTGTTATTCAAATTACTGTGCACAGTTTTGGAAGAACTGGGAATGCACAGAATAAATTATTAACAAGTTGCTGGGTATTCTATAGTATACCATTGTACTCTGTCACGTTAACACCAAACTCTTCTGGGTTTGATTGACTGATTGATAAACTTTATGTCAAATGTTTGGGATTACCTTCTAATGGGAAACATGACTAGAGGAATACATACTAAGCAGTATACTAAGCATACCAACATATCACATCCTGGGTTCAAAACATTTACAGCATTAGAAGCCTGTCACCAACAAAGCCTGCTAGCATGTTACATCTAAGCCAGATGCTTTCCACAGGCTGAATTTCACTGCCCACTCTCACAGAACACACTTCTAATCTAATAATTTAGTATCTAAGTTGGTATCTATGCCAGTATCTATGTCCTATTATTGCAGGGCTGTAATGTCAGCGAAAGACCTCTTCCCTTATCAGATGTACAAGGAAAAATTCACTAAGCTATCAAAAAGAAGGGGTTTTCAGGAGGCCTTAAAACAAATTCGTGAAAAAGCGAACGTGAGAAAGCCATTGGAATCTGAGTCTGAGGTGATTATATAGTACTATATAATGAACAAGAGGCTCCTCGTACGCTTAACTTGTACGCTTTCTAGTGTCGAGGTATTGTATAGCCTCAGTTATAACAGGTATTTCATTTGATTTTGAATAAGACCCTGGTTAGCTTGGGCTCCAATGCAATGGCTTCCAATCGCACCTAAGAAATTCAATCCAATTATACAGTCACCATACTAGTGTTTTGAGATCGGTCGATGGTTTTGGCCATACTGTGCGACAATTGGCTGGATTTTTTTTTAATGGTTCTGCTTTGAAATTCTCGAAGTTACCTCATTAGACACACTTTCAGATTGGCGTGACTTTATAGAATTTACAAGTTTCCAAAACTCTTTTGGATTATTTTCTTCCATGAATGGTATTTTCTATAACGTTTTGAAAATTTCTTTTCAGTACTTTTACAAGTCGCTTATAGTCCTTTTTCGTAGTGAACAATAAGTACCCTAAGTTTCGCAACTCCTTTTTGAAAGAATGACAATTCCTATCGAACCATTTCTGCTTTTGAACTGTATTCCTTTGCTTTTTTCTTGAAACTTGTCCATTTCTTACACAGACAACTTTTTTTGACGAATTGACTATAACGTTAGTAAAATTATTAACCAAGGATTCTATTTCAGTTTCACTCGATGAGTCAAATAGCTTGTCCATTTCATTTAATACATCGGTACTATTAAGTTGCTTACGAAGCTTATTCTTCAACTCATCACTCCACATAAATGACATAGGAAGCGGCAATAATTCTACTACATTGTCTGTACTGTTACAAGGTTCAACTTTCAAGGCAAAATAAGAAACAATAATCAGAGAACTCCGTCATAACTGATACGGAAAAATACTTTATCAACGGGAGATTATTACAAGAGGCAACTGCATAATCTACCACACTAGCGCCATTATAGGTATTACATGTAAATTGACCAAGAAAATCTCCTATTGTTCTACCGTTAAGAATTACCAAGTCATTACCACAACACAACTCGGCCAACGACCCTCCATACGAATTCACTGTCCGCATCTCGCGAATTTCTCGGTTCGATCAGACAATTATCGTTCGTAACATTATTACAAGGCGTATCATGTACAAAGTCATTTAAACAACCCATTCTTGCGTTAAGTCTCCACAATAACAACAAACACTTCGGCTAGTCTAGAAAATTTATAAATACTTTCTTTCAATGACTCGAAATGATCTTTGTCTTCGCAGAGGAATGTAAACAGAACAAACAAACAAATCACGCTTCAAATGCTAAAAATATTTCGCCCTTGATGATGCGCATGTTGGTAGATATATATAACATTCACTTTGCGTTAATCGCTTCAATATTCTTGTTGTGGGGCTGCAAAGGATCACGGTTCTTGGGTTAATTGGGAGCGTGAGGATTTCAAAAACTGTCCAAGACGCAGAGTAATGTTCCCATCAATAGAAATCCCGTGGTGGGGGGGGGGGGGGGGGAGTGCGGGCAAGGAGTGGGGATTTGATGCCTGAGACTATCCCCCTGTCGGGCTTGTGATCGTGCGAAGCGACCCCGGGGTCGGGACATTTGACTTTGACCGACAGAAGCCTGGTATGAATTCAGAAGCGGTTACCAAGTCCGTCCCTCGAGGCTTTCTGAAAGTCACACTGTCGGAGAATGGTATGAAGTTTTCATTTGTTTTAACCAGATCTTCTGCGTGACAGGCAGAGATACTAACCCTTGTACTACTGAGACTGTTAGTCATCGACCCTCCAAAGTTTAATAGTCATTCTTCACATTGTCCAATGGTTAGGGTTAGGGCTAATATGGTAATAAACCCTAGTCCCAAGAGGTTAGGGTTAGGGTTATAAAAAGAAACGTTCTACCAAATCGAGTTCATTTTCAGTTCATCATGTCAGCTAAAAGGTTGTTAGAGATGACTCAATTATGGTACCAATGTAAAGAGCAATTAGAAATAACCAAAGCTACCTTACAAAGAAAAGCCCAACTGATTGATACTATGGAAGGGGAACTAGAGGCTTTAAGATTGGATAATAAGCAGTTACGTTATCAATTGTTGTGTTCCTCCTGCCGTGCCTATCTGGATAGTAAAAAACCGGGAGACACCATTGTAGCGTTGACTTGCCCTCATTGTATTGGAATTTTTTGATATGTTAAAAACTGGAACCTTGGGCAAGTCCAGGCAAGTCTTTTGTAGTCGTCACGGCTATAAAGTGGACCACGCTGATCTGTCTTTTCTAAACATCATGGAAGCATTACAGTATAGAAGTACGGTTTGGATATGTGGAAAACTTTGTAAGGAGACCAATATTCCTAACACAGCATGTCTACCAGAACCTTTATTTGTCTACATTATGAAACAAAAATGTACGTGGGGTCGATATGTCGTCTACAGGACTTGGCTGCATATTCAGTTTCCGACACAAGGAGAAAAAGTGTGGAGCTATTTAAATAAGATGTATCCTCAATGGAGGTATTCATTCCTGTTTTTGCTGGGACAGTGGTTATGGTATCATGTCCAAAAAAGCATTGGTTTATGAAGACCCCGCTGTACCTGGTTCGTTGGGGGGAGTGCAACCCTTTGCCAAAGCAAGTGGACTTTCCACCAAAAAAGCTCAACAGTTATTGCAACAAAAGCTGAGTTATACCTGAGCTGTTATTATTGGTATATGGCATTTTGCAGTCCGTCGTTTCGCATTTTACTGATACGTAAAATGCGAAATAATCGTTTCGCATTTTACAGTCGGTAAAATACGAAATATTCGTTTCGTTGAACGTTTTGTGGTTTACTGTAAGCCGTTAAATATTCAACCAAGTTGGCGGCTATGATGTCATGTGCAAACAAAGAATAAGCTACATGCTGTATTGGAGCAATACATACCCCACAACATTGTACCACTATTGTTATTCAAATTACTGTGCACAGTTTTGGAAGAACTGGGAATGCACAGAATAAATTATTAACAAGTTGCTGGGTATTCTATAGTATACCATTGTACTCTGTCACGTTAACACCAAACTCTTCTGGGTTTGATTGACTGATTGATAAACTTTATGTCAAATGTTTGGGATTACCTTCTAATGGGAAACATGACTAGAGGAATACATACTAAGCAGTATACTAAGCATACCAACATATCACATCCTGGGTTCAAAACATTTACAGCATTAGAAGCCTGTCACCAACAAAGCCTGCTAGCATGTTACATCTAAGCCAGATGCTTTCCACAGGCTGAATTTCACTGCCCACTCTCACAGAACACACTTCTAATCTAATAATTTAGTATCTAAGTTGGTATCTATGCCAGTATCTATGTCCTATTATTGCAGGGCTGTAATGTCAGCGAAAGACCTCTTCCCTTATCAGATGTACAAGGAAAAATTCACTAAGCTATCAAAAAGAAGGGGTTTTCAGGAGGCCTTAAAACAAATTCGTGAAAAAGCGAACGTGAGAAAGCCATTGGAATCTGAGTCTGAGGTGATTATATAGTACTATATAATGAACAAGAGGCTCCTCGTACGCTTAACTTGTACGCTTTCTAGTGTCGAGGTATTGTATAGCCTCAGTTATAACAGGTATTTCATTTGATTTTGAATAAGACCCTGGTTAGCTTGGGCTCCAATGCAATGGCTTCCAATCGCACCTAAGAAATTCAATCCAATTATACAGTCACCATACTAGTGTTTTGAGATCGGTCGATGGTTTTGGCCATACTGTGCGACAATTGGCTGGATTTTTTTTTAATGGTTCTGCTTTGAAATTCTCGAAGTTACCTCATTAGACACACTTTCAGATTGGCGTGACTTTATAGAATTTACAAGTTTCCAAAACTCTTTTGGATTATTTTCTTCCATGAATGGTATTTTCTATAACGTTTTGAAAATTTCTTTTCAGTACTTTTACAAGTCGCTTATAGTCCTTTTTCGTAGTGAACAATAAGTACCCTAAGTTTCGCAACTCCTTTTTGAAAGAATGACAATTCCTATCGAACCATTTCTGCTTTTGAACTGTATTCCTTTGCTTTTTTCTTGAAACTTGTCCATTTCTTACACAGACAACTTTTTTTGACGAATTGACTATAACGTTAGTAAAATTATTAACCAAGGATTCTATTTCAGTTTCACTCGATGAGTCAAATAGCTTGTCCATTTCATTTAATACATCGGTACTATTAAGTTGCTTACGAAGCTTATTCTTCAACTCATCACTCCACATAAATGACATAGGAAGCGGCAATAATTCTACTACATTGTCTGTACTGTTACAAGGTTCAACTTTCAAGGCAAAATAAGAAACAATAATCAGAGAACTCCGTCATAACTGATACGGAAAAATACTTTATCAACGGGAGATTATTACAAGAGGCAACTGCATAATCTACCACACTAGCGCCATTATAGGTATTACATGTAAATTGACCAAGAAAATCTCCTATTGTTCTACCGTTAAGAATTACCAAGTCATTACCACAACACAACTCGGCCAACGACCCTCCATACGAATTCACTGTCCGCATCTCGCGAATTTCTCGGTTCGATCAGACAATTATCGTTCGTAACATTATTACAAGGCGTATCATGTACAAAGTCATTTAAACAACCCATTCTTGCGTTAAGTCTCCACAATAACAACAAACACTTCGGCTAGTCTAGAAAATTTATAAATACTTTCTTTCAATGACTCGAAATGATCTTTGTCTTCGCAGAGGAATGTAAACAGAACAAACAAACAAATCACGCTTCAAATGCTAAAAATATTTCGCCCTTGATGATGCGCATGTTGGTAGATATATATAACATTCACTTTGCGTTAATCGCTTCAATATTCTTGTTGTGGGGCTGCAAAGGATCACGGTTCTTGGGTTAATTGGGAGCGTGAGGATTTCAAAAACTGTCCAAGACGCAGAGTAATGTTCCCATCAATAGAAATCCCGTGGTGGGGGGGGGGGGGAGTGCGGGCAAGGAGTGGGGATTTGATGCCTGAGACTATCCCCCTGTCGGGCTTGTGATCGTGCGAAGCGACCCCGGGGTCGGGACATTTGACTTTGACCGACAGAAGCCTGGTATGAATTCAGAAGCGGTTACCAAGTCCGTCCCTCGAGGCTTTCTGAAAGTCACACTGTCGGAGAACGGTATGAAGTTTTCATTTGTTTTAACCAGATCTTCTGCGTGACAGGCAGAGATACTAACCCTTGTACTACTGAGACTGTTAGTCATCGACCCTCCAAAGTTTAATAGTCATTCTTCACATTGTCCAATGGTTAGGGTTAGGGCTAATATGGTAATAAACCCTAGTCCCAAGAGGTTAGGGTTAGGGTTATAAACAGAAACGTTCTACCAAATCGAGTTCATTTTCAGTTCATCATGTCAGCTAAAAGGTTGTTAGAGATGACTCAATTATGGTACCAATGTAAAGAGCAATTAGAAATAACCAAAGCTACCTTACAAAGAAAAGCCCAACTGATTGATACTATGGAAGGGGAACTAGAGGCTTTAAGATTGGATAATAAGCAGTTACGTTATCAATTGTTGTGTTCCTCCTGCCGTGCCTATCTGGATAGTAAAAAACCGGGAGACACCATTGTAGCGTTGACTTGCCCTCATTGTATTGGAATTTTTTGATATGTTAAAAACTGGAACCTTGGGCAAGTCCAGGCAAGTCTTTTGTAGTCGTCACGGCTATAAAGTGGACCACGCTGATCTGTCTTTTCTAAACATCATGGAAGCATTACAGTATAGAAGTACGGTTTGGATATGTGGAAAACTTTGTAAGGAGACCAATATTCCTAACACAGCATGTCTACCAGAACCTTTATTTGTCTACATTATGAAACAAAAATGTACGTGGGGTCGATATGTCGTCTACAGGACTTGGCTGCATATTCAGTTTCCGACACAAGGAGAAAAAGTGTGGAGCTATTTAAATAAGATGTATCCTCAATGGAGGTATTCATTCCTGTTTTTGCTGGGACAGTGGTTATGGTATCATGTCCAAAAAAGCATTGGTTTATGAAGACCCCGCTGTACCTGGTTCGTTGGGGGGAGTGCAACCCTTTGCCAAAGCAAGTGGACTTTCCACCAAAAAAGCTCAACAGTTATTGCAACAAAAGCTGAGTTATACCTGAGCTGTTATTATTGGTATATGGCATTTTGCAGTCTGTCGTTTCGCATTTTACTGATACGTAAAATGCGAAATAATCGTTTCGCATTTTACAGTCGGTAAAATACGAAATATTCGTTTCGTTGAACGTTTTGTGGTTTACTGTAAGCCGTTAAATATTCAACCAAGTTGGCGGCTATGATGTCATGTGCAAACAAAGAATAAGCTACATGCTGTATTGGAGCAATACATACCCCACAACATTGTACCACTATTGTTATTCAAATTACTGTGCACAGTTTTGGAAGAACTGGGAATGCACAGAATAAATTATTAACAAGTTGCTGGGTATTCTATAGTATACCATTGTACTCTGTCACGTTAACACCAAACTCTTCTGGGTTTGATTGACTGATTGATAAACTTTATGTCAAATGTTTGGGATTACCTTCTAATGGGAAACATGACTAGAGGAATACATACTAAGCAGTATACTAAGCATACCAACATATCACATCCTGGGTTCAAAACATTTACAGCATTAGAAGCCTGTCACCAACAAAGCCTGCTAGCATGTTACATCTAAGCCAGATGCTTTCCACAGGCTGAATTTCACTGCCCACTCTCACAGAACACACTTCTAATCTAATAATTTAGTATCTAAGTTGGTATCTATGCCAGTATCTATGTCCTATTATTGCAGGGCTGTAATGTCAGCGAAAGACCTCTTCCCTTATCAGATGTACAAGGAAAAATTCACTAAGCTATCAAAAAGAAGGGGTTTTCAGGAGGCCTTAAAACAAATTCGTGAAAAAGCGAACGTGAGAAAGCCATTGGAATCTGAGTCTGAGGTGATTATATAGTACTATATAATGAACAAGAGGCTCCTCGTACGCTTAACTTGTACGCTTTCTAGTGTCGAGGTATTGTATAGCCTCAGTTATAACAGGTATTTCATTTGATTTTGAATAAGACCCTGGTTAGCTTGGGCTCCAATGCAATGGCTTCCAATCGCACCTAAGAAATTCAATCCAATTATACAGTCACCATACTAGTGTTTTGAGATCGGTCGATGGTTTTGGCCATACTGTGCGACAATTGGCTGGATTTTTTTTTAATGGTTCTGCTTTGAAATTCTCGAAGTTACCTCATTAGACACACTTTCAGATTGGCGTGACTTTATAGAATTTACAAGTTTCCAAAACTCTTTTGGATTATTTTCTTCCATGAATGGTATTTTCTATAACGTTTTGAAAATTTCTTTTCAGTACTTTTACAAGTCGCTTATAGTCCTTTTTCGTAGTGAACAATAAGTACCCTAAGTTTCGCAACTCCTTTTTGAAAGAATGACAATTCCTATCGAACCATTTCTGCTTTTGAACTGTATTCCTTTGCTTTTTTCTTGAAACTTGTCCATTTCTTACACAGACAACTTTTTTTGACGAATTGACTATAACGTTAGTAAAATTATTAACCAAGGATTCTATTTCAGTTTCACTCGATGAGTCAAATAGCTTGTCCATTTCATTTAATACATCGGTACTATTAAGTTGCTTACGAAGCTTATTCTTCAACTCATCACTCCACATAAATGACATAGGAAGCGGCAATAATTCTACTACATTGTCTGTACTGTTACAAGGTTCAACTTTCAAGGCAAAATAAGAAACAATAATCAGAGAACTCCGTCATAACTGATACGGAAAAATACTTTATCAACGGGAGATTATTACAAGAGGCAACTGCATAATCTACCACACTAGCGCCATTATAGGTATTACATGTAAATTGACCAAGAAAATCTCCTATTGTTCTACCGTTAAGAATTACCAAGTCATTACCACAACACAACTCGGCCAACGACCCTCCATACGAATTCACTGTCCGCATCTCGCGAATTTCTCGGTTCGATCAGACAATTATCGTTCGTAACATTATTACAAGGCGTATCATGTACAAAGTCATTTAAACAACCCATTCTTGCGTTAAGTCTCCACAATAACAACAAACACTTCGGCTAGTCTAGAAAATTTATAAATACTTTCTTTCAATGACTCGAAATGATCTTTGTCTTCGCAGAGGAATGTAAACAGAACAAACAAACAAATCACGCTTCAAATGCTAAAAATATTTCGCCCTTGATGATGCGCATGTTGGTAGATATATATAACATTCACTTTGCGTTAATCGCTTCAATATTCTTGTTGTGGGGCTGCAAAGGATCACGGTTCTTGGGTTAATTGGGAGCGTGAGGATTTCAAAAACTGTCCAAGACGCAGAGTAATGTTCCCATCAATAGAAATCCCGTGGTGGGGGGGGGGGGGGGAGTGCGGGCAAGGAGTGGGGATTTGATGCCTGAGACTATCCCCCTGTCGGGCTTGTGATCGTGCGAAGCGACCCCGGGGTCGGGACATTTGACTTTGACCGACAGAAGCCTGGTATGAATTCAGAAGCGGTTACCAAGTCCGTCCCTCGAGGCTTTCTGAAAGTCACACTGTCGGAGAAAGGTATGAAGTTTTCATTTGTTTTAACCAGATCTTCTGCGTGACAGGCAGAGATACTAACCCTTGTACTACTGAGACTGTTAGTCATCGACCCTCCAAAGTTTAATAGTCATTCTTCACATTGTCCAATGGTTAGGGTTAGGGCTAATATGGTAATAAACCCTAGTCCCAAGAGGTTAGGGCTAGGGTTATAAACAGAAACGTTCTACCAAATCGAGTTCATTTTCAGTTCATCATGTCAGCTAAAAGGTTGTTAGAGATGACTCAATTATGGTACCAATGTAAAGAGCAATTAGAAATAACCAAAGCTACCTTACAAAGAAAAGCCCAACTGATTGATACTATGGAAGGGGAACTAGAGGCTTTAAGATTGGATAATAAGCAGTTACGTTATCAATTGTTGTGTTCCTCCTGTCGTGCCTATCTGGATAGTAAAAAACCGGGAGACACCATTGTAGCGTTGACTTGCCCTCATTGTATTGGAATTTTTTGATATGTTAAAAACTGGAACCTTGGGCAAGTCCAGGCAAGTCTTTTGTAGTCGTCACGGCTATAAAGTGGACCACGCTGATCTGTCTTTTCTAAACATCATGGAAGCATTACAGTATAGAAGTACGGTTTGGATATGTGGAAAACTTTGTAAGGAGACCAATATTCCTAACACAGCATGTCTACCAGAACCTTTATTTGTCTACATTATGAAACAAAAATGTACGTGGGGTCGATATGTCGTCTACAGGACTTGGCTGCATATTCAGTTTCCGACACAAGGAGAAAAAGTGTGGAGCTATTTAAATAAGATGTATCCTCAATGGAGGTATTCATTCCTGTTTTTGCTGGGACAGTGGTTATGGTATCATGTCCAAAAAAGCATTGGTTTATGAAGACCCCGCTGTACCTGGTTCGTTGGGGGGAGTGCAACCCTTTGCCAAAGCAAGTGGACTTTCCACCAAAAAAGCTCAACAGTTATTGCAACAAAAGCTGAGTTATACCTGAGCTGTTATTATTGGTATATGGCATTTTGCAGTCTGTCGTTTCGCATTTTACTGATACGTAAAATGCGAAATAATCGTTTCGCATTTTACAGTCGGTAAAATACGAAATATTCGTTTCGTTGAACGTTTTGTGGTTTACTGTAAGCCGTTAAATATTCAACCAAGTTGGCGGCTATGATGTCATGTGCAAACAAAGAATAAGCTACATGCTGTATTGGAGCAATACATACCCCACAACATTGTACCACTATTGTTATTCAAATTACTGTGCACAGTTTTGGAAGAACTGGGAATGCACAGAATAAATTATTAACAAGTTGCTGGGTATTCTATAGTATACCATTGTACTCTGTCATGTTAACACCAAACTCTTCTGGGTTTGATTGACTGATTGATAAACTTTATGTCAAATGTTTGGGATTACCTTCTAATGGGAAACATGACTAGAGGAATACATACTAAGCAGTATACTAAGCATACCAACATATCACATCCTGGGTTCAAAACATTTACAGCATTAGAAGCCTGTCACCAACAAAGCCTGCTAGCATGTTACATCTAAGCCAGATGCTTTCCACAGGCTGAATTTCACTGCCCACTCTCACAGAACACACTTCTAATCTAATAATTTAGTATCTAAGTTGGTATCTATGCCAGTATCTATGTCCTATTATTGCAGGGCTGTAATGTCAGCGAAAGACCTCTTCCCTTATCAGATGTACAAGGAAAAATTCACTAAGCTATCAAAAAGAAGGGGTTTTCAGGAGGCCTTAAAACAAATTCGTGAAAAAGCGAACGTGAGAAAGCCATTGGAATCTGAGTCTGAGGTGATTATATAGTACTATATAATGAACAAGAGGCTCCTCGTACGCTTAACTTGTACGCTTTCTAGTGTCGAGGTATTGTATAGCCTCAGTTATAACAGGTATTTCATTTGATTTTGAATAAGACCCTGGTTAGCTTGGGCTCCAATGCAATGGCTTCCAATCGCACCTAAGAAATTCAATCCAATTATACAGTCACCATACTAGTGTTTTGAGATCGGTCGATGGTTTTGGCCATACTGTGCGACAATTGGCTGGATTTTTTTTTAATGGTTCTGCTTTGAAATTCTCGAAGTTACCTCATTAGACACACTTTCAGATTGGCGTGACTTTATAGAATTTACAAGTTTCCAAAACTCTTTTGGATTATTTTCTTCCATGAATGGTATTTTCTATAACGTTTTGAAAATTTCTTTTCAGTACTTTTACAAGTCGCTTATAGTCCTTTTTCGTAGTGAACAATAAGTACCCTAAGTTTCGCAACTCCTTTTTGAAAGAATGACAATTCCTATCGAACCATTTCTGCTTTTGAACTGTATTCCTTTGCTTTTTTCTTGAAACTTGTCCATTTCTTACACAGACAACTTTTTTTGACGAATTGACTATAACGTTAGTAAAATTATTAACCAAGGATTCTATTTCAGTTTCACTCGATGAGTCAAATAGCTTGTCCATTTCATTTAATACATCGGTACTATTAAGTTGCTTACGAAGCTTATTCTTCAACTCATCACTCCACATAAATGACATAGGAAGCGGCAATAATTCTACTACATTGTCTGTACTGTTACAAGGTTCAACTTTCAAGGCAAAATAAGAAACAATAATCAGAGAACTCCGTCATAACTGATACGGAAAAATACTTTATCAACGGGAGATTATTACAAGAGGCAACTGCATAATCTACCACACTAGCGCCATTATAGGTATTACATGTAAATTGACCAAGAAAATCTCCTATTGTTCTACCGTTAAGAATTACCAAGTCATTACCACAACACAACTCGGCCAACGACCCTCCATACGAATTCACTGTCCGCATCTCGCGAATTTCTCGGTTCGATCAGACAATTATCGTTCGTAACATTATTACAAGGCGTATCATGTACAAAGTCATTTAAACAACCCATTCTTGCGTTAAGTCTCCACAATAACAACAAACACTTCGGCTAGTCTAGAAAATTTATAAATACTTTCTTTCAATGACTCGAAATGATCTTTGTCTTCGCAGAGGAATGTAAACAGAACAAACAAACAAATCACGCTTCAAATGCTAAAAATATTTCGCCCTTGATGATGCGCATGTTGGTAGATATATATAACATTCACTTTGCGTTAATCGCTTCAATATTCTTGTTGTGGGGCTGCAAAGGATCACGGTTCTTGGGTTAATTGGGAGCGTGAGGATTTCAAAAACTGTCCAAGACGCAGAGTAATGTTCCCATCAATAGAAATCCCGTGGTGGGGGGGGGGGGGGAGTGCGGGCAAGGAGTGGGGATTTGATGCCTGAGACTATCCCCCTGTCGGGCTTGTGATCGTGCGAAGCGACCCCGGGGTCGGGACATTTGACTTTGACCGACAGAAGCCTGGTATGAATTCAGAAGCGGTTACCAAGTCCGTCCCTCGAGGCTTTCTGAAAGTCACACTGTCGGAGAAAGGTATGAAGTTTTCATTTGTTTTAACCAGATCTTCTGCGTGACAGGCAGAGATACTAACCCTTGTACTACTGAGACTGTTAGTCATCGACCCTCCAAAGTTTAATAGTCATTCTTCACATTGTCCAATGGTTAGGGTTAGGGCTAATATGGTAATAAACCCTAGTCCCAAGAGGTTAGGGCTAGGGTTATAAACAGAAACGTTCTACCAAATCGAGTTCATTTTCAGTTCATCATGTCAGCTAAAAGGTTGTTAGAGATGACTCAATTATGGTACCAATGTAAAGAGCAATTAGAAATAACCAAAGCTACCTTACAAAGAAAAGCCCAACTGATTGATACTATGGAAGGGGAACTAGAGGCTTTAAGATTGGATAATAAGCAGTTACGTTATCAATTGTTGTGTTCCTCCTGTCGTGCCTATCTGGATAGTAAAAAACCGGGAGACACCATTGTAGCGTTGACTTGCCCTCATTGTATTGGAATTTTTTGATATGTTAAAAACTGGAACCTTGGGCAAGTCCAGGCAAGTCTTTTGTAGTCGTCACGGCTATAAAGTGGACCACGCTGATCTGTCTTTTCTAAACATCATGGAAGCATTACAGTATAGAAGTACGGTTTGGATATGTGGAAAACTTTGTAAGGAGACCAATATTCCTAACACAGCATGTCTACCAGAACCTTTATTTGTCTACATTATGAAACAAAAATGTACGTGGGGTCGATATGTCGTCTACAGGACTTGGCTGCATATTCAGTTTCCGACACAAGGAGAAAAAGTGTGGAGCTATTTAAATAAGATGTATCCTCAATGGAGGTATTCATTCCTGTTTTTGCTGGGACAGTGGTTATGGTATCATGTCCAAAAAAGCATTGGTTTATGAAGACCCCGCTGTACCTGGTTCGTTGGGGGGAGTGCAACCCTTTGCCAAAGCAAGTGGACTTTCCACCAAAAAAGCTCAACAGTTATTGCAACAAAAGCTGAGTTATACCTGAGCTGTTATTATTGGTATATGGCATTTTGCAGTCTGTCGTTTCGCATTTTACTGATACGTAAAATGCGAAATAATCGTTTCGCATTTTACAGTCGGTAAAATACGAAATATTCGTTTCGTTGAACGTTTTGTGGTTTACTGTAAGCCGTTAAATATTCAACCAAGTTGGCGGCTATGATGTCATGTGCAAACAAAGAATAAGCTACATGCTGTATTGGAGCAATACATACCCCACAACATTGTACCACTATTGTTATTCAAATTACTGTGCACAGTTTTGGAAGAACTGGGAATGCACAGAATAAATTATTAACAAGTTGCTGGGTATTCTATAGTATACCATTGTACTCTGTCATGTTAACACCAAACTCTTCTGGGTTTGATTGACTGATTGATAAACTTTATGTCAAATGTTTGGGATTACCTTCTAATGGGAAACATGACTAGAGGAATACATACTAAGCAGTATACTAAGCATACCAACATATCACATCCTGGGTTCAAAACATTTACAGCATTAGAAGCCTGTCACCAACAAAGCCTGCTAGCATGTTACATCTAAGCCAGATGCTTTCCACAGGCTGAATTTCACTGCCCACTCTCACAGAACACACTTCTAATCTAATAATTTAGTATCTAAGTTGGTATCTATGCCAGTATCTATGTCCTATTATTGCAGGGCTGTAATGTCAGCGAAAGACCTCTTCCCTTATCAGATGTACAAGGAAAAATTCACTAAGCTATCAAAAAGAAGGGGTTTTCAGGAGGCCTTAAAACAAATTCGTGAAAAAGCGAACGTGAGAAAGCCATTGGAATCTGAGTCTGAGGTGATTATATAGTACTATATAATGAACAAGAGGCTCCTCATACGCTTAACTTGTACGCTTTCTAGTGTCGAGGTATTGTATAGCCTCAGTTATAACAGGTATTTCATTTGATTTTGAATAAGACCCTGGTTAGCTTGGGCTCCAATGCAATGGCTTCCAATCGCACCTAAGAAATTCAATCCAATTATACAGTCACCATCCCTTGTAAAAATTTATCAGCGATCGCGCCGCGATCGCTGTCAAAATCGCTTAGCGTTTTTGGCCGGATTTCGCGGCGCGATGAGAGCGATCGCTGAGCGATCGCTGTCATCAATCGCTTAGCGTTTTTGGCCGGATTTCGCGGCGCGATGAGAGCGATCGCGCCGCGATCGCTGTCATTAATCGCTTAGCGTTTTTGGCCGAATTTCGCGGCGAGATGGCAGTGATCGCTCAGCGATCGCTGTTGTCGATCGCTTAGCGTTTTTGGCCGAAGTTCGCGGCGCGATTGGAGCGATCGCGCCGCAATCGCTGTCATTGATCGCAGATGGTTTTCGGCCGAATTTCTCGTTGCGATCACGGTCCGGACGAAAAAGACATAAATGAGTATTTCTTATCTCAGAAGAAGAGCAGTGAGCTGAAATTTGTCCTGAAAGTTGCAGTAACATTTTACTAACTTGTGACAAACGGAGAGCTTCTGAGCTTTGCCGAAAATCGTGCATCATAGAAAATGACCGCTCCGTTTGAAAGCCCCTGGTCCGGCCAGTGGTTCCGGCCACTTTGGCTACTTTAATTGGAAGCCGACATCAAAAGTGCGTAAAAAGAAACCTTCCAAGCACCATCTGATCTAAATTCCTGTATAATTTTTAATGGCTGCTCACTTAAAATTCGAAACCAAACTGAGATTTCTGTGTAAAGAGCTAACGTTTGGTCTCTCGAAGAAACTAAACCGTGAAAAGGTCAATTCGCCACCATTTTAAATGAATTCAGTCAAACTTTAGAGGGAAAAAATATTTGTCGTCGCTTGTTTACGTCCTCAAGAAACACCTCCCATCACCAAAATGTTGTCTAAGTCATGCCGCGACCGAAAAGCGTGCGTCATGCACGTGCAGGACGTGCAGAGTAATGTTTTCCTTGATAGGCCCATTGCTTGCCAAGTTTTTTGACTTTGCTAAATGCTACAGCTCCCAAATGAAATATAAGTTTCATTTTATGGCCTTCTATATCACTGCTTAATAAATAAAGTGCAGTGTTACTGGGAAATTTTCAAACAGGCTTTCCCTTTTCAATCACTATTTGGCTAGTTTGGCCGGACCAAGGACATAGTACGCAAAATTTATTTTGGAATATTATCTAAACTTTGGTTTTAAAATTTAACCAGTCCACCGAATTTTTTTTTTTTTTGCAAGTCGAAAGAACATTTCTTGTACGCCGTGTACACCAAAAATTAGCTTTCTTAACACTTAATTGCATACCTGAACTAAAAATGCATCGAAGTAATTTAAGGCGCCATAAAAAAGCAAAAATAACAGAACAAAATTCACCTACGACAATCGAGCTTCAGAAGGCAAACAGATCAATAAAAAATCGGAAAGTTTCGTTTGTAGTTTAACCTTATTTTCTTCCGAAAATTACGTACATCACAAATTAAAACGGGCCGGAACTTATCCGAACTTATCCGAACTTATCTAGGAAAGATCGAAGCTACTCAGTCTGCAAGCAGGG
>OZ037776.1:44816615-44824115 GCA_964035525.1 Porites cylindrica | reverse complement strand
TACCACACTAGCGCCATTATAGGTATTACATGTAAATTGACCAAGAAAATCTCCTATTGTTCTACCGTTAAGAATTACCAAGTCATTACCACAACACAACTCGGCCAACGACCCTCCATACGAATTCACTGTCCGCATCTCGCGAATTTCTCGGTTCGATCAGACAATTATCGTTCGTAACATTATTACAAGGCGTATCATGTACAAAGTCATTTAAACAACCCATTCTTGCGTTAAGTCTCCACAATAACAACAAACACTTCGGCTAGTCTAGAAAATTTATAAATACTTTCTTTCAATGACTCGAAATGATCTTTGTCTTCGCAGAGGAATGTAAACAGAACAAACAAACAAATCACGCTTCAAATGCTAAAAATATTTCGCCCTTGATGATGCGCATGTTGGTAGATATATATAACATTCACTTTGCGTTAATCGCTTCAATATTCTTGTTGTGGGGCTGCAAAGGATCACGGTTCTTGGGTTAATTGGGAGCGTGAGGATTTCAAAAACTGTCCAAGACGCAGAGTAATGTTCCCATCAATAGAAATCCCGTGGTGGGGGGGGGGGGGGGAGTGCGGGCAAGGAGTGGGGATTTGATGCCTGAGACTATCCCCCTGTCGGGCTTGTGATCGTGCGAAGCGACCCCGGGGTCGGGACATTTGACTTTGACCGACAGAAGCCTGGTATGAATTCAGAAGCGGTTACCAAGTCCGTCCCTCGAGGCTTTCTGAAAGTCACACTGTCGGAGAACGGTATGAAGTTTTCATTTGTTTTAACCAGATCTTCTGCGTGACAGGCAGAGATACTAACCCTTGTACTACTGAGACTGTTAGTCATCGACCCTCCAAAGTTTAATAGTCATTCTTCACATTGTCCAATGGTTAGGGTTAGGGCTAATATGGTAATAAACCCTAGTCCCAAGAGGTTAGGGTTAGGGTTATAAACAGAAACGTTCTACCAAATCGAGTTCATTTTCAGTTCATCATGTCAGCTAAAAGGTTGTTAGAGATGACTCAATTATGGTACCAATGTAAAGAGCAATTAGAAATAACCAAAGCTACCTTACAAAGAAAAGCCCAACTGATTGATACTATGGAAGGGGAACTAGAGGCTTTAAGATTGGATAATAAGCAGTTACGTTATCAATTGTTGTGTTCCTCCTGCCGTGCCTATCTGGATAGTAAAAAACCGGGAGACACCATTGTAGCGTTGACTTGCCCTCATTGTATTGGAATTTTTTGATATGTTAAAAACTGGAACCTTGGGCAAGTCCAGGCAAGTCTTTTGTAGTCGTCACGGCTATAAAGTGGACCACGCTGATCTGTCTTTTCTAAACATCATGGAAGCATTACAGTATAGAAGTACGGTTTGGATATGTGGAAAACTTTGTAAGGAGACCAATATTCCTAACACAGCATGTCTACCAGAACCTTTATTTGTCTACATTATGAAACAAAAATGTACGTGGGGTCGATATGTCGTCTACAGGACTTGGCTGCATATTCAGTTTCCGACACAAGGAGAAAAAGTGTGGAGCTATTTAAATAAGATGTATCCTCAATGGAGGTATTCATTCCTGTTTTTGCTGGGACAGTGGTTATGGTATCATGTCCAAAAAAGCATTGGTTTATGAAGACCCCGCTGTACCTGGTTCGTTGGGGGGAGTGCAACCCTTTGCCAAAGCAAGTGGACTTTCCACCAAAAAAGCTCAACAGTTATTGCAACAAAAGCTGAGTTATACCTGAGCTGTTATTATTGGTATATGGCATTTTGCAGTCTGTCGTTTCGCATTTTACTGATACGTAAAATGCGAAATAATCGTTTCGCATTTTACAGTCGGTAAAATACGAAATATTCGTTTCGTTGAACGTTTTGTGGTTTACTGTAAGCCGTTAAATATTCAACCAAGTTGGCGGCTATGATGTCATGTGCAAACAAAGAATAAGCTACATGCTGTATTGGAGCAATACATACCCCACAACATTGTACCACTATTGTTATTCAAATTACTGTGCACAGTTTTGGAAGAACTGGGAATGCACAGAATAAATTATTAACAAGTTGCTGGGTATTCTATAGTATACCATTGTACTCTGTCATGTTAACACCAAACTCTTCTGGGTTTGATTGACTGATTGATAAACTTTATGTCATATGTTTGGGATTACCTTCTAATGGGAAACATGACTAGAGGAATACATACTAAGCAGTATACTAAGCATACCAACATATCACATCCTGGGTTCAAAACATTTACAGCATTAGAAGCCTGTCACCAACAAAGCCTGCTAGCATGTTACATCTAAGCCAGATGCTTTCCACAGGCTGAATTTCACTGCCCACTCTCACAGAACACACTTCTAATCTAATAATTTAGTATCTAAGTTGGTATCTATGCCAGTATCTATGTCCTATTATTGCAGGGCTGTAATGTCAGCGAAAGACCTCTTCCCTTATCAGATGTACAAGGAAAAATTCACTAAGCTATCAAAAAGAAGGGGTTTTCAGGAGGCCTTAAAACAAATTCGTGAAAAAGCGAACGTGAGAAAGCCATTGGAATCTGAGTCTGAGGTGATTATATAGTACTATATAATGAACAAGAGGCTCCTCGTACGCTTAACTTGTACGCTTTCTAGTGTCGAGGTATTGTATAGCCTCAGTTATAACAGGTATTTCATTTGATTTTGAATAAGACCCTGGTTAGCTTGGGCTCCAATGCAATGGCTTCCAATCGCACCTAAGAAATTCAATCCAATTATACAGTCACCATACTAGTGTTTTGAGATCGGTCGATGGTTTTGGCCATACTGTGCGACAATTGGCTGGATTTTTTTTTTAATGGTTCTGCTTTGAAATTCTCGAAGTTACCTCATTAGACACACTTTCAGATTGGCGTGACTTTATAGAATTTACAAGTTTCCAAAACTCTTTTGGATTATTTTCTTCCATGAATGGTATTTTCTATAACGTTTTGAAAATTTCTTTTCAGTACTTTTACAAGTCGCTTATAGTCCTTTTTCGTAGTGAACAATAAGTACCCTAAGTTTCGCAACTCCTTTTTGAAAGAATGACAATTCCTATCGAACCATTTCTGCTTTTGAACTGTATTCCTTTGCTTTTTTCTTGAAACTTGTCCATTTCTTACACAGACAACTTTTTTTGACGAATTGACTATAACGTTAGTAAAATTATTAACCAAGGATTCTATTTCAGTTTCACTCGATGAGTCAAATAGCTTGTCCATTTCATTTAATACATCGGTACTATTAAGTTGCTTACGAAGCTTATTCTTCAACTCATCACTCCACATAAATGACATAGGAAGCGGCAATAATTCTACTACATTGTCTGTACTGTTACAAGGTTCAACTTTCAAGGCAAAATAAGAAACAATAATCAGAGAACTCCGTCATAACTGATACGGAAAAATACTTTATCAACGGGAGATTATTACAAGAGGCAACTGCATAATCTACCACACTAGCGCCATTATAAGTATTACATGTAAATTGACCAAGAAAATCTCCTATTGTTCTACCGTTAAGAATTACCAAGTCATTACCACAACACAACTCGGCCAACGACCCTCCATACGAATTCACTGTCCGCATCTCGCGAATTTCTCAGTTCGATCAGACAATTATCGTTCGTAACATTATTACAAGGCGTATCATGTACAAAGTCATTTAAACAACCCATTCTTGCGTTAAGTCTCCACAATAACAACAAACACTTCGGCTAGTCTAGAAAATTTATAAATACTTTCTTTCAATGACTCGAAATGATCTTTGTCTTCGCAGAGGAATGTAAACAGAACAAACAAACAAATCACGCTTCAAATGCTAAAAATATTTCGCCCTTGATGATGCGCATGTTGGTAGATATATATAACATTCACTTTGCGTTAATCGCTACAATATTCTTGTTGTGGGGCTGCAAAGGATCACGGTTCTTGGGTTAATTGGGAGCGTGAGGATTTCAAAAACTGTCCAAGACGCAGAGTAATGTTCCCATCAATAGAAATCCCGTGGTGGGGGGGGGGGGAGTGCGGGCAAGGAGTGGGGATTTGATGCCTGAGACTATCCCCCTGTCGGGCTTGTGATCGTGCGAAGCGACCCCGGGGTCGGGACATTTGACTTTGACCGACAGAAGCCTGGTATGAATTCAGAAGCGGTTACCAAGTCCGTCCCTCGAGGCTTTCTGAAAGTCACACTGTCGGAGAAAGGTATGAAGTTTTCATTTGTTTTAACCAGATCTTCTGCGTGACAGGCAGAGATACTAACCCTTGTACTACTGAGACTGTTAGTCATCGACCCTCCAAAGTTTAATAGTCATTCTTCACATTGTCCAATGGTTAGGGTTAGGGCTAATATGGTAATAAACCCTAGTCCCAAGAGGTTAGGGCTAGGGTTATAAACAGAAACGTTCTACCAAATCGAGTTCATTTTCAGTTCATCATGTCAGCTAAAAGGTTGTTAGAGATGACTCAATTATGGTACCAATGTAAAGAGCAATTAGAAATAACCAAAGCTACCTTACAAAGAAAAGCCCAACTGATTGATACTATGGAAGGGGAACTAGAGGCTTTAAGATTGGATAATAAGCAGTTACGTTATCAATTGTTGTGTTCCTCCTGCCGTGCCTATCTGGATAGTAAAAAACCGGGAGACACCATTGTAGCGTTGACTTGCCCTCATTGTATTGGAATTTTTTGATATGTTAAAAACTGGAACCTTGGGCAAGTCCAGGCAAGTCTTTTGTAGTCGTCACGGCTATAAAGTGGACCACGCTGATCTGTCTTTTCTAAACATCATGGAAGCATTACAGTATAGAAGTACGGTTTGGATATGTGGAAAACTTTGTAAGGAGACCAATATTCCTAACACAGCATGTCTACCAGAACCTTTATTTGTCTACATTATGAAACAAAAATGTACGTGGGGTCGATATGTCGTCTACAGGACTTGGCTGCATATTCAGTTTCCCACACAAGGAGAAAAAGTGTGGAGCTATTTAAATAAGATGTATCCTCAATGGAGGTATTCATTCCTGTTTTTGCTGGGACAGTGGTTATGGTATCATGTCCAAAAAAGCATTGGTTTATGAAGACCCCGCTGTACCTGGTTCGTTGGGGGGAGTGCAACCCTTTGCCAAAGCAAGTGGACTTTCCACCAAAAAAGCTCAACAGTTATTGCAACAAAAGCTGAGTTATACCTGAGCTGTTATTATTGGTATATGGCATTTTGCAGTCTGTCGTTTCGCATTTTACTGATACGTAAAATGCGAAATAATCGTTTCGCATTTTACAGTCGGTAAAATATGAAATATTCGTTTCGTTGAACGTTTTGTGGTTTACTGTAAGCCGTTAAATATTCAACCAAGTTGGCGGCTATGATGTCATGTGCAAACAAAGAATAAGCTACATGCTGTATTGGAGCAATACATACCCCACAACATTGTACCACTATTGTTATTCAAATTACTGTGCACAGTTTTGGAAGAACTGGGAATGCACAGAATAAATTATTAACAAGTTGCTGGGTATTCTATAGTATACCATTGTACTCTGTCATGTTAACACCAAACTCTTCTGGGTTTGATTGACTGATTGATAAACTTTATGTCAAATGTTTGGGATTACCTTCTAATGGGAAACATGACTAGAGGAATACATACTAAGCAGTATACTAAGCATACCAACATATCACATCCTGGGTTCAAAACATTTACAGCATTAGAAGCCTGTCACCAACAAAGCCTGCTAGCATGTTACATCTAAGCCAGATGCTTTCCACAGGCTGAATTTCACTGCCCACTCTCACAGAACACACTTCTAATCTAATAATTTAGTATCTAAGTTGGTATCTATGCCAGTATCTATGTCCTATTATTGCAGGGCTGTAATGTCAGCGAAAGACCTCTTCCCTTATCAGATGTACAAGGAAAAATTCACTAAGCTATCAAAAAGAAGGGGTTTTCAGGAGGCCTTAAAACAAATTCGTGAAAAAGCGAACGTGAGAAAGCCATTGGAATCTGAGTCTGAGGTGATTATATAGTACTATATAATGAACAAGGGGCTCCTCGTACCCTTAACTTGTACGCTTTCTAGTGTCGAGGTATTGTATAGCCTCAGTTATAACAGGTATTTCATTTGATTTTGAATAAGACCCTGGTTAGCTTGGGCTCCAATGCAATGGCTTCCAATCGCACCTAAGAAATTCAATCCAATTATACAGTCACCATACTAGTGTTTTGAGATCGGTCGATGGTTTTGGCCATACTGTGCGACAATTGGCTGGATTTTTTTTTAATGGTTCTGCTTTGAAATTCTCGAAGTTACCTCATTAGACACACTTTCAGATTGGCGTGACTTTATAGAATTTACAAGTTTCCAAAACTCTTTTGGATTATTTTCTTCCATGAATGGTATTTTCTATAACGTTTTGAAAATTTCTTTTCAGTACTTTTACAAGTCACTTATAGTCCTTTTTCGTAGTGAACAATAAGTACCCTAAGTTTCGCAACTCCTTTTTGAAAGAATGACAATTCCTATCGAACCATTTCTGCTTTTGAACTGTATTCCTTTGCTTTTTTCTTGAAACTTGTCCATTTCTTACACAGACAACTTTTTTTGACGAATTGACTATAACGTTAGTAAAATTATTAACCAAGGATTCTATTTCAGTTTCACTCGATGAGTCAAATAGCTTGTCCATTTCATTTAATACATCGGTACTATTAAGTTGCTTACGAAGCTTATTCTTCAACTCATCACTCCACATAAATGACATAGGAAGCGGCAATAATTCTACTACATTGTCTGTACTGTTACAAGGTTCAACTTTCAAGGCAAAATAAGAAACAATAATCAGAGAACTCCGTCATAACTGATACGGAAAAATACTTTATCAACGGGAGATTATTACAAGAGGCAACTGCATAATCTACCACACTAGCGCCATTATAGGTATTACATGTAAATTGACCAAGAAAATCTCCTATTGTTCTACCGTTAAGAATTACCAAGTCATTACCACAACACAACTCGGCCAACGACCCTCCATACGAATTCACTGTCCGCATCTCGCGAATTTCTCGGTTCGATCAGACAATTATCGTTCGTAACATTATTACAAGGCGTATCATGTACAAAGTCATTTAAACAACCCATTCTTGCGTTAAGGCTCCACAATAACAACAAACACTTCGGCTAGTCTAGAAAATTTATAAATACTTTCTTTCAATGACTCGAAATGATCTTTGTCTTCGCAGAGGAATGTAAACAGAACAAACAAACAAATCACGGTTCAAATGCTAAAAATATTTCGCCCTTGATGATGCGCATGTTGGTAGATATATATAACATTCGCTTTGCGTTAATCGCTTCAATATTCTTGTTGTGGGGCTGCAAAGGATCACGGTTCTTGGGTTAATTGGGAGCGTGAGGATTTCAAAAACTGTCCAAGACGCAGAGTAATGCTCCTATCAATGTAAATC
>OZ037776.1:44799115-44811615 GCA_964035525.1 Porites cylindrica | reverse complement strand
AGATCTGATCTTTGTGGGACTGTAGAACATTTTCAATTTTGCAAGGTGTTAAGTTTGAAAACGTCGCAGAAAACGTGACTGAAAAGCGTGGCTTGATGCACCCGCATTTTTTAAAAAAAATAAAGACTACATTCTGCAAATTTATAAGAAACAGATGAACGATCGATCCATCGATCGAAAAAAACGAACGAACAAAGCAACGACTGAATGAAACAACCCGAACAAAAAACCCTGAACATTTCTTGGCCGGCTTTGTTGCTAGAAATTCGTCAACGAAATGCATTACAAATTTGCAGGGCGGTTTTTGAAAATGACGTTTTTCATTTTTCGTTCTCGGCTTTCCCTGAAAACAAGTAAAGAAGTGACAAAATACAACTCAAAAAATTTAAACTTAAATTTAATTTACCCCTTAAAACTTACATTCTTTCAGTTTTCTGAGATAATTTTCCCGCGGACTTAGGAACCCATGCACAGAATTCCAACGGAGAATCCGTAGATTTGGTCAGGAAAGTTTTTATTCTTCATCTAAGCATTTTGAAGACTACAAGTAATAAAATAACCTAGTTTTCTTTTTTTACGGGAACGTTATAATACCCCATTTCTAGAAAAGATTTTTTAAGATTGTCTTCACGAGTTTTCAGTCATTTAAATGCACTGCAAATTGATTGTTTTAATTTTTATATGAAAATTAGGGTTAACAGGCAATGTAGGCAATCCTTTAGTTTGCATTATCAATTTCCCAGCACTTGATGAAGAGGATTCCTGTACAAGTGCCAGCATCCAAGAACCCTCGCCTTCTAAATCGTCTGGCACTGTCGGCGAAACAGCATCTGCGAATGTTACGTCACGGACTTCTACTCCTCCTAAACTGGAACACAAGGAAGCCATGAACCTACTGGAAGAGTACTTTCCCGAGGCTTTTAGCGGAAAAACCCTGCACAGTTATTACACCTGTTCGGGCTCGTGTACAGAGCTTTCCAAACAAGAGCAACAAAAGCAACAAGGAAAAGGTGACAAATTCCAGCACAAATGGCTATTCGATGAAACCCTCACGTTTTCAAGGGAAACAGGGATGTGGTGGCTTGTTTTCATTGAAGGGGAGGGGATGTACTGCCTTCTTTGTCGCATACATAACACAAAGAACAGATACAACAAAGATTGCAAGTTTAACTGTGAACCATCCGTTCGCTATAAGAGATCAGCTCTCTTCAACTCCAAGGCTGATGGGCACCCTGTAGGCAAAAAAGACCTGAGCCATGCAAGGTCAACTGGGCACCTTGGAACCTATCTTCTTGAACTGGAGAGACGAAAGAGCCCCCTTGCACAACAGCACAAAACTGTACAAGAAAAAGCAGACAAGGTGACATTCAATGCTATGCTGAGTGTTTACTGGCTAGCACATGAAGAGATTGCCAATGTGAAGTTGAAGTCATTGTTAAAGCTAGAAGAACAGGTTGGTCTTCAAGAAATGAGTCACTGGAAGAACACAAGTGAACGATGTCAAAGGGAGCAGAGATTGCTACTGGGGCAATTACTGAAGAAGACGACGCTAGCACGAATCAAAGAAGCAAAGTGGTTCAGCATCCTCGTTGACGAAGTGACAGATTGTGCTGTGATCGAACAACTCCTCATTTACATTGGTTATGTGGACGAGACAGGCGAGACCCACTTTGACTTCTTGGAAGTTAAAGATTGCCTTGCAACATCCGATTCTGCTGATGCTGAAACGATCACCCGTTTAATTATTGAGGAGCTGAAAGAAAGTGGCCTGCAAGTTGAACATGCCTGTGGATTCGGTTCGGATGGTGCCAGTGTGATGACAGGAGCCCATAATGGTGTTGGTGCCAGACTACAAGCAGTGTGTCCTCTTCTCATAAGAACGCACTGTATAAACCATAGATTGGCTCTGGCCTGTGGAGATGCGAATGATCGGGTCAAATTCATTACCACAGTGGAAACTACGCTCAAGCAGCTCTGGAAGTGGCTCGAATACCCCAAGAGATGCTCTGCATACATCAAGGTCTGTGAAAGTTTGAGGAAAATTCAAGTGCCAGATGCTGCGCAGAAGAAGTCATTGGCTGTAAAAGTCCAGAAGGCCTGCAGGACACGATGGCTGTCAACAGGGCAAAGTGTATCAAGTGTTTGTACAAATTTGGTGGCACTGATGCAAACTCTCAGAAAATTCAAGGAGCATGATGCCACAGCTGATGGGTTGCTAAAAAGGATGAATAACGTCAAGTTTGTGGGTACCCTTCTCATCTTAAACGAAGTTCTTCCTCACCTTAACACCTTAAGTAAAGTATTCCAACAAAACAAAATCCATTATTCTGCCATTAAGCCATCATTGAAATTGACAAAGAAGAGAATCACTGAAATAAGATCCAGTTGCAAGCCACTACATGTCCTGAAAGAAGCTTTGATGGGCCAGTACAAAGATTTAGAACTTACTCTTCCCTCATCACAGGAAGAAGTATTGGTCAACCTGTGCCAAAGCTACACTTTAGCACTAGAAGAGAACCTGGACAGACGCTTCACTCAAGCTGCTCCAGTGTTAGAGGCCTTCAGCATCTTCAATCCAACCACCCTGCCTGCTACCACTGATCCTGCGTTCATGGAACATGGTGTGGCCAGTGTGAAGATTTTAGCTGATCAATTCCAATTCAGTGAAGATCAGATGACAACCCAGTGGCAGAATTTCAAATACCTCATGCTATCCTGGAAGCCACCTCAGAATGTGCTGCAAGGTGGGAAGGAGTCCAAACTATCACCCACCGAATGGATTCTTCGTAAAATCGTGAAAGAGCAAGCACTACTCAGAGAAAGCTACAGCTTTTTGGTGGATGCTGCAAAGATCTGTCTGACACAGCCAATGTCAAATGCTGTTGTTGAAAGAGGAGCCAGTGCTGTCAAAAGGGTTAAGACAAGGCTAAGAAACCGCCTGAAGAATGACATGCTGTCGACATGTCTTCATGTTTCAATCAATGGACCAGAGCCAAAGTCCGAAGAGTGTCAAGTAATCCTGGCAGAGGCAGCACAAGTATGGAGGAACACCCACAAGAGAAACCTACCTCCACTGAACCTCCCAAGGATTGGTGGCAGTAAGCACGGAGATGCAAGGATCACTGAATTGGCAACTGTTGCCACTCAGACTGAGACACCTGGTAAGTATTACTGGTAATATAAATAATTTCAAATCAAACATAGCCCCAATTAAAATTAAGATTACACAGAGATAATAGCTTAGAAAGAAACAAAAAATAGCCAGTTATTGAGTTAAGAACTGATGTTTATTTCATTCTATTGCAGAAAATATGGATGTGATATCGATGGAAGAAGAACCCCAGCTAGTAACTCAGGCATCAGCCTTCGCAAACAGTGTTCACAAGGCACTTACTGAGATGGACATGCTAGATGAGTCGTCTGATGTAGATTCAGACTTCGAGTTTGACGTTGATTTCTAGACATTTTAACACACTATCAGATCTTTAAACTATTTTTGAAGTATTACAGAAAAAATTGAACTTTGATGTTGGGTGCATCGCATTTCTGAAGTTTTTCTCAAAAATGTAATATATGTGAGAAGGTGGATTAATAAAAGTTCTATCATCATGGCAGTCATCTTCCAAAATGCACTTTACGAGCTCCAAATTGCAAAATTTTTCCAGGGGAAGGCCACCCGGACCCCCCTATGGGAGGGATGTCCTCCCTCCCATACTCTCCCCCCACACGCGCCAAGGGCATGTGGAAGGCACTGTCGCGCCTTAAAGAATTTTCTCTGACGGCTACTCCCCTTCGTTCTCCTTCTACTTCAAAATTTCAGGAGAACCCTGAAATTAGCTCTACAGCTAGACCCAAGGGAGCAACGTTGACGAATTATTATAAAACAAATAACTTAACAAGGATCAATTAAAACACGCGACTCATAATTGCTAGCAATAAAACCACAAGAGAGATACTGTTTTAAGAAAGGTACTTGAAGATCCATGGCTTCGAATGATAAAAATGAGCCTATTGCTGCTTTTTTGTATAGCCAAGTATTGCACTATCAGAATGAAATGAGTATAGCACCATCATTCCCTTGCGAAATGAATTTCCAGAGTTCTGGGAATTCCTAGGAATTCCTAGGAATTCCAATTTATTCCAAGACATGCAAATAATTCCCAAAAATTCCCACTGGTGTTTTAGGAATTCCCAATAATTCCAAGTTTGAAGGAAACTGTCTTTGGAACTTATGGGAATTATTGGGAATTGCTAAAACACCAATGAGAATTTGTGGGAATTCCTAGGAATTCTCAATAATTCCAAGTCATCAGTTCGGGAGTATGCCAGTTTTGGAAGAAGCGATGACATCATGATTCCATTGTTCTGCTAAAAACACGCAAAAATAGGAAAAAATAATCGCAAGAAACAAGGAAGCTTTTTTCAAAGCCTGTTCCAGGTCTCCGCGTTCAATATCTGGGACTTCCCAGCTAGCAGTACCGATGGAGAAGCCTTCTCCTTGCTTTTTGAATGTCAAGGGAAGTTTCCTACCACATTTCGGTAGTTAAAAGCGACAGTTTTCAAATGGCCTTCGACGCCGCCGCCGCCGCCGCCGCCATCTTGACGGGCATCGAATGTAAGTACATGACTTTATGTTTAGTTTTCAGTATCTTGCCGAATTTTTACGAAGTCAAGACTAATTTTCCTCAAAACTACAACGTTTAAAGTGTGTTCAGGCAAAGTTTCATCGATGGCAACAACCTAGTAAAAATGGCAACCACACATTGAAAATTGCCAACGGACAGGAAGGGTTACTGATATTGATGGTTATGCCTTAGTCTGTCTATGTAGTTTTAGTTATAATCGATCAGGTCTGTTTTTGGTCGTGTTCAGCGGCAATGTATGCGACTCTCATCTAGAAATCACTTTATTGATCCAGATCATGTGTGTGGAATGAGTTATAAATCAGTGTGAGTAGGTTCTCATATTGATTTCTTTTATTTTGATCAGGATTTCCGTCAGAAATTTAGACAAACATCTGGAGATATTACAAACATGTTGTCGCGTTTGTGCCAAAAAGCTGGGAAAAGGAACCAGGAAGACAAAATGCTAAATATCTTCAGAACGACATATTTGTGCTCTGAGGGCAAAATAATTCTTTAGCTTCGCCTTATGTTCCACTGTAATGAAAAATTTACAGTCAAACCAGGTCAAGCGTTCCCGTCGCTAACGAACTACTGAATTCATCCACGGAAAAATGATTTCGTTTGTTGATTCAATAATCCATTCATAAAATGAACAATCCAATAGTCATATTTAGCCTCGATTCCATAATCGAATGTTGATTCGATTACTGTTTTTTGAAAAATTACACTTTTCACAAGTTGACCTCAGAATTTTGTTTTTTCCTCTTTTTTTTCTGAGAGTCGAGTGTTGGCGAGTTCTGAAGTTCAAACCCAAACAAACTGTTACATGTACGCCAGTTTGCTGCCAATAATCAGTGCAACAGACCTAGGCCTGACCTCTTAGAAAACATGACGGTCAAACTGAGGTCAGTGTATGTGCGGTGATTGGTGGATTTCGATCCTCGGCCTTTGTCAGTTTCTTTGCGTTTGCGGTCTGTCTATTCTAGCTGTTATTTTGATTAAAGGCAACGAAAAACGCAATCGTAAACGGCAGGAAAAGGGAAGCAAATACGATTGAACACAACAGACAAGAATAAAGAACAGGTAGATTTTGTTCATAAACCAAATCAACATTTAATTATTGAATCGAGGTACAATTTGACCGTTGGATTATTTATTTTATGAATGGATTATTGAATCCACAAACGAAATCATTTTTCCATCAATGAATTCATTAGTTTGTTAGCGACGGGAACGCTTGACCTGGTTTGACTGTAATGTCCAAATTCAACCCTACCTCAATAACATTAAATATGTTTTTTTTGTTTCTTTGTAGTGTGGTCACAGGCTTACCCACCACAAAAGCCCCTCCTTTGACCCTTTCAAAAATGGGTAAGAGGGAAACAAGTTGGAAGGGGGGGCTTATATACCTTGTGAGTGGAAGCTCACACTCAATGACCATTTAACCATAGAAGAGACTGTGGCCCTTATTCAAGGGGCTCTAAAGGAGATAGATGAGGAAGGAGTCATGGACGTGGAGGCTTGTGAAGATTTTCTCTACATAATGTTCAATCCCTCGCGTCAAATATTGTTTATACTTTACAGATGCCAAATACATAATATGTTCAGTCCCTGTGCTGTGCAAAAGGTCAATCTGAAACATGAAAAATGCCACACTCTCCCCCATCAATCCCTGTGCATGAGCAATAAGCCCACATTTGATGTCATAATATCGAATACAGTCGAAACCCGCTATTTCGAACTCGGTTAATTCGAAGTCTCCGCTATTTCGAAGGAAGATCGAATTCCCCTGGATTTACCCTTCCCCTTTACGCTTCCCCGGTTATTTCGAAACCCCGCTATTTCGAACTTGGGACTTCGAAATAGCGGGGTTCGACTGTATGTGTGTATTTGAATAAATCCTAAATTATTGAGATTCTCTTGATGAAAAAGCATCTATGTTAATGCATCGTCTTCTACAAATCATCCTCCCTAATAAATAATACATGAGAGACATCTCACAAGATAACTATTGAAAATCGATGTCAGCTGCTACTGTCTTCATTATATCAATTAGGTGTTGGTTTTTGGTTTTCATGTCCAAGAAGGTGTTAAAAAAACAAGATTTTGCGATAAAAGAGGGTGTATAATATGCGAACCAGCGAGCCATGGCAGCGAGTCATGCAGGTCAGAATCAAAAACAGCAATATGGAAAGAATTAACTGACAGGACCTAAACTAAAATGTTTATTTACAAAAAACAAAATGTGACAATAAATAACTTTTATTGTACCTTTACTCTGATGTGTAAGCTTTGTTTTCTTGAAAGTGCTGTTCAATAGAAACATGAAGACCCGGCTATGAAAAAGAACATTGGAAAACTTATGTTGTGTCCATGCCAAGTGCAGTAATCATTATTATTTTGGGCCAAACCTTGTCTAATAGAATTGTTTGAGGGTCCCCCCAGAGAAGACTTGGAGAAAAGTGCTCCTCAAAGTTACAATGCCTTTGGTTTAAAGGCAACCCCAGAGTTAAAAACAATAATTTAGTATTATTCGGATGTAACATCAAATCCCATACAAGAGGATAATTTATAACAAACCATAACCTTGTTGATCTCTGACCTCTGGTCAAATCTGGTGGACTACAAGGCTATAGTATCCCATTTTAATCAATAGATCCAAAAGCATGTAACAAGCATAATTCTTAGTTTTCCTATATGTATATTAAATTCTTAAGAGCCTCTTGCATTTGTTAAGCTTGACCAAATAATCAGTGAACTTCAGAAAGTAGAATAATTGAAAGCAATAGGTTTTTTTGAAGCGGGACAAAAAAAAATGATCAGAGAAGATAAGTAAGATTTTCACTTTGTGGGTTTTCAAGAAGAAAACGCGGGCAAAATACCCTCAGAAATCCCTTGTAAACCTGTTGTATACCTGGACGGAACCGCGTCAAGACATAAACCAACAGAACATCATATTCGAAAAAGCAGATATTTTACTCACAAATGACTCGCTTGCACCAAAACGATAACCTGAATTACAGCCGTCTTCTCCGGCCGGTCGCTCACTCGCGGGAGAGAAACAGAAGCAACGGGAAAAATTACATTAACACTTACTGTGAAAGCAAACATGAGGAAATGAATTATAGAACAACTCACTTTTTAGTTGTTTCCAAAGCATTCTTTTTTCCTTATGATATAAAAAACTAATGAAATAAATAGGCACAAACTTGTTAGCGTGCTTACCTATTTGCGATGTACTGATTACATACGCAGTGAGTACGCAGTGCCTACTAAGCGCGCGATGAGCGAAGAACTATAGCGCAAGAATGGTTACTCCCTGTCCTCAAGGAACTTCCCAATTCATAGTAACGAGACAAATAAAAAGGCAAATAAAAGGCTCGATAAAACAAGAATAAACGAGAATTTTGGTCAATACTCTTTCTTCTCCTCTCCCTTGTCCGCCATTTTGTATGTTTTGAAAATGACCATCGCCATGGTGATCATGTTATGGTTGGTGACGTAGACCATTGTTTTCGCTTCTTCCAAAACTGGCATACTCCCGAACTGGTCATTGTTAACTTGGAAACACTGGCTTAATTTTTAGGAAAAACGATAAGTGTTCAAAGGTAATAACAAGTGTAAAAAATTGTAATAATCATTTCTTTAATTGCCTATAACAACAAGGATTTCTTGAAATTAACCAGCGTCTATATACAACATTTATTGCGACTTAAATCTTTAAAAAATAATTATCCACAATAAGCACGATACTGAAAGCTTATTCAAAGTGCCACTTCTCGTACCTGAGCTTTCCAAACATGTCCACAACAAGTTTTTCATCGCGGCTTTGCCTAATAAAAGGTCATCGCTTCTTGAAAAAACAATACGAAGTTTTGCTCTCGCTGCTTATACCTCAAAAGCGTTGGAATATTTTATTTAGCTCTGAAAACGACCGCTTTTTTCAACTTGCTCATCATCGAGCAAAATCATCCGCCATGTTTGAGCTATACTGGTTACCAGTCTCCACACTAAGTGAATTGCGTCATCACGTGCGCTTTTTGAACCAATGGAAAAGTGTGAAATGAAGTTCCGTTTGGTGAGTTCAAATTCACGCGGACTTTCATTAGCAAGAGCACAAGTATTTTGCATCAGAAATTGACGTTATTTTAAACGCGGATTGTTCGTTTATTTTGTTTTTGACACATGAAACGTGCTTCCAGTCATGTCCGAGAACGATAAGTCAGCTGGATTGTGAAAGGTTAAGGTACGTTCCTGCTTCGTAACCACGTACTCAAATAATGAAGCTGGAGATCAAAGTGAAATAATAGATCGTTCCGATATCTGAACACGAAACTTCAACATGGCATGGAAAACCATTTATTGGTTCCTTTTTGTTTACTGGAGACATAACTGTAGTCGTTGTTGCAAATGGTTGATGGAATTCTACGTGAATAAGCTAATACTCGATCAGACTCTGGCGGATTTAATACAGTAGAACCTCGATAACTAGAACTCGGATAACTCGAATTCCCCGCTAAGTCGAACTAAATTTGCTTTCTCTTGATCAAGATTTCACTGAAATTTACCCCGATAACTCGAATTCCCCACTTAAAATCGAACTATTTTTCGTTTCCCTTTAGAGTTCGAGTTCACCGCCGAGGTTCTACTGTAGTCATGAACAAGTATGTTTAAACGCCATGTACTACAAGTATTTTAGTTTCCAGTTTATTATTTTGTTCTCAGTTTGAGACCTGAATTAAAAGAGCGGTTTAATAAGGGCTTAGCAGATAAGCCTGCTGGAAGCAAGTTGGCCCGACTTTTTCTTTTTTTACATATATGTTCCCGCTGCAAAATTAATTCAATCAAGACGCTTTTGCTGTATTATTCCAGTTACAAATGTGTCCCACAATTTTTCAGTAATGACTCAAGAACAATTTATATCTCAGGACTTTAATTGTTTTATTCAATTTTTTAAAAAACAAAACATGTACCATAAGATGTGATTTTGAACATTAATATCATAAACTTGTTTAAATGCAATTTCCATGCTTTCTCCAGTTGGTAATTATTCATTAACTTTGCATATACTTTACTATCCTGGCATGGGATGTTGATTGATGACATGATGTTAAACCTGTAAACTCCTAGAATTCCTAGGAATCACTAGGAATTTCTGGGAATTTCTAAGAATTTTTTGTGTTTTAAAATCTTGTAGGTTGGAATTCCTAGTTATTTCGCAAGGGTTCTAGTGCTTTTGGACCATTGGGAATAAGTGCTCTATGAATACTGTATATTATTATTATTATTCTAGGAAAACCCACTGTCAAAACGGGTGACCCGAAGAGGTTATTGCACAACGACATTAGTTCATCATGCCTGTACCGAGCCGTAAATTGTGGAAGAACCTGAGCCAAGAGCAGAAAGAAAAAAGAAAGGAAAGCCAAAGAAAATGGTATGCCAAACCAGAAAATAAAGAAAGGAAGGCCATGCTGAACGAGAAATGGTGTCTGGAAAACAAAGAGAAACGCCGAGAAAGCTGTCGAAGGTACAGAGAGAAAAACAGAGTGATGTTGAATCAAAAGACCAAAAAATGGAGGCAAGAAAATAGGGAGACATTCAATGCAAAGACGAGAGCAAGGTATCAAGCCAGAAAGATTGAACAGCAAGTTATTGGGAAAGAAACGGAGTTGAATGCGGATCATGTGAAGGTCGTCATGGCTCGCTGGCCGCACGTGGCAGAAAGAGAAGCCCTTCAGTACTTGTACCCCAAGGAAGTAAAGTATTTGTGGATCAAGGGTCAAATAGGAAACAATCAATAAAAGTTGTTTGTTAAAAGTATTACTGTGTGTTTTTATTGAACCAACGCATAAAGCCATGACACTCGGCCATGCTACAATGAAAGCGACTATTTAAATGACAACTGCAATGAACGGAAAAATTAAAGTAACGGAAATGAAAGTAATAGTCTGGTAAATATTCAAATTTCGGACAACCAAAATCTTCTAAATTTACATAAGGTATCTGTAATTGAATCAAAAGTTCTTTTCTAATGTTCCTCCCTTGTAGACTACCACACACTGTTTTGGGGTCTTGAATCGCTCCCACAGCGCAAAGACATCTTTGGCCACGGACGCTTGTAATCCAATACTCCCTCTTTGAAATTCCACCGGTCTTGTTTAAATGTTAACCCAGTCACCATGTCCCGAACATAAATGACAGTTCTTTGCTCTTTTTTGCTAAGGGTCGACCATTTACGGTTGTGTGAATAATGGTGGAATCCCATGTGAAGGCACGACTTGTCACACCGACCCATTTCTCGTACGATAAAATCATCCTCCAAACGAAATCCGTCCAAATCAATACAAAGGCAAATGTCATTCATTCTAGCAAAAGAAAATAATATTGTTACTTGTGAGACTCAAACAAACGAGTCAGTTCTATTTGCGCTTCTGAGGTCATGTCACTGGTTCCCACAATAGCGACATTATTTTGTAAAGAGGGAGAAGCTACATCAAATTCATGCATGCCACTGACTTGAACAAATTCTCGGTCGATATAACTCCACCACAACCATTCCTCATAAATTGAATCATAAAAATAGAGGGGTTTGTTCATGAATTTCGCCAGCTCCACCGTCCATTCGCATAGACCGCATTGCACCCTGGGATCGGTCGTTTTGACCATGTGATCTCTAACCCAGCACCAGGACCAACAAAGCATCATGAACGATATGCCAATGAGTCTTGACGTTGTTAATAAGGATCAGTGAGGATAGAACTTTGCAGGTTTGTAAAGCAACGGCATGAACATCCTTGCTAGCTTTTTCCAATTCGGTCGGGTGAAGGGGCATGATTTTCTTGGCCCAAGTAGAACAAGGCGATATTTTGCTCACACATTGATGATTATGTTTGGCACACAAGGCACTTACAACGGCATTGGTTCCTTTCGGCGCTCCGGTAAAAATGGTCAACATTGTCTGTAATAAAAACAAAAGAGAGAGTTAAATGTCTTTGCCATCCTCTTTTAACATCCACAAACACTCTACTTTTTCATCTGCGTAGTCTGGTTTGGCATGTAGTCTGTGATTAATGTCACGCAAAATGTAAGCCACGCGTCTGCAACTTCCATCACAGTTAGGGTTCCACTGTAGACCTTCCCCTTCCTCATAGGCTTTGTCCTTTTCGTTCATACAACTGCTTTCCCGGCCATTTTTTGATACGAAATGGGCGTGACGTCAATAGGAGGTCACACACGTCCCGATTGTCACGCTAGGTATAACGTCAGAATAAAATTTGTTGAAACGTGACTTTTCGTGTCTCTTACATGACGGGGGAATGTTGGGAGACTTTTCGCAATGGTTTTACATGTAGTACTAACCCCCTGGACGCTGATTGGTCGAGAGTGAATTAATTCAGTCACGTGTTTGAAATACTCGATTCTGATTGGCTGTGTGATGAAGTAGCGACTATGACTACTGATTTGGAACAACCAGCCCGAGAAGGATAAAGTTCCATTAAACAAATATTTGGGGTGTGAAGTTTTTTTGAAAATTTCCATTTTATATTTTAATACAGGCATCTGAAAGCTGAAGAAGATCGGCACAAGTGAGAGATGGATTTTTAGTTAAAGCAAGCACAATTGGAAAATGAACGGCGACGTTCGGAAAGAGAACATGAGATGAATGTTTTAAGATTAATATTAGGTCATGGGCATGTTTCTACGGGAACTATTCATTATGCCCCATGTCAGCCAATTCAATGCATCAGCCGTCTATTCCCACGCACTCTAGTATGGACAATATTTCTGTTTCAGACTCAGATGGCTCAAGATTTGCAACCTTGTAGTACAGTACTGTATGGTTGCTTTTAAGAGAAACGTTGACTACATAGCCCC
>OZ037776.1:44784115-44796615 GCA_964035525.1 Porites cylindrica | reverse complement strand
CCGGTTTTGGAAGGATAGAACTGGGTCATTTGGTAAAGTAGAAATTGCCGCAAATAACGTGAAACATCGTCAAACTAATCGAGTTTATGTAACAGATTTCTACTCTCCTATGGTGGTAGAAATTATTATTTGCGCCCTCTCGCTCAGTGTTGTTCCACCTTGATCTTGATAGTTTTGGCTGTTGTTGTTGTACATTTACTTTCGAACTGCTAATGATGGCTTTAAAAACCGTTGCAGACGTGAAGTCATGGCCCATTGACAAGGGCTTTGAAGAGTACGCCACAAAATTTTACGGTAAGTGATCACACACAATATTGTATAATGGTGGTTGTTGTAATTATATTCATACCAAGTTCAATGCAGTATTGCTAAACCTTAAAAGTTCAATTACGTATTTGCAATAAAGCAACGCCCCTGCGTTTAACCTTTTTTGTATTAAAGCATGCTCATCTTTCTATGCGTTTTATTATTTCTAATTGCGCTGACCGTGGTTATTTAACTAGAATATTAATACAAGCCCTTCGTCTGTACTGGTATTCCGCTTCACGTGAGGTCGAAGATTAATGCAATCTACATCATTTGCATACACGTGCGTTTAGGCGGGAGTAAAACGCGCGCTACAGTCTCTTGGCTCCCAATCTCTCACGGCTCTATTTGTATGTGCTGCTATGAAGCTGTCTGGTTTTCCTCCTGTGTGGCAGGGAAAAACACATAGCCTCGTGGTGTCCCGCTTGTTAATGCAATTATTTGCAGTCTTTTAGCTGTTGTATAGTGCACACTGCTTTATTTTTAACCTTTTGATCCTAATCTCAGGAAAAATATGCAAAAATTGCATAAATTTCTCTTACTGCGTGTGTTGATTAAACTTAATCGCAGCTACATTTTATCTCAACAGAAAATCAGATCGATGGAGCTGGCTTCTTCTCCTTGACCGAAAGGGCTTTGCAGCAATTGATCCCTGTTATTGGGCATAGAATGAAATTTCTAATGGCAATAAAAGATCTGGAAAGTAAAGTGAATAACAAAGAGGATGAAAATGGGGAAGCTGCTGGCCCAGGTGCTGAGCTGTAGGAACCCTCCTGCTCAGAAGAGGGAGAAATGCAAAGGGGGTAAGCTTTACTGCTCTTTCAATCTCTTTTCTCGGTGGGCAGAACGCATGCGCAGTAAGAAAAAACGTTCTAAAACCTTTCTTAAGGCAAAAGAAAGCTAGGAAATCATGTGTAGGAAGGGATCGAAAGTTTTTTAGGTACATGGAAGTGTATTTGCTTGGCAGATGAGAGAATCGGTAATCGAAAGGGAAAAATATCAAAGGTAATTAAATAGTCAAAAACCAGTCAAGTGTTTCGATTGTTTAAAGTAACGAATGTGCTTACAGAAAGATGGCGATATAGATTTAACAAAGTGTACCATGTGCTCTATGCACATGCAGGGTGGGTCCAAAGCACAAGGGAATAAGGAAAACAAATCAAAAAGTAGCAAGGCTCGGGGAAGGGAAAAGAACCAATGAAAGAGTAATGCGAGTTTATAGAAAAGAAAAACAACGCTAAAAGGAAGCATCATTTCGCTTGAACTCTGTTCACCCCTCAAGCCTTTAAAGAAAACTGAAAAAGAACAGAAACAAGTGCAGTCCCTTGAAGAATTAGCCGTGTTAGCTGTACCAAACCCTGGAGAGATCGCGAGACAGTTTTTCTCTCCATGGCAAACAGTAAGGATGGCATTAGAAGAGAGAGAATACTCAGAAATGCGGGAAGAGTATCGAAAGGAACACGCCAAGAAATTCAGGTATGTAATGAAGGAATTAAAGTATGTGGATGATTACAATTGGACATGGAGTTTGTTTCCCAGCCACGTGTTGTTGCTGTTACCGTCGAACTTTTCTGTTTTTTTGTAGAGAGACACTTATCAACCTAAGAATGTTAAGGGATTTACGCTGGCCGCTTTCCATGAAAATATTTTCGCAAATTTTCCGGTCGATTATCCTTTCTAGGTAGTGAACTAAAAGAATGAATCTCTTTTTGTTTGTAGAGAGAAGCTTATGAACATAAGATTGTTAATTATTATACAGTTCCTGGACTCGCGTGGGATACTTCACTCAAGAAAACTAAAATCTGGCTGTCTAACCTGCATGACATCAAAATGCATCAATTTTTGGAGCGTGGTATGCGAGGAGGCATCTCCATGATTACTCACCGTTACGCTCAAGCTAACAACCCACTGATTGAACATGTGGACCTGGAGAAGCCAACCTCTTACATTTATTACCTAGATGCGAACAACTTGGATGGTTACGCACAACCTCTCCCTGTGGATAATTTTGAATGGGTGTCTGAACGTGAGATAGCGTCTTTGCATGTCATGACTGTCACTGATGAGGCTGATACTGGTCACATTTTAGAAGTAGATTTGAAGTACCACCCGAATTACATGACCTCCACTCAGATTACCCACTCGCCCCCCACCCAAAAAATGAAAATCACCCATGCGCTATAAATTCAAAAGAAGATGCCGTGGAATGTAATGCCTCATTTTAGCAATTATTCCAACCGATCGACTAATTTTGTGACAGATAAAGTCAATATGATGCTTCCTTCCATGACAGTTCAGAATCAATCATTATACCCAAATATTTAACAAAGTCCTTCATCACTAGAGTTACTCGAGTATTTAAAGTTGGATTAAAAAATTAAAAATCTTAATTTGAGGAATCAAAGGTAGTCTTTTTTGGCGCGGACGAAAAATGACATAACTAGACTTTTTGACGTTGAGCGTTATTTTATTAGCATTAAGCCGTTCACTTACTTTCTCAAGCTCATTATTGACAGTTTGTTCAAGAGTACGTAAGTTGTCATTTGCATAAGTTAGACTTGTATCATCTGCGAATAGATAAAAAGTAAATTCCTTGGAAGATTTATGGATGTCATTAATATATATAACAAAAATAGCAAGGGTTCAAGTACAGAGCCTTGAGGCACTCCACATACGATCGTTTCAGTTTCAGATATGCATTTCTCTATTTCAATCGACTGTTCGCGATCTGAAAGATATGATCTAAACCAAGAATTTAAAACTCATCTTATTCCATAGTGTTCAAGTTTTGTCAAAAGAATCTCATGGTTAACAGTATCAAATGCTTTCTTAAGATCAATAAAAATTCCACATGAGTACTTTCTGTTGTCCATATTAGAATGTATGTTGTTCACAATATCAAGAATCGCGTGCTGGGTACTATGTTTATTGTGAAAGCCATATTGTAAATCATAAAGAATATCATTCTTGTCTATAAACTTTATCAGTCTACGATATAAAATTTTCTCAAATAAACGATTATAAATTGATAACAAAGAAATTGGCCGATAGTTTTCAGGTAACGTCTCGTCTTAACCCTTATACACTGGAATTACTTTTGCATATTTAAGTTTTGCAGGGTAAACTCCAGTTAGTACAGACTGGTTAAAAATTTCGGTTAATGGTATGGATATCACTGCTTTAGCAAGTTTTAACAGTTTAACAGGTGTAGAATAAAGCCCCAGTGCTTTATTCTACACCTTTTATTCTTATAAAACGAAAACTTGAAGCAGAAGCGAAAAACAAACATGAAAGCATTAGAGAAAGAAATGTTCAGATGAGTAGCACAATCACCACGCCATAATCACCAAATTAGCTACTTCACATTTTTAGACCTCAATATCTCGCTTGATATTTGCCATTTTTTATTGAAACTTTCAATATTTATACCTTAAAGGCTGTTCTTTAGAATGGGTTTGAAACATTGCTGCCTTGGGCTTTATGCGAATTAAGAAAATTTTAACTTTTTAATAAAAACAGTACAATTCAATTGTAACGCGTAACAGTTATGGCGGCGTAATCGCCAGTGCATTTTACTTTTGGTTCGATGTTCTTGCCTCACGGTGATAACTGCAGTTGGAACGCTTATAAATAGCAAATTTGAAGACACAATAAATACACTGTTTAAGTTTGAATGAATGTGGTTTATTCTTTGTAATATACACAGAGACTTAAAAACGACCAGTATGTTGTGCGTGTACTTGTAACGCTTGCAGGTTTTGAAGCAACAAGTAAATGTAAAATCAAATTTATCTCGGCTTGATTTCCACGCACACAGATACTAATTATGCCGGAATGATGGGCAATGTTTACACTCTTTACAGTCCAAGTCTGCACTCAATCTGTTGCCCAGAAAAACTCCACGATTAAAAAATACAATTCGGAAACAGTCTGTGTAACGGTTAAGATGAGAAGAAATCAATGGGACCTACACGAAGAATCTGGAAAATAAAATTTCCATCCGAAGGAAGCGAGTACTCACTGTGAGTCCACCGTGATGGGCCTGTGTTTACCCATTACTTCCCAAGAATTCAGGTCTTTCTGCATCATCTAAAGCGAGATATTCGACTTTTTGCAATTCGGAAACACTTTCCGCCATTACCGCTGTGTTCATAAAGCGTAATGAAGAAAATGCGCTGAGGAAAACGACCGAAATCAGGTCTAAAACCATGTAGCTTTTTCACGATAATCGCTTCTTGCTCGAGAGAAGAGTTCGACTTACGTGTTTATAACAAAATGGGGGGGCTTAGAGGGAAAGCAGGGGCAATGATGTAATCCTTGAGAATAAAAATAGCAAAACTTCTGAGTACATGCGTAAAAACACGCGTGGAGTTATTCGCTCGGAACAGAAACAAAAGATCAAGAGTTTGAATGGAAAAAACAAAAGATATTAATGCCACACCACTTTCACGGAAGAAAGCAGCCCAAGAAAGGAAAAAAGAAAAGAAAAGAGAGCTAGACAGGGCATACTACCTGCAGAACCGTGAAAAGAAAATTGCTCAATTTGTGGAACGTAGGCGAGCGAAAGGAGAGTTGTCAAAAAGGCCAGCGCGAACAAGGACCGAAACAAAGAAAACAGAGCGGAAAGAAAAGGTAAAGAAACAGCGAGAACTTTCCCGAGAAAAGCTTGAACAGAAAAGAAAGAAAATACGGCAACAAACCAGGGAAAGGGTCCGTAAATATCGCGAAAGAAAATTACAGAACGGAGAAGAGCAAACAACGGAAGAGACATCGGCTTCAGGCGTGGGCGACGGATTCCAAAACCGGACGTCAAAGAAACGTGCAACTGATAAGGTTAAGGAAACGCTTCCATCAACCCCTAAGAAAAAAGCTGAAGTAATTGAAACACTAGCTAGCAGCCCAAGGACAAGAAACGTGCTGACGAAACGTGGTTTAATAAGATACCCGGAGGAGCAGAAAGAAATTTCCACCCTAAGAGCTCTGGCATCCGACATCTCAGAGGGGTTAAACGTGGTGAAGCACTCGGGATCTACTGAAAAAAGAGCAGCTTTTAGAGCTTTTACTTCCCTAGCGTTTGGAGAAAACATAAAAAAGACAAGGTCGCGGAAATCTTTAGGAAAATTAGTCAACATCAATGAAAAAAGCATAAGTAAGGCGATAAAGACCCGCGAAAGCATTCTGAAAGGAGATTTAGCAAGTTGGCTGTACACTAAAAGAAAATTGCGCCAAGATGCCATTGCAGAAGAAGACAGCAAAAAAATCTTCAACTTCTGGGCAAATAACGCTAGCAGGCCGACAGGAGACAAAAAAGATGTTGTGAAAAAACGCACTGGCAAGCAGCAGTATGTACATCACGCAAAGCACGTGTTAGAAAAAACGCAGACTGAAGCATTTCTTGAATTTCAGCACTTACACCCAGAAGTGAAAGTGAAGCAGAGGAAGTTTGAAAGCCTTAAACCGTTTTTTGTGAAACAAGCTACTGAGAGAGATAGGAGATCATGCCTCTGCCGAAAACATGTTGAAACGAAAATTATATTTGATGCCTGCATGAAGTTTCGCAAAGGAACTGGCAAAGAAACAGACAACGATGGCGAGTACCCTGTCCTGAAGACCCTGACAGAACTGGTTGAAAAGACCCTGTGTCCCAAAGAAGAAGGCAAAATGTTTCACAACATTAAATGCCTAGAGAGAGAGTGCGAGTCCTGTGGAGTTGAAACGTTGCAACTGTTGCCGGAGGAAACATCTTCTGAAGGTTCTCTGCGCTGGTCCCGCTATGACTACGTCTCAACTGGAAAGTTTCTAGCAAATGGTCAAGAAAAGAAGAAGATAGCCCTTGTCCAAAAGGAGACCTCACCATCTGAACTCTTTAAGTATTTTAAAGAGCTCCTTGGCTCCTACCCATACCATTCATTTATGGCAAGATGGCAACGTGATCAGCTCGACAACCTGCTAGAAAACCTTCCACTTGGGCATGTAGTCTGTGTGCATGATTACTCTGAAGGATATGCATGCAGGCAACAAGATGAAACCCAGTCAGAGTATTTTGACGTTGCCAAGGTTTCTCTTCATGTTACGATCCTTCACCGACATGCTACAGAAGCTAAAGATGGAGTGACAAGTACAGAAGAGGAACCGCACCTGATTAAAGAACATCTTTTTGTAATCTCTGACGACCCAGTTCAAGATCAGGACAGTGTCCACAAGGTGCAAAACCTTATCCACAGCTACCTTGCTAATGATGTTGGTTGCAACATCATCAAGATGCACGAGTTTACTGATGGTTGTGCAGCCCAGTACAAATCCCGACACTGTATTGGCGACCTATCTTGCTCCCTCGCTGACTTTGGCTTTCACGTTGTCCGCAATTATTTTGAAACCTCCCATGCTAAAGGAGAGCAAGATGCTGCAGGTTCACATGTTAAGCAGAAAGTTAGTCAAGCAGTCCTGCGCAGAACAACTACTATCAAGTCTGCAAAAAGCATGCATGAGTACTTGGAGCAGAATTTCACCCAGCGTGCTGCCTCAAGCTTTAATGCAAGAGCCAATGCCGTTCAGCTGAAGCGTCGTGTCTTCTTCTATGTTCCTGCTGAAGGTGAAGGTGCAGTTGACAGAAACAGGCAAGGAAGAAAGTTTAAGGAAGCTAGAGGGATAAGGAAATGGCATTGTGTGAAGTCTTTACCCCAGCAAGAAAAGGTTTTGGTGAGGTACAGGTCCTGCTACTGTGACAACTGTATTGTTGAGGATGAGGAGAACTGTGCTAACAAGGCTTGGCTGGATGACTGGAAAGAGGTCTCAATCTGCAGAGATGGTTCAGTGGCAGCTACAAGGCAAGCAACAGAAACTAGCATCCTTGACCATGACACTGCAGGCCACATAGCAGACCTTGCTGTGAAGGGGAGCACTGTAGCAATTGCTGCTGATGATGACCCGATGTACGATTTCTTTCTCCTGAAGGTCACATGTGAAGGGGTTAAAGAGCTTGACAGTGACTATACTGATGACTACAACTTTACAGCTTTGAAGGGTAGGCAAGTTTTAAAAGGAAACTTTTACCTCAGGGACAACATACACGACATGACATTCACCCTAGATGAGAAACGTACCGCTGTTGTGTATGCTGCCACTGTACGCCACATTTGCAGAGAACTGCCAGGAAAGAAAAAGGGCAGAAAAACAATATACAAACTTCCTTTGAAGGAAAATGAAGAGATAATTGCCTCTCTTTGAACTAAGTGAACACATATTACAAAGTTACCTTCATTTTGTATCTTTTTTTTTGGCTTTCTTCATCAATTTCTTAAACATTGCTTTACCTGCCACGCCCACATTGCATTATGGGTAAAATTAAAATTTGCTTAATCAGCAGGAAAAATGTAAAAACTGAAAAAATATTGATTGATTAGTGCAACAGACATGAAAAGCCACTGATTTATGAATTGAAATGTTTAAAATATATGACTTCATTATTTTGACCTGTGTTACAGAAAATGTAGTGGTGACTATGCTACTCATCTCTAGGCTCTTGCCGATTGTGCTAGCATAATTTTTGGCATAATCTGAGGAATTGAGCATAATTTTTGCCCTTTTTCCAAAAGTAGCACTGCTAGCATAATCCGTATATTTTCTTGTCTTAATAGCACAATTTTAGAATAATTCAAGAAAACGAAGATCTCAGCTACTAAAAACGATAGATTACTATTAACAGTTGCTTCCACTCCTATTTTTCGATTTTTTTTTACTTGTGTTGAGATACCGCGGGAGTTCGATGAAACGGAACCGGAAGTCTGTGTCTCGGTCCCAGACTCCTTAGTCTTTCTCCCAGTGCTCGTTTCAAAATGGCGGCCGCCACGCCAAACCAGTCAAGTGCAGTGAACTTACATCCAGATAGTTTACAAGGTTGCGAGAACAGAGAGGATAGACCAAAGCCTGCACAACTTGCCCGGGATAGACGCCTCGAATCCACCACTGGAAAATACAAGAGGAGGGGGACGAGTAATGTCACTAATGTGAAAAATGTCCCTTTGCAAGATCGTATTAATCAGTTCCCTGATCAGCACCTGAGTGTCAGAGGCACAACGATCTTTTGCAATGCCTGCAGAGAAATGGTATCATCCAAAAAGAGCATTTTAGCATCACACTGTAGTTCAAGAAAACATGCCAAAGGGAAAGATGCGCTGAAGAGATCAAGGTTAAGAGAACAAACGATAGCCGAGGCACTCAGCAGAGAGAAGACTCGTAAAGACAACACGCTGCCGTTGGCTGAGCAAGCATACCGACAGGAAGTAGTGGAGGAATTTTTGAAAGCAGGGATTCCAATCGGGAAGGTAGACAGGCTACGTCCTTTGCTAGAGAAAAATGGGTATCGCCTCACTCATAGTGCGCATCTCGGACAGTATGTTTCTCTTATTTTCAAGCAAGAAATTGAGAGAATAAAGAAGGAACTGTCTTTGCCAGGAGAAGATATGACAAGGGACGTTTCAGTAATATTTGACGGGAGCACCAGGCAAGGTGAGGCTATTGCGATAATCCTTCACTTTATAAATGATGAGTGGCTGATAACACAGCGTCTTATAAGAATTGACATTTGCTCAAAGTCGGTGAATTCAGAAGAACTAGCAAGAGTTCTCAACGAAGCCCTTTGCGTTGAATTTGGGATCAAGGCGAACTCTTTGCTTGCAGCGATGAGGGATGGAGCAAGTGTCAATCAAGCAGCATTGGATCGGATAGCATTCATCTTCCCAAAGATGTTGAACATTGTCTGCTTTTCCCACACGCTCGATAATGTTGGCAAACATCTGGAAATTCCTACTCTTTTGGAGTTTGGAAACCTGTGGGTACGCTTATTCAGTCACAGCCATAAAGCAAAGTTGGCATGGCAGGATCTAACCGATCGAAAGCCGAAATCGTATAGCGAAACACGCTGGTGGTCAAAATGGGAAGTTTACAGGCAGCTACTGGAGCAGTTTGGAGACGTTGCTGGATTCCTGAATGATGCGGAAGTAGAGAACATTGCTCCAAAGATTGTGGCACAGCTTCGAGCTATACTCTCAGATCCTCAGCGCCTTGTCGATCTTAAGCTCGAGTTGGCTGTGACCATTGATGTAGGAGCGCATTTTGTCAAAGCTACATACTACTTGGAAGGTGACGGGCCCCTTGTGTTTTCATGCTACGAGAAGTTAAAGGCTGTCGCCAAGGCATGCCAAGCTCCGCACTTTCCTAATGTACGCGCAGTTGCTGCCGCAATTGCCAACGAAGATGCTACTCAGAGAGCCGCGGATCTAGAACGGAAGGCAAAAGCTTGTGTACAGCCGGCTATACTTTGGTTCTTGCAGAAGTTTAACGTGAAGCTCTATGACACCGTCACGGCCTTCAAAGCTGCAAGAATCATGTGTCCAGTTGCCGTTCAATGGATGAGGCCTACGCCCGCCACAGTATAAGCCCTAAGGATTTTCCCTTTCCTCGACAATGATGCAACTATCAATGGCCTAATTAGAGAGCTTCCACAGTACGTCGCTGCTGCTCAGGATGTGGTCATTGAACAAGAGGAAAAGAAGGTGGAGTGGTGGCAGGCCCACGCAGACCATCTCCCAAATTGGTCCAACCATCGTCTGCTGCCACAGAGAGAGTATTCAGCATCCTGGCAGCTTCATTCAACGATCAACAAGATCGTGCACTTGCAGATTACTTGCAAGCAAGTGTGATGCTTCAATATAACAAGCGCTAATTAACTGTTAGAGAACGAATTAGAGAAGTCAAGCCGGACTGCGTGGTTCAGAAACGAGCGAGATTATTCAATGTTAAGTTTTCACTGTATTTGTTTTTATTTGTTTTGAAACCCAGCGCGCACAGTTCGTTGTTGCTAGCGCGCGCACAGTTCGTTGTTGCTAGCGCGCGCACAGTTCGTTGTTTACTCGAAATTTGCATACTTTACCATGGTAACTGGAGGCCATTTGAGTGCAAAACCTTGTGCAAACTGTGTCACGCTCTGCTACACGCGATGGTTAGCAACTAGCAAGCTATCCGCGGATAGTTATCCACCACACTATCCAGGCTTTGTGCAACCTACTTTTGTTCGCTGGATAGCAGATTTATTCGCCGTATAGGCCCAACCACCGGATAAAGTTACCCAGGTTTTGAACAACCGGGCGCAGAACGTCTGGCCAGGGTTAATAAAATACATTTTCAAACTTGTCTTGTGAGTTGTGAAGTTTGTGCACAGAATAATTTTTTAAAAAAGTAGCATAATTTTGAAAAGCGAGCATAATTTGAGCATAATTTGGGCAAAAAACGAGCACTGCCACTAGCATAATATGCCACTTTTACTAGCACAATCGGCAAATGCCTACTCATCTCAATGTAAAAAAGCAAAACGTGCAGTCGACCATTCAGTCAGACAATATGGAGGGTTAATTACCTAAACAACACCAAGATGGCCACTTAAGACAGAGAGAAATAAACATGACTTGAAGCAACAGATATAACGTAAGACGTGGGAAAAAAGTGAACGTGCACCTTAGCATGATAAATAAAGTCTTTAGGGAAAAACAAATGCGTCATAGAACCTGCCTAGCTCAGTGAAATGAACATCGATTGACGTCAATGGTATACACTTAGGTGAGCTTTATGCAAATTCTGCTCAAAGGCCGAAGCTCATGTGGGCATAAATTTCGCACAGTGAGCGATAGCTGTTCATTCAGCACAAGCAATTGTACAGTGCTTATCAAGAACAAGACTTGTTAACGAGATACTGGCAAACGATAATCAAGCCTCGGACAGTCAAATTGACGGTAAGTAATCGCTGGTAACAAGATTCATTGAGTTTGAGCGAACAGAGATTGAGTAAAGTTTGCTTTCTTTATTTAGCGATTCTAAATGAAAGCAATCAAGATTTGAATACAGTAGACGGTGAAATTGAAGGTAAGTGTCTTAAAAGTATATAAGTGTAAATTCACTAGCAGAAGGTATTAGGAATTAGCTGAATGTAACCGAATGAACCTGAAGTTCTCGGAAATAACCGAAGGGAACCAAATGAACCCTACGTGCTCTGAAGCGAAAGAACCTGACATTCTCGGAATTAGCTGAAGGAAAGCAAAGTTAGTCGAAATTCTCGGAAATAGCCGAAGGGACCCGAAGTGCTCGGAAATAGCAGAACGTAACCGAATGAACCCGAAGTGCTCTGAATGAGCCGAAGGGAAACGAATGAACCTTAAGTGCTAGGAATTAATCGAAAGTAGCAGAAAAACAAAAATCTTAATAGACACTGTCGTTTTCTATCTTTTATAGACCTTCTTAAAGAGGATATTCTGTTAGCTGCAGCTCGCAGATATGACCAGCGGGGAGGGAATCCCATCTTTCGTGCCATATTTACAGCAGCCGGAAGAAATCGTTCTTTCATGATGTGGTTGAGCAAAAGAAATACCGTGTTACCTTTGTCCAACTGTGAACACCAAATGAGAATGAACGGCTTGGGGAAGCATTAACGGAAGCCATACCACAGGGGTTAGAACAAGTGGTAGAGACCGAAAACATAGACCCAGCTCAGTATTGTCTACTTCTAGCCATTCATTCTAAATCATTTACAAACATCTGGGCACAGTCCTCATGATATGTTCCATTGAATGAGCAGCTTCACAATCAAGATTATGCACACAGTTATTTAGAGCAGTTAGCCCGCAAATTAAATTCAGCCCAAGTCGTGGATCCAGAGAGGGATGGGTTCTTTGTCGAGCTCACATTTGTGAAAAGGTTGGGACGTGGAGGAGGAAATGGGGGTAACCTGAAAATCCCAGGAAAAAGACATGGAAGCAAATGGCCAAAAAGAAGAAATGCATCATGCGGATCCAAAACAAAGACGACCTCTGTGTTACTGCCAAATATTTTCTGGTTTTTCGTATTTCCTTTCGAACCCTTTTTAGTTTCATTTGCGTTATTATCTTATAGTATTTGTGGTTTTCGCCGCGGATATACCTGCTTACATATGATTTACAAACAAAGAAATCTATTATCGTTTGTATTAGTTAGCATTGTCGAACGTGCTCAAGAAACTTTTTCAGTTCTAGTCAATGTGTCATAGTGTTAAGATCAAAGTAAGGCTCAACCTCAACGCTGTAAAATCCCTAAAGCGGACGCAGAAGTAAGTCCTTTCACTTTGTGCATGATATGTTACGTTTTATAACACCTTTTTTGCATCGTAT
>OZ037776.1:44764115-44774115 GCA_964035525.1 Porites cylindrica | reverse complement strand
TTAATTTAAGTCGCGTTAATTTCCAATACATTAATTTCATGGAGCGTTAATTTCCTATAATAAGGTAATGATGTATTTGTATGTAGACACAAATCGGGAACAGGAGACCCTTTTGAAATGGTATAAAGGGCCATCGATCATTCAAAGAATAGGATGGTAAACGAATGGTGTGTTTTTTATTTTGTAGACCAACACTTGCGGAACTGAGAGTGTTACCTTGTTGCCCCGTGACCCTGTGGGTATATTCAGGGGAGTCATGTACTAGTTGCAATCTAAGAATTGGACTATTTGGAATCAGTATTGAACACTGGCTTCTATTTAGGACTCGATCAGAAGACTTTGACCTGTTTGCAGCCTACGTCAAATTTTGTAGAGTGTATGCATCATTAATTGAAAGGTACCCCTTTGTATTTCCAGAAGCACAATAGAGGAAATCGGAGAAAGAGCTTTTTGTTTTCACACCCAATGGGTTAATACAAGTACTGACGAACTGTGCGCCCACTGTTTAAGGATTTTAACTTCAAGACTAATTATAGATGACTAAAATTGATCTGAACTACTGGAAATATTTAACGGCAACAGCCGAATATAGACGAAAAGCGCATGAAAATTGTCTTGCATTGTATGTAACTTTATTTGAAGAATGGATTGAAATGGGCGGGGAAGTTTAGCTTCCACCACAAGTCCCGCTTGTAATAGGTATTTTAATAAAGAGTGTTGAAAGAGTGTAAAAGTAATTGTCTTCATAATTAACTGAGAAAAAAGACGGACTAAGGATATCAAATTAGGAAGGGAAAAAGAAAATAAGACTTAACGTACCAGGGAAAGTGAAAGGTCATTACGTGCAGACAAAAAGAGATATTGGAATAACAGTCGATCAGCCAGTCAAGAAGAAATCCATTTACCAATAAATCGAAATGACTGGATTTAACTGGATATCGGTACAATGGAATGGAAGGACCATAATAGGCACGCAGTAAATCTCAAATGAGAGCGATTCGAGCATCGTTGAATTTCTTTTCATGCTTGTTCTCTGCCACAACCATATCAATCTAGAAGAAAAAGTGTGTTTAAGAAATATTGCTTCAAGGTAAAGGATTGTGAAAGAGTCATTGATGTAAATAAGATTACGACTAATCCCCGACAACAAAGGGCAAATGAATTGCAAAATAAACTAAACGTTCAAACGTACCGAGTATTGCTTGGACCCAATGTTTCATGTCCAATGACAGAAGGAAAAAAATGAATGCAGAATTTACCCGCCTTCCCCGTTGCCTTGGAACAGACATTCCAAAGTTCGTTGCATTTTCATTTTCAAGCGGTTACAAAAGTTTTTCTTCTACTATGGAAAACAAACCATATCCTCGCTTTTACGGTTGTGACGAAGATAAACTATATGATGCAACTTTGGGCCATATTTTGGAGTTATTTAGAAAGGCTCATCCAGAGATACAGCTCTTTGAACTACCGGTACACGGCAAGAGACCAAATCAAAGGATTAAGGTTAATTTGGACTTTTTGTTAGACTATTTACAGGACAGATATTCTCGTTTTCTTGTAGATTGATATGATTGTCGCTCTAGGAAACGAAGATAAACTATATGATGCAAGTTTGGCCCATATTTTGGAGTTATTTAGACAGGCTCATCCAGAGATACAGCTCTTTGAACTACCGGTACAGCGCAAGAGACCAAATCAGAGGCTTAAGGATAATTTGGACTTTTTGTTAGACTATTTACAGGACAGATATTCTCGTTTACCAGCTGCCCTTTCCTTTATTTTGTAATTTTGCGATTGACATTTTTAAACAAGTTATTTTGCATTTGATATTTTTACACATTACATATTCTTATTCCTTTCATTGCATATTGCGTCATATGTTTTACTGACTACTCTTTCCGACCCCTTCCAATGATCACCCGAGCCTCGTTTTAGCTTCTTTTAGTCTTCTATATGTTGGCTAAACTCTTTCATTGGTTACTTTCGATTCCCCAGCGACTTTTTTAGTCTCCATTGGTTTAGCCTATTCCCTAGTGTTTTTCACACACCTAGCATTTGCAGAGAGCACATGGCAAGACACTCTCTGTTGTGCTGTTTTCGCTAACGAAGCAATCAAATACAAGGGCTTAGTAGACCCAAAAAACAAGCCGTTGGGCAACCTGCTACCTTTAGAGCTTCAAGTAATCATTATGTTCTGGACCCAATGTTTCATGACCAATGACAGAAGGAAAAAAATGAATGCAGAATTTACCCGCCTTCCCCGTTCCCTTGGAACAGACATTCCAAAGTTCGTGGCATTTTCGTTTTCAAGCGGTTACAAAAGTTTTTCTTCTGCTATGGAAAACAAACCATATCCTCGCTTTTACGGTTGTCCTCACTGTTTGAGAAGTAACACACAACAAGTGTCGGTAAGTATGTTCATCAATTTTCCTTCAGTTTTATTTCATGCTTACCACTAAGATTTTTTCTTTATTTTGTAGATTGATAAGATTGTCGCTCTAGGAAACGAAGACAAACTATATGATGCAAGTTTGGCCCATATTTTGGAGTTATTTAGACAGGCTCATCCCGAGACACAGCTCTTTGAACTACCGGTACACGACAAGAGACCAAATCAGAGGATTAAGGATAATTTAGACTATTTACAGGACAGATATTCTCGTTTACCAGCTGCCCTTTCCTTTACTTTGTAATTTTGCGATTGACATTTTTAAACATGTAATTTTGCGTTTGATATTTTTACACATTACATATTCTTATTCCTTTCATTGCATATTGCGTCATATGTTTTACTGACTACTCTTTCCGACCCCTTCCAATGATCACCCAAGCCTCGTTTTAGATTGTCTTAGTTCTCTATATGTTGCCTAAACTCTTCCATTGGTTAATTTCGATTCCCCAGCGACTTATTTAGTCTCCATTGGTTTAGCCTATTCAATAGTGTTTTTCACACACCTAGCATTTGCAGAGAGCACATGGCAAGACACTCTCTGTTGTGCTGTTTTCGCTAACGAAGCAATCAAATACAAGGGCTTAGTAGACCCAAAAAACAAGCCGTTCGGCAACCTGCTACCTTTCGAGGTTCAAGTAATCATTATGTTCTGGACTGAATGTTTCATGACCAATGAAAAAAAGAAAACAATGAATGCAGAATTTACCCGCCTTCCCAGTTCCCATGGAACAGACATTCCAAAGTTCGTGACATTTTCGTTTTCAAGCAGTTGCAAAAGTTTTTCTTCTGCTATGGAAAACAAACCATATCCTCGCTTTTACGGTACTCCTCACTTTTTCACAAGGAACAAACAACAGTAGTAAGGGTGGTCACTGGGCCACTCAAAGGATGCCGCCGCCGCTATTGTTTAAAGGCTATTGTTAGGGTTAGGACTATTGTTCTTAGGGTTAGGGTTAGGGTTAAAATGCTAATAAGCCCTAGCCCCTTGGGATTACAGTTAGGGTTAAAAACGTTCTTGTTGAATGTGCAAGAAGAGAACGGGGGTATAGCTCAATCGGCAGAGCGCTCGCTTTGCAAGCGAGAGGTTCAGAGATCGAAACTCTGTGCTTCCAAAAAATTTTTTTATCGACTCTACCAGGACTTGAACCTGAAATCTCCTGATCCGTAGTTAGGCGCCTTATCCATTCGGCCATAGAGTCTCTATTAAAGAAAAACAGGGCATAGCGAGGTTTTGATCCCCGTATCTTCGGGTTATGAGCTCGACGCGATTACCATTTCGCTACCATGCCACTACAAGCGATTTCAAGAAAAATAAAGATCTAATACTAAAAGTAATTTTATTACAGTGTTTTCAGATAGATTTGACATTGTTAACATAAGATATCTAGGTCGCCAACCATATTATCATAGATCAAAGTCTTCTCAGGAATTTTGACTTCTTTCTTCTCAGCGTCTCTCTTCTTCTCTCTTTGTTGTCTCCTTATCTCTTTTCGTTTGAGGGTTCGAATAGTCTCTTGGAGTGTGAGAATGTGAGTTTCTTTGAATTGTATAACCGCCTTGAGATGTTTTATTTCTGCTTGACAGGCTTCCCCGAGGTCCTTAGTCGTTGACATCTTTAAAGCGTGAGCATTCTAAAAGTTCCTAGAATGTGTGTGTAGTTTTATAAGAAACACGTTCCAGTGAATGGTTTCGTATGCTAATTCATGTTCGCTTCAAATTTGCATGAAAACTCGCTGAGTCAGCTAAAATAATGTTGCTCCTAGGTCTTAGAAAAAAGAAGACCTGAAAGAGAAAATCGAACCTGTAAGCTTAAACTCATTGAAAAGTTACCTGGCGTCAGTACTAAGGCTTTGCGCTAAGCTCGTTCCCGACGAAAGTTTACTACAAAATAAACTAGTCTTTCTTATTATTGGTCATTGACTTTTATTCATGTGGTGGTTCTTAAAAGAAACGTTTTGTCATAAGACAATTAGTAGGATCTGTTCTTCCTACTCAGAAATTTACTATGGTAGGCGAAGTTAAATGGGTAGGTTGAGAAGATCATTTGCCATTTTTCGCTTGGTACTTTCTCAGAATAATACACAGCGAGGTGTTTGGCAGGAAAGCCATCCGGATCTGCACCAATTTGCTGGTTTAGTTTAAACAGGAACAAATAGAAGTGCCCATGATATTCGTTCCATCCCTCGTGTACGACGGACACGTCTTCGCTGTTTTCTTCCCAGGTGAGTTCGGAGACAGTCTTTAACAAATCGACTAAATAATCAATTTGTGACTCAAACTTCGACGCTCTCACATGTTCATGTTTTAAAACATGCCTCTCATTAATATGGTCTGCTTGTTCTTGCGTTAGGAAAGTTCCCTCGGTTTCAAAAGGCGAAGCCATGGTTGAAAATAAAATTTTTTCTGGTTCATCTTAAAACAGATTGCAAAACAAAAGAGTCCTACTTGAAAAAGAGTGAAAAGGGTTATTGTCTCTGCCGCCTTAAAAGAGCAGCGAACTTTTTTGCAGCTAAGGTTTAAAAACTTAAAAGAACGGCGAAAAGTTAATTGGTTTTTGCCGCTTCACATTTGTTGTCTCCGCGCCAATGTGCGTGAATCTCACATGAATAGCATAAAGGAAGAGTGAATTTGGAAAAGTCATTTTGCTCTGCTCATCCCAGTGTCAAGATATCCGTTGCACAAAATGAAGACTTTGTATCAGCTCGCCTTGGAAGCAGTCCCTAACAAGGGTTTAATGGCCGATACGTTTCTCGTGCCTTGTCATCCGATCGCCAAAGAACTTCAAGCCCAGCAGTACATCGAAGACAGAAATAAGTAGAGAGAACAACACCGCGTCAATTTCAGGTTTGTCTACGCAGATTTGTGTTTTATCCAAGCCTTCTTTTCAAACTCAAACTTTTACCCGAGCGATGTTACGTTTTAAATCGATTGTGGAAACAAATCGACGATTTACTTTAGTTCATGTTCCGTTTTAGGCCTATTCTGAAATCCCTGTTTTGGATTAGAGATTGCACATGGTTAAGTGTGAAAACCAAATGTTGTATGATTGAACTGTAAAAACGTGTTTTTAAACGCGCTTGTTGATGTTTTATTTTAGAAATTGTTTGAATCAGTTGAAACAGCGAAGATGCGCCATGTATTGTCATAAAACAGAATGGATTCCCATGAATGCAAAGATTCCTATGTGTTCCCAATGTAAAAGAATTAGGACAACGCAGTTAACATTAGACGGTTTACGTTTGCAAAGGCAAAAGAAATTTGTTGATAAAAATGAAGAGGCTCGTTTAATTCGCCGTTTTTACTATACGCCAATTCGTAGATGCTTAGAATTTATGTACGGTTTTGTTTCTCTTTAGCAAATGTTTGCGACAAATCAAGAAGCGTCATTTTTGTAGATCGGCCCAATGGCTTTCGTTTCATGAAGGAGTCTGTTCAGTGTCTCAGAATTGGAGTTGATTGTTTGACTGTGACGGGTCAAATGAGATATGACCGTTACAAAAGAGTTAATTTTGAAATGGAACGGCGCAAAATCTTTAAGCTATATAGGGGTACAGGAATTTTAAGAAGACGTCAGGCACTTGAACACAGAGTAATCCAATCTCTGGGTCTTTTTTAGAAAAGTGATGCAAGATATCCGTTTTTCGCCGCTAAATCCTTTTACAGAGTGGATCGAAATCAATAGGCAGACCACTGATTTTCGTATTACAATTTTAAATGTAACAATCGATGATGTAAAGCTTGTGGACAATCCTTTTTTTCCTGCTATTGAAACAATGATTGAACGTTTTGAGCGAACCTACGCACACTTAAAGTTAGAATTTCCCTGATTCTTTCGAGATTATCAAGTTAACTTTGTTGGACCAGATTCATTAGGGATCTGATATGTTCAAGTTTGTAAATAAGAAAAAAGTGCTTTGAAAAGGACTTAGCCGACTTGTGGTTGAATACGTTCCTCTCATTGTATTTACTAAGAAAGTTATTGTACTGTTTTACCGAAGGGAGGTAAAATGAAAATAAAGTTAAGTTTGCGTGTAATTTACTTGTGTCTTTGGGAAAAAGAAAATTAACTGAGATTGTCAAATGAACGCTCAGGCTGGGGAGGGATTTTCTTAAAACTAAATGAACTGAGATTGTCAAATGAACGCTCAGGGAAAAAAGAACAAAGAGTAAAGCTGACTCAGCCAAAAATCTATTAGAATTGACTCGGTCAAAAATTAATTACAACAACGAACAAAGAGTAAAACTGACTCAGCCAAAAATTAATTAGAATTGACTCGGTCAAAAATTAATTACAACAACGAACAAAGAGTAAAGCTGACTCAGCCAAAAATGAATTAGAAAAACGAACAAAGAATTATTATAGAAGGGCTCAATCAATTAGAAAAAGAACAAAGAGTATAGCTGACTAAGTTAAAATAGGTCATTAGGCAATCTTGGGCAACCTTGAACGTTTTTTGTTTAGGATAACTTAATGACATTCGAAGCACGTCCTCCACAGCTAATTTAACTCATTCGCGTCTCTGAAAGTGTCATTCAGTTTTTACTGTCTTACTAAGCAAAGTTTATCTCGAAACGGTGTTCTCGTATCATGGATCCATACATTCGCGCACTTATGAACAATGGGCTTGATTCTTTGTTGGAAGAAATACCTGACTGGATGGCTAGTCAAGGGGAAGAATTAATGGACTCCGAGGATGAAAGCGATCTGCTAATTGCGGTGCGCCGAGCAGACCAGCAAGGAGGGAATCCCTTGTTTGCTGTCAACATGGCGCGAGTGAGAGCACCGCCCTCTTTTCACCGTAGTGTAGCAATTCAAATGCAAGTCCGATTTTCTCTGCAACAGTTACATCCGCCGAATGGGGAATACCAAGGTGAAGCGGTAGCAGAAGCCTTCCACCAAGGTTTGATTAATTTTATCCGCGATCCTCGCAATGGTATTGTCAATCCTCACGATTATTCCATGTCCATGGCTATTCACCACAGTACAGGGACACATACATGGACCAGCTGTCCGAGGGTTCCACTTAGTGAGTGGGTTCAGGGATCGCCACTTCCACGACAATGGCTAGAAAGACTGGCTAAACAGCTCAACTCAGCGCAAAGTTTTGATGCCGTGAGCGGTGATTTTTACACCAAACTGACTTTTTTTAAGACGCAGCAACGTGGTGGAAGACCAGCAAAAAACAAGCCTGGCAACAAGTCCTTTGAGCAGTTACTCAAAAAGAGATCTGTGATCACTATTACGAACAAAGATGAACTGTGACCCTCAGTATGAAAATATTTCTCAAGGACGAGGACTGCAGCGTCATCTTGCCTTCAAACTGCATCAAGAAACTGGGGTTCCTGAGGGAATGTGCGGGTTGCCCGAAATACAGCGAATGCAAGCCCATCTTCGTCCTCAAGGGTACCAGATTAAAATCTATGAAGGAGTCTGTGGGGCGCTATGGTATTGTGACCCATAGTTTGATTCTGCGCCTAAAAAACTGTGCCTGCTAAAAGTGGAACAACATTTTCACGGATTACGAAGTGTGCCAGCCCTCTTAAACAAGACCTATTACTGTCACCAATGTAACAAAGGTTACAATCAGGAAGATGCATAGCATCATAATTGTTCTCGTCAAAACTGTGACATGTGTCAAAGAAAAAACGGTGAATGCCCTAATTATCAAGAAAGAAAGCCTGCCCATGTCTACTGCAATGATTGTGGTCGGTCCTTTTACGGTCAAAACTGTGTTACCGCTCACAAAGAACCTAAAGGAAAGAAAAAAGTGAGTCTGTGCCAAAAACTCAAAAAGTGCCCGGAGTGTTGTAAAGTGTACAAGTATTCAAAGAAAAAGAAGCATGTGTGCGGAGAATATCGTTGCCCCAACTGCCGACAGATGGAAGAAATGCCCACTCTGCTGTGCTGAATATCAAGTAATCCCCAAAAAACCTCACAAATGCTACCATGCGACATGTAGAAACTGTAGGGAATTTATGCATGTAGCTCACTGTTGCTACATTTAGCCCATTGTAGAAGCCCCTCCAAAGCAACAAGATGACTCCTTTGATGACCCAATGAATTTTAATGATGATGATGATAATGACGAGGACAAGAGAGGGCCCCCACCCCCCTCCTGTCTTGAACTTTGCAGATATAGAATGTGCAATCTCCGAGGATCGCCTCTTTCAACCGAACCTCACCTGCTGGTCCAGTGAAGAGGATGAGAAGATTCATCATGAAAGAACCACTGAAGAATTCTTAGAAGCCTGTGAGACACTGATGAACGACCCAGAAAAGTCATCACCTTTTTCCATAACCTCAAGAGACTTTGATGGGAACTTTATTCTGGAAGCACTCTATGATCAAGGCCGAGCTGTAGAAAGACCGTGAAAGCGACGACCTCATTTTTAAAGATAGCCTCAATTTCTTTTCAATTTCCCGCTACATTTAATCTATCAGAGCTACACAAAGGGTACTTCCCTCATGCCTTCAATCGCAAAGAAAATTTTAATTATTCAGGAAGTTATCCGCCCAGGTCCGAATATGATCCAGACAGTATGGACAGCAAGAAAAGAGAGAAGTTCATGACGTGGTACCGGCTGTAATGCTGTATTTGATTTTCAAGAAGAGCTCTTAAAATATTGCAAAAGCGATGTAAAGCTACTCAAGGAAGGCTGACTTAAATTCGTGAGAGAATTTGAAGATATCGCCGGGTTCAATCCTCTCATCCAATCAATTACCATTGCCTCTGCTTGCAACCACTTCTGGCGCAAGGAAAACTGGAAGAAAACCTCATCGCTCTCGAGCCTCTAGGGGGATGGCATGGTAACCACATCAACCAAAGTACCATTGCTCTGGAATGGCAGTATTATCAAGGCCATTTGCTGGGTGAGCAGCATTAGTTTGGTCCCTACTGTCATGCAAATGAGTTGTAATGTTTGGGAGGCCTCTGATTGGTTCCGTTGGGGAACAATGGTTCGGAAATCGGAAGTCAACGGAAATGGTCACAAGTCGTCGGAGAAGTTCGGCAGTCGGAAGTCGTCGGAGAATAAAGGAAGGACATTATTATATACTAGTCAAACGTGAACTTATATGTGTAAACGAAGAAGTCAACTCAGATATGTGGGACTGTCCCCTGCACAGTGCGCATGGGCAAAGCAGAACGCATGCGTAGAAGAAAACATGGGGTAAAAACATTTTAAAACGGGTCGGAAATTTAAAAGAAAAAGAGGAAATTATGGGTTGGACCTAAATAGAGTATGGTACCAAAGGGTATAAGACTTACATGGCAAGAGAAAAGAAGGAAAAGATTGTAAGTGAAAGGATAATTAAATATTCAAAATCAGTCAAGTGAAAGAAGGACTAGAGGTGTGTTTGCTTGCTTAGAAAGAATATGAAGAGAAAAAAGTCACCGACATAAGAAAAGGAAAAGTAGACACAGTCAAAGAAAATAAAAAACAGTAGGAATGTCGTGTTGGTAAGAAACGCGATAACAGTAAAAGCGGGGGCATAAAATATGCAAAATCGGTCAAGTCAAGGAGTCGTGACATGTGTCATGTCCTCCG
>OZ037776.1:44734115-44759115 GCA_964035525.1 Porites cylindrica | reverse complement strand
GTCAGTTTTACAACCTCACAAATTGGAGATTGAAACACATTTACGGGAAAAAGCTGTCAACCACACAAGCAACAGTCACTACCACTGCTGAAAAGCAAGACCTTACATCTGCTAAGGACCATCACAAAACACAGAACATTTTGTGTTGTCCAGATATCTTGAACGTCCATGTAAACATCTATCCTGTGTGCAACAATAAGGATTGTAAGAAGAAGGTATCTCCAAATCCTGGATGAAAAATCCTTCAGTGTCATGCTTGCAACAAGTCGATGCTTCTCAAAAACTGTTACATAGAAGGCAATGCTTCCTTAAAATTAAGACATCAAGCAAACAAGTGTCACAGCGTTTGCTAAAACCTTGAGCTCCTTCTTAGATGAGGATGTCCATCAGTATAAAAACGAGGAAGCACTTACAGAAAAGCTGTTGTTGCTTGAAAACGATGATTTTCACCTCTCTACAACAAGAAGACTGATCACCAGTATAATAAAACATACTGCATCAGATGACACCTCCAAAAGCCAACAAGATAACAACGGCCAAGATAATGACACCCAGTGATCAGTTCCCATGAACACTGAAAACAACAATGTTTAAAAATCATAAACGACGAACAAACAGTATCACACATCCTGATAAAAAGAGCAAGAAACAATAATTACACATACCGAGAGAAAGACAAAGAAACACCACTCATTGCGTATCCTGATAAAAAAGACACTTCAACCTTTTCAACATCAAAGGATGAAACGGATTGTTGTTCAAACAGTTGACTTTCACTGCATCAAAACAATTTTATTTATTATTTATTCAATTTACTGTATTTACACGCCATTTTATATTCGAGCCTCGATTCCACGATGAGCCATATAGGTCTAAAAACAGACCCCCCATAGCAACTACCGGTGCAGGTTACAAAACTGCCAACAACATTGTTTGTGTTGCTTGGGGTCCCCTTAACACATCTAGGTAGGTGGTTTGCTTTCACCATATAAATCCCATGGGATTACATATGCTCCCTGCCTAAATGGCGGGTATCTCTGCCTGTCATGCAGACAATCCGGGTTCACTTCCCAGCAGAGGCGTATGTTGAGTCCTTACTCCAAATTTAATTTGAGTAGGGACTTAGCATGTCTTTTATTAATATCTTATAACTACGCATGCATATAGTGCACTAAAGGAACACTTTTACTCTCCCACTTGTTTGATCCATGACAGTTTGACTCATATATATGTCATGAATGGTCTCTAATGTATGACATCAACCAATGACTATCAATCCTTTAATTTCCATTCTCTGTCATATCAGTTCTCTCAAAACAGGTTTATCCCAAAAAGTCACCCCTTCTCCGAAAACCAGTTAATCCCAGTTTGACCCGCCTCCTTGCTCAGTGGCAGCAAAAAATAATCAATTTTCGTCTAGTAATCTTCCACATACTAAAATGGCGCTAAAATCTTATCACCGGCAATAGGAGACCCATGGTCTTGGTTTTGATATGACTGGTCTGCCGAGTTTTTCTGCTGGCCTGGCCCTCACCCACTTACTCACGTAGGTGTTGCTCACTCATTTAGAGGATGGGTTTCCGGTTCCTCTTGACCAAACAATTTGAACCAAAAGCAGGCGCAAAACATCGACACAAAACATTTACAATATTCACGAGAACTATTTCTCAGGAAGCAGCTGGCTGACAGAGAAGGGACAACTCTTAGTTCGAGTTCGCATGTTTGAGAAAACCTTTATTCACTTTTTGATATCATGGCTTTTAATACCAACGTTGATGAGCTTCAAACTCTTTAGGATGCCTGTTCCTTAACCAAAGAATTGGAACTTTTGATCCAGTCTATTTTGATACCCGATGAGTGGATCCCAATAGTGTATGCTCGGCTGTCGGAACTCACCGCCCAAGAGATACCAGTAAGTATTCTGTTCCATCTTAGTTCTTCGCTGATCTTTTTTTATTGTTGTTTTAGTTTCCATGTTACTGAAGCGAGTGTACATTAATCTTTACTTAAAGTTCTACTCCACAGATTGAAACAAACCAGGACAATGGGAGCTATCAAGCCAACGAATTTTATCAGCGCAAGAATGTCGTAAGCATATTTTGCCTGAAGTTTATGTCAGTTTAAGTTTAAATAGAAAATTGATCTGTAGTCTTTCTCGTTTACTATAGATGCCAGGGGATGTTAACGCGGGTGTTGAAGTCAACGGGTTACTAAGCGATTCGGTAAGTTTTGAAAATTGACCTTGAGTAATTTAAAGTTAAAAGACCTCGAGTAACTTTATGTAACCAAGTTTTCACGCATCATTTATGTTCGTTATGTTAATAGACTCGACTTGGGTTCGATTTGCATCTGACCTATTAACCCGCTCGTGAATCTTTTGTTATCTTCGTTAATGAAACAAAAGGACTTTTAAACTCGATTTGCTTCAACGTTTTGTAGACAGTTGTCATATTATACTCATCGAATATGTTTCTTTGCTATACAGTTTACAGCTGAAGAAATACAGACCGTAAATGAGATGGAACGTATGGCGGTAGACAAGGTAAGGTTTACTCCATTTCCTTTTTAATACGCAATGTAAATGATTTGTTTAATGATGAAACAACAATACGAATCTGCTAGCTTACCCGTTCAACGCCCACCTATTTCTTAAAATGAGCGAGATTTCCAAACCTAAGCTAATCTGATTTCTTCTCTTCTTATCTACAATAACAACGAGTTGGCACCGTTATCAACGCAAGATACATGGGATAATTTCTTTAAGGAAGTAAGTTTTTCATTCATGATCATAGAATTATTTTCTTTCATCGAAAACAGTGTTCTTTGTGCCCTAAATCTTACGTTGTTATCTTTTATTTACCTGCAGTGGAATGGCAAAACAACTGAATTACCCACTTGGAACCCGTCAGAAACCATAAGTAATCTTTCATTTCACTTGTTTAGAATACGCTGAGTGCAAACGTTCCAGTTTAAGTTTTTGAAATGTATACCTTTTGAAAACTAACTTGTTTAGGCTCACCAAAACAGACAATATCATTAATTCCATCGTTTATAAGAGTCAGAAGAATATAAAAGTTACATTCGGCTTGTTATTTATTATTTGAAGGCATAAATAGTTTATTCTTGATCGATTCCGCTTTTCACTGATCACATAAGTGAATTGTTTTTTTGCGGATGATTGCACCCATATAATGAAATCTATTCTTTTCTTCTGTTCAAAATCAAAACAAAGCATTTGCTCAAATGTTATAATATTCAATCATCAAGCCAAATTGAAGAAAATAGACAGCGTATTTACATACTAAAACAAGTATCACTGCAACTTAAGTTATTTCCACTAAGCAGTTGAATATAGCAATATAGCAGTTGAGTACCCACCCGCTGATCTCTGACAGTCAATTGTGTCGTGGATCAGTACACATTAAATTAAATTTATATTGTTGTTCAACATCAAAACAAACCATCTACCCAGTTGTTGAGACGCTCATTGTAGACAAATAGTTTATCGGAGTAACACTTTCTTGTTAGTTTAGCTTTACACTAAGACTAGGTCGTATTCACTGATTGTAGGAAATTCAATACGGGGAAGGTGAGCCGTCACCTGAAAGCCCACAAGAAGCGAGCCATGCAACGCACTTTCACTTGTAATACGTGTGGAGAATCTTGTCACAACCGCGCACCCTATAATGCTCATATTCGCACCGCTCATCAACCCGCCACTGCAACTAGAAAACGCACTGCTCAAAAAACTACAGATGCTCCGTTCGCGAAAAGATCTAAGAGGTCGGACCAAGCAAGTACGAGTACCGCTTCACAACCAACCCCCATAACAAGTGCTGAAAACACCAGTGCTAGCTGGCAACCTGATCCTATTCTCATCCCTACCAACTTTGTTGCAAGTGGCGAAGCAGATATTGCCCAAATGTACAGACAACACTGGCCACAAATCTAGACCAGATTCATCCGCCAAAACCGACTACAAGATTGGTATAATTTCCGCCTGTCCACGATCAGTCCCACTGCTCTCTGCGAACAACTGAACCGCATCTTTGCTGACCAACCTACAGTTTTCAAAATCAACTTGTCGTTTGGTTTTATCCTCCATAATACAGAGACTGCCGCTCTCCAATATCACCATCCATCCGCCAACAACAACCTCGTGTTGGAACAACCTTTCCTCATTTCTAATCAAGCTGATTTAGACCGCTTGTATGAACAAGTAAACAACATTAATTTCCTAGAGTGGATACGCCAGCAGAGGCCTAACTCTAAATGGGTCGTGGATCTTGTGACGAATGTGACGTCGTTTGTTTGGAAAATCCGCGACCATCCCATCGGCCGTGGCAAATATCTACCAGGTTATGTCGTGGGCAACATGGGAATCACTCCATTGGATCGTAACATTCAAAGAGGCAAGCCTTATGAAGATAATCTGTGTTTATTCCGCTGTCTGGCTTAACATAATGGCTGTCACACCAAAAATTTGGAGCGGGACACTAAGCACCATTATCAACAGTACCGAGAAGCTGGTCTGTCTAAAAAGAAGTTTCATGGAGTCAAGTTGTCTGAACTAAACAAGTTGGAGAAACTATATGACGTCAATATTCAAGTGTACAGTCTCGCACCTACTCATAACCACGGGGAAGAAGACGATCAAGAAAATGCTCCCGACATCGCTGCTACACTTTGCCGCCGCTCTCATCGCGACTACGATAGTACTCTCTACTTGAACCTTTACGAAAACCATTTTTCGTATATTAAAGACCTGGCCCGGTGCAGTAAATCCTTTTGCTGTTCTTGCTGCAGCAAGTACTGGAAGAAATCGTCCACATTGAATAGACACGAAAAGACCTGTGACGGAAAAGTCCAGCTCAAGTATCTAGGCGGCACGTACCATGTCCCTAAAACAGTGTTTGAACAACTAGAAGAAGAGGATATTATTGTCCCTGAAGAAGCCCGCTACTTCCCTACCATGCGACCTTCAATTTCGAGTGCTCTTTTGATCAAGAAAAAGCACAAGAACTGAAAAACACAGACAAGTTGAATTGGCAGTCATCTCATGTACCTTTGACTGTGAGCGTCTGTGGTAACGTGCCTGGTTACCAAGCACCCAAATGTTTCGTGTCTAATGGCGGCCCAAACGAGTTTATTTCAGAATTTATCCAGTACCTCACCAAGATAAGCCTGAAAAGTTCCTCTCTGCTTCGTGAACAGTACGCAGACGTATTAGAAGCGCTCAAGACCTTAAGAGCCCCTGAAACGAGAGACGACCAGAAAAAAAAAGCGAAGAAGAGAGTGAAGATGACAGCAGAGGGATTGATTTGCTCGCAAGGGATGACGAAGAGGATGAAGAGATTGAATCGGAGAACGAAGACTGCGCCTTTCTCGATGATGAGACAGAAGAACAGGAAGATATATCTTTTTACAGAAGACTGAACGTAGAGCTAGACAGTGAGAGGAGACAAGAGAGAAAACAACAGCAAGATGAGCTAGCCCTGTATGAAGATGTGTTGTTTGGTCAAGAACAGACCAGAGACAACAGTGTTGAACGAACTAGAAGAAAAACTGAACGTTTATCTTAATGAACTACCCATGCCAGGCTTTAATTCTGGCAAGTACGATCTCAACGCTGTGAAAAAATTTTTATTTCCCTACCTCATCGAGACTCAACCAATTACGTTCACTCTGCAAACAAACAGCAATCATGCGTCTCAAGACAGATTTTCTCAAGCTCCTGGGCATTTCGAACTATGTTGCGCCAGGATTCAGCTATGACCAGTTTGTAAGAGCTTATGAATGCGAGCAGACCAAAGGTTTCTTCCCACATGAGTGGGTCGATGGGTTGGATAAGCTGAACGAGACATCACTACCCCTTCATGCTGCCTTCTATTCATCTCTCAAAAACGCCAACATAACAGAACAAGAATATGAGTATTGCCAGCAAGTGTGGGAAGAAAATAACATGCAGACATTTGAAGATTTTCTCGTATGGTACAACAATCTGGATGTGGTGCCGTTTATAGAAGCAGTCGAGAAATGAATCAATTCTGGCGAGAAAGGAAGATTGATATGTTTAAAGATGGGATCTCGGTCCCTGGTTTGATCCTATCCTATTTGCGATGCTCTCTTTTCTTTACTTAACCAGGTGCTAGAACCTTGGCTGTGCATGTCGCTTCCATCTACAAAGCCACCTCTGTTATGCCACTGGGACTCTTTCCTCACCCTTGTAACAGGACATCTTTCTACGAACTTCCTTCTCGTGATTTACGAACTAGTCACAAACAACGAAGAGGATTTTGCTTGTTACCTATACCAACAACACTGTTCCTGTGTGCCCAAGATCATAACCGCTGCACACAACCTCTATTCCACCTTATTTTATGGAACTGGCTTCTTCTGGGAAGAACTGTGACATAACTTGTTGAGAGTTTTCCCCATCCGTCCATTCTTTATTTGCGAAGGCAAAAAACCTTTTTTCACAAAACTCAATGACTGAATATGAATATGAAGTAAATAGGTCGTAAGTATTAGGTTAAGTTTGTAAATAGGTTGAGAATAGGTTAAGAATCCTTGTTAAGTTTGTAAAATAGGTTAAGTTTGAGTTTTTTTTCTGTTATTCGATTCTTTTGATTTTTGTAACGTTCTCTGTGAGAAAGTATCCCTATATTGTACCAATGCGAATTTTCTCACTTTAGTTATGTTTAATGTTTGCAGAAATGCAGAAAAATGTGTCCAACAATTTATGTCTGGAAAGACTGAGCAATCTGAACTGTTTTTTTTTTTCAGACCTGTAATGCAATGCCAGTAATTTTATTTGAACCATTTCAAAAAGGAGGAGTGTGGGTGGAGTGTCAGGATAGCCAGTTTTATTGGATATGTGCTCTAACTTACTAATGCCGCTATGGTTGACAAACTCATTCAACAAGAAAAGCTGAATCCTTGCCACAGCTGTGCTATTCAACACCCAAGTCAAAGCGAACATTCCCGCCTGATGATGGATAAGTGATGATGAGGGAGAGTTTGTTGATAAAAACCGCAAAGAAGAACTTAGTAGAGAATTGTATGTAGGTCGCTCTATTTCAGGAAGGTGAGACGGCATCGCTTAGTCTTTTAGTGCAAAACGTGTTTTTAGACACACTTGTTTTATTTTATTTTTGTAGAGTTATCTTACGTAAATTGAAAAAGTGCAAGTACTGTAGATCAGCACAATGGCTACCCTTTTCCAACCAACCGTGTTCACATTGTATGCCTTTAGTAGTGGAAGGTGTTACTGTGGACCGACAACGTCTTCGCGATAATGAAGAACCAGTCAATTATTCGTTACAACGTGTATTAATATTTCGTTTATATTCAGGCAAAAATGTTTTAAACAACATCCAATCTGCAGGTTTACTGAATGGTGTTATACAGACCCAAGATGTACCTGCGTTTTTCGAACTGGCATGTTTCAGTTAACAATTGATGATTCCTTTTTGTTAAAAGATGAATTAGTTCAAAAATCTGACGAAGCTGTAGAACGTTTTGAGTATACATACTGACATCTAAGACCAATAATGCCATTTCTATTTGAAGATTACGTGATGTAAGAATTAAATGGGCGACCAGAACTAGTCTTGGTCACACGTCCCGCAGTGTAATGTAAGGGCACTACAACCAAGGACGGTTTTTGATTAGCAAGACCACACGTTTCTAGTTGTTTGTGTTTTAAGTGACAATAAACATGTCTTTCATTTTTTTTTTTGTAGATCGTCTTTACTGAGCAATCGATGTCGAGCTATTTGCATCTCAACCCAGTGGATTAACAGTAATGAAAATGACGTTTGCGATCATTGCTACCGTCTTATGGCTCATACACTATGTATTGATGAGCTGGTCAAATATAGAAAGGATTTTCTTTTCACTTTGCATCTCGTTCGGGCGCGTCAGAAATGTATCAATCTGTATGCAGATATTATAGAGACTGGATTTATTATTAAGGACGAAAAACCACCAGGGTTTTTTCATACATTCCTATTGTAAATAGGATAATAAAGAATGGGCGAGTTGAAATTGTCGTATATTTCTTGACTTGGGAAAGAGGGAATAAGCTGAGTAGTGAAATCAACTCTCAGAAGGGAAATATGAGCTCAATAGTGAGACAATTCCTTCCAGTGAGTTATTTTGTATGCTAATCTAGAGTCCTAGAAAAACACAAAGGACATGCAAATTTTTTCGCTGAACTCAGCAAAACAAAATAGGGCAGCTTTGAACAGTGACCTTCAACAATTTTGACCTGATGTACCTTCAACCTAAGAAATATGCGGAAGTTTAAGCCAGCTTTTAAGATGAACAGGTTTTGTAGAAGTTTTATTACCTTTAACGCCCCCTTAAGGCTTAACGGTTTTAGTAGATTTTTTAAACCTCTTCTATATATTTTTTTAGAACATATATACAGTGTCCTTATTTGCTGTTTTAAATCACTTGTAGTCTTTTTAATGTAATTATCAATATTCAATTTTTTGCAAATAATCGTATAATTCAACTTTTAGTTGCAAATCGGTTATGAATAAACTATCTATCTATCTATCTATCTAACAAGGCGAACAAATCAGAAAGATGGAGGACCCAAGGGAAAGCAAAATAAACCAATGGACGAGTGAAGGTGTGCTAGATGTATAGGAAGAACGCTACAAAATTTCACTTAATGGTGTTAGCAAAAGTTGTGTGCAGGTCTAAATTGTGTTTCTACTTCAGTTGCTTACTTAGATGGCATTCTCACCCTTAAGACCTCTACCACCACTTCACAGAGAGCCCAGAGAGTCCAGATCTCCAGATACATTAGAAGCATTAGCCCTGTTGGCCGTTCCTTATCCAGGTGAAGCCACCCAGGAAAACCTGCCACCCTGCCACAGTGTGCAAATCAAGCTCGAAGCATGTGAATTTGAAGAGGCGAGACATGAAAGTAAAAAAAGAACACAAAAGAAATTTCAGTAGGTCATGAAAGAATTCAAGTTGAATTAGTTTTGTGTTTCCGAACCATGTGGTGGCTCGTTTAGAAACAAACGTTGTATAGAATTATGCTACTAGTTTGCGATGTTTGAATTTATGTTTTGCCATGTTCGCGCACAGTAGCCTCAATGTGAAGTAATGATGTTGTGTTTTCTTCTTGTAGACAAACGCTGCGTGATCTTAGATGTCTTCCTCTGTGCCCCTACACAGATTGGGTCTTTAACAACGTTGACTGCCATTGCAATATTCGTTTGGGAACTCGTAAGATTATTAATTTACGAATTCATAAACTTTATGAATTTATCGCGAATTTAATCCTGTCAGAGCATTATACAATTTTCAACAAGTCTACAGAAATATTCCGTTTGCCGTGCTTTTATTGTACCCCAATATCACCGAACAATATTTAGCACAAAATCAGTGACCAGAAGAAATCAGCATTGTAATGAAGGAATAAATGAATTGTAAAAGTTATTAACTAAGTGAAACGTTATTGACTTGGGAAAAGGGCAAACAAAGGAGCTAGGAAGCATGTGCAGTCGAACGTTCGCGGGTTAATTACCTAAACAATACCAAGATGGCGCTTAGTCCCCTGAATGGAAAACAAGATGGCCACTTAATCACTTAATAGAAAGCAAGATTTTCACTTAATCCCTTAAAACCGAAACCATGCAAGGAAAAATATAAAACGAAAACTTGAAGCGGAAGCGAAAAACAAATATGAAAGCGTTAGAGAAAGAAATGTTCGAATGTAAAACCAAAACGTGCAGTCGTTCATTCAGTCATACAATATGGAGGGTTAATTACCCAAACAATACCGAGATGGCCGCCTAAGACAGAGAGAAATAAACGTGACTTGAAGCAACGGAAATAACGTAAAACGTGGGAAGAAAGTGAACGTGCACCTTAGCACAATCAATAAAGCCATAAAGTCAAAGGCAAGAAAAGAGGAGACAAGAGTAGTTGCGAGCAATTTAAGAAATGCCCTCTGTGCTGTGCAGTGTATTTTGTCAACCCAAAAAAGCCCCATAAGTGCTCCGATGTCACCTGCAAAAATTGTGGTGAATTTGCACATGTGGCTCACAGGTGTTACATCCAACCCATCTTCGAGGAACAGCCTCAGCAACAAGACGACGAAGATTTTGAGGACTCCCTACAGAAGAAGAAGGAGAAGGGCCCCCCACCCCCCACCCTGAATTTTGCTCCCATCGAATGTGCCTTCACAAAAGACCAGGCGTTTGAACCCAACCTCATCTACTGGTCAAGTGAAGAAGATAAGGACATTCACCACGCTACTACCATCAATGAATTTTTAGACGCCTGTGAAGCCATGACGGAAGTAGAAGATGATGTGAGGCCTCGAAAAGTCATTACCATCTTTCATAATCTTCGTGGATTTGACGGCAACTTCCTTCTCAAAGCCTTGTACGATCAAGGTCATGCAGTCGAGAAACCCTTGACCCAGGGGGCTAAAATCTTATCTTTTGAATGTGGAAACCTGATTTTTAAAGATAGCTTGAATTTCTTTGCCATACCTTTGGAACGCTTTCCATCCACCTTCAATTTGACAGAACTGCACAAGGGGTACTTTCCCCATGCCTTTAATAGGGAAGAGAATTGGAATTATGAAGGTCATTACCCACCCATGTCAGAATATGACCCCAACAGCTTCGACAGCAAGAAAAGGGACAAGTTTATGACTTGGTACCAACAAAAAGTCGCCCAGAATGCCATCTTCAACTTTCAAGAACTCTTAAAATATTGTGAGAGCGACGTGAAATTGCTCAAATAGGGCTGTCTCCAATTTGCCAATGAATTTCAAGAAATTGCTGGCTTCAATCCCCTTGTGCAGTCTGTCACCACAGTCTGTAACCACTTCTGGCGGAAGGAAAAATTAGAAGAAGGTCCCATTGCCCTGGAGCCTTTAGGGGGATGGCACGGCAATAACATCAATCAAAGTACCATTGCCTTGGAAAGGCTCTACTATCAAGATCATTTACTGGGTGGTATGGGGCGTGTCCGCCATGTACATAATGGAGGCGAGGTCCAGGTCCTCACCTCAGCAGAAAGTTATTATGTGGACAGCTTCGTCTTTGAGTTTTACAGGTGTTGGTATCACGGCTGCCCTCAGTGCTTCAAACGGCACAGAAATGTGAAAAACAACTGCCATTTGGATCGTACCATCCAGGAAGTGTATGACGAAACCCTAAAAAAGGCTGCCATGCTACGACAAGCAGGGTACACCCTCATAGAGAAGTGGGAATGCGAGTTTAAGAAAGACAAAGCAAGCGATGCCAACTTGCAAGCATTCCTTCAAGACTTGGAACTCGTCCCTCCCCTCAACCCACAAGACGCCTTTTATGGAGGAAGAACTGGGGCAGTCACCAACCATTGTCAAGTGCAAGAACCAGATCTGATTAAATATGCTGACGCCACCTCCTTGCACGCCTGGGTGAACAAGTATAAAGAGTACCCTATCCGATTCCCACTCATCTACACAAATCCAAACGACCAAAATATCGATCATTATTTTGGTGTGGCTCTCGTTGATATTTTGCCTCCCGAACGCCTGTTACACCCTGTGTTACCCTATAGAGCTGGGGGCAAGCTCAACTTTCCTCTCTGTGCTGCCTGCGTCAAGGAAGAACAGACCAAGCCTTGGCTCGAGAGAACGAATGTGTGTACACACACGGATGAAGAGAGAACCTTACGAGGCACTTGGGCCACAATCGAAATACAAAAGGCGGTGCATGATTCATCAACAAGTGAAAGTTACACGCAATAATCATTCAGTTTTGTGTTTTATATCTCTTGTAGACGAATTTTTTGGAAATCAGGCTTTTGCCGCAATGCCCATTCACTTAGTGGGCTTATAATGCAGAAAGATGCGGATGCGAATTTTGTCTTGGACTTGCCCGTTTACTAATCCAAGACTACTTGAAGTTTATGAACTATGAAGACTTTGATGTTCTTTCGGCCTTTAGTGAATTTAATAGAACCTATCCAGATATTCCTGAAAACCATGTATTTATTGTAATGAACAACTGATTTTGATATGCACTTATATATTTCTAGAAAAGTATTCGAACAGTTTGTCTTGTAAATGCAACAATTGAAAGTCAGTGGTTGATGAGACAAAAATGTATGTCGTATTTTAAGTTATTTCAAGATTCTGTTGAATTGGGCGGAGAGATCTAGGCGTCTCCACACGTCCCACTTTGTAAATAGGCTTAAAATAAAAAAGTAGACGGCAATTGCTTGTGAGTTATTGACTGGAAAAAAGAGGGAAACAAATAAATGTGGAGGGTTTAAAACGCAAAAATATAGAAACAATTAACGTGAAACAAGATGGTGGGTTAATGAGGGAAAACAAAGGTTCTTAATCCCTGAAAGGAAACCAAGATGGCGGCTTAAACTTTGAATAGAAATCAGTATGGCCACTTAATCACTGAATAGAAAGCAAACGGTCACGTAATGAAAAAAGAAAAAAGACTTAGAAAAAGAAGTAGAAGGAAAAAACATGAAATAAATGATGAAAATGGTTAGAAAAAGAAGTAGAAGTGAAAAACATGATGAAATAAATGTGTAAAAACCAAAACATGCACTCTATCATGGCATTGAGGTCAAACAAGATGGCGAAAACAAAAAACAAATTACGTCATACAATCAGCCTAGCTCAAGCAATCTACTTTGATTGACATCAACGGTATACGCTAGGGTGAGATTGTATGCAAATCCAGCTCAAAGGTCGAAACCCTGCTCGCATATATTTGTGCCAAGTAAGTGATTAGACTTCATTCAGCCCCATCAATTGCCAAGTGGGTGTCAGAAGCGAGCTTATTCAAGACAGAATGGAAAACGATAATCAAGCCATTGATAGCCAAATCCAAGGTAAGTAATCGCTCTTAACAAAGCAAAAAAAGACACGTTGCTTTAGAAGAGAGGTTGAGGCCATTAGAATAAGTATTTGTATTCTTTTACATAGCGACACTGAACGAAGGCAATGATGAAATGGTGGACAGCAGAGCTATGGACCTCGAGATAGAAGGTAAGTGTGGTTTTTTATAGTTTGTAACGGGACCTGATAACCAGTGCTAAAATTCCCAAAAGAAAAAAAGGCCCGCGTAAATTTTGCAGCTGTTTTGCCTAAGTGAACAAGAACAGAAACTTGAACTTTTAGACAAGTGAAGTGAAAATAGACGTTAGAACCAGGGGTAACATAGTGGCAAAGACCAGCCAGGGGTTAATACAGGTTTTTCGTTTTTTCTATTTTATAGCCTTAATGAACGATGGGCAAGATGATGTATTATTAGCGGCTTTTCGCCGTTATGACAGGCGGGGAGGCAACCCGTTATTTCAAACAATTTTTACCACGGCTGGAAGAAACCGCTCGTTTCACGGAATAGTGCATCAAAAGAAGTTTCGCCTAACATTTCTTCAACTTCCAACCACCGAAGAAAACAAACCATTGGGGGAAGCATTAGCCAAGGCAATAAGGCAGGGATTGGAGCAAGTCGGGGAAAGTGAACAAATTAACACAGCGCAATGTTCTTTACTTATGGCTATCCATTCCAATTCTTTACCAATACCTGGGCACAATCGGCACTTAATGTTCCTTTACATGAATGGTTGAATAATCAAGATTAAGCGCGCGCCTATTTAGAAGATTTGGCTCGTAAATTGAATTCAGCCCAAGTCATGGATCCTGAGAGGGATGGTTTCTATGTAGAGCTCACCTTTCTTAAAACCCTGGGGCGTGGCGGGAAGAATGGGGGAGCACGTGGAAATCCTGGAAAAATCGCTTGGAAGAAGCTAACCAAAAAGAAACGTGTTATACCAATGAAAAACAAGGACAACCTGTGTTGTGCTCGTGCCGTCGTGACCGTCAAGGAATTTGTGGATAAGGGCTCACCCAAACGTACCATCAACGCTAGCAGATCCACACCCAATTAAGCAGAAGAAACAGAATTCAAGATGGGTATAATTTCCACCTTTCCACCAACAGTCCAGCCAACCTTCCCAAACAGCTAAGCCACATCTTTGCTGATCAGTACACGGTTTATTAAAACCAAAGGCTATAACGTGGAAGAAACGTATGAATGCAAATTCAGAGAAATAAAGAAAACCAATAGAGAATAACAGCGATACATTGCCACGGAAGTCCGTAGAATCCTAGACAAAGTGAAGATTATCAGCCCGCAGCGAATTTTTTGTAAGTGTAGAAAGTTTTTTTTTATTTTTGGAGCATTTTGCGATGGTGGAAAACTCTGTTTTTCCATCTAATAGACATAGCTGTAGTTAATAGTTACATTTTGTTTTTACAATATAAGGCTAAGAATCCAGATTAGATTGAAAGACCAGCTGGATATACCCAATGTGATTTTAGGGATGAACATGTTCGCCAGATCTGTGGTTTTGAAGAATATGGTGATCCCCCCTATTATACTGGTGGTAGGCCAAGGGCTCCACCTCCACCTTGTGTGTTTGCAACCCAACACATCCCTAGTGTTTCTGAAGTAAAGAGAAACTGACTTGTTTGTTATAAACGCGACAAAGTAGGGAAAAAGATTGCCACCTAATTTTTCCGCACCATGATGTCAGGGTAAATTCAAGCATACAACAAGGGAGCGAAATTGTTTTGAAATCTTCCACAGCCCAGAATATCATAGCCAGTAGTTCTTTAGCTTTGTGATGGATTGTTTTGCCAAAAGAAAAAAAAGAAACTTGAAAAAAAAAAGAAAAGAAATTAAGTATAAAAAAATTTAAAATTCCAACGAAAAAAGTAGTATTTTACTTGTAAGTGTGGTCCAAAACAAAATCAATTAACTGTTTTCTCAGATTTTCTAAAGCTTTGTTTTGTTTCTTTATAGGTAGATGGAGAGGGCATTGTATTGCATCAGGGAGTATCTAAGTATTTGTATCATTTTTAAATGAGCTGATGACACAACACCACTTTAGATGCGTAAACATCACAAGTATATAGATCTGAATACATTATTTGTTGCACTATTTTTATTTTCTATTGTAGAATACGTTCAATAACCTTTTCAGTATCCTCACAGATGCTGGCAGGGATGGCAGTGGGTTTTTTTTTCCCAAAAAAATATTTTTTGAAAACATTTTATTATTATTATTACCATTTATAGTCATTTATTGCAAAAAAAAATCAAAATACTGACACTATGGCTTGTTAGGGGTTTAGAAGGGCTTTCTGCATCACTTTCATGTAACTCCTACACCCCACCCCCCAAAAAAGTTTCATTTTTTTTTAATGGGTAGATGTTAAAAATAATATCTAAAAAATGCTGAATTGGCTTCTTTTGAGGGAAATTTGACTTGCAGTTGGCCTAGAAATAAAGCAACAGATTCATTTTTAAACATACCCTGCAAAGACACTTTATTTTGGACCAAATGGCGTCCATCTTGGTTTTCTTTGCATCAACTATGTAAATTTTTTCACTTTTGAATTTTTTAAAAAAAACTGTTGAATGTATGGAGAATAATGTATGTTTTTTAAAGAGCCAATTTCTCTCTCTTTCAAATGGGATATTGCGTAAAACACTGCTGTAAATACCAGCAGAGATATTAATAAAAATATGAAAGTCGTCAATTTTGCCCTGATTTCTAAGCGAAGACAATGCTCATATTGGCACCACGCATTTAACCGCACAACCCACCAACCGTAAACACAGTACCAAGACCTCAAATGAAGCACCAGCTGCAAAAAGGACCAAAAAGACTGTTTCATCAATTACATCGCAAGCCTCAGATGCTGGGTCTAGTTGGGTGGCTGATCAGGTTCTTATCCCTTCGAGCCTTACTCCTACCAGGGAAGAAAATATCACCCAAACGTACCATCAACACTAGCAGTTCCGTAGCCAATCAAGCAGAAGAAACAGACTTCAAGATGGGTATAATTTCCACCTTTCAACCATCAGTCCAGCCAACCTTCCCAAACAGCTAAGCCACATCTTTGCTGATCAGTACACGGTTTATTAAAACCAAAGGCGATAACGTGGAAGAAACGTATGAATGCAAATTCAGAGAAATAAAGAAAACCAATAGAGAATAACAGCGATACATTGCCACGGAAGTCCGTAGAATCCTAGACAAAGTGAAGATTATCAGCCCGCAGCGAATTTTTTGTAAGTGTAGAAAGTTTTTTTTTATTTTTGGAGCATTTTGCGATGGTGGAAAACTCTGTTTTTCCATCTAATAGACATAGCTGTAGTTAATAGTTACATTTTGTTTTTACAATATAAGGCTAAGAATCCAGATTAGATTGAAAGACCAGCTGGATATACCCAATGTGATTTTAGGGATGAACATGTTCGCCAGATCTGTGGTTTTGAAGAATATGGTGATCCCCCCTATTATACTGGTGGTAGGCCAAGGGCTCCACCTCCACCTTGTGTGTTTGCAACCCAACACATCCCTAGTGTTTCTGAAGTAAAGAGAAACTGACTTGTTTGTTATAAACGCGACAAAGTAGGGAAAAAGATTGCCACCTAATTTTTCCGCACCATGATGTCAGGGTAAATTCAAGCATACAACAAGGGAGCGAAATTGTTTTGAAATCTTCCACAGCCCAGAATATCATAGCCAGTAGTTCTTTAGCTTTGTGATGGATTGTTTTGCCAAAAGAAAAAAAAGAAACTTGAAAAAAAAAAGAAAAGAAATTAAGTATAAAAAAATTTAAAATTCCAACGAAAAAAGTAGTATTTTACTTGTAAGTGTGGTCCAAAACAAAATCAATTAACTGTTTTCTCAGATTTTCTAAAGCTTTGTTTTGTTTCTTTATAGGTAGATGGAGAGGGCATTGTATTGCATCAGGGAGTATCTAAGTATTTGTATCATTTTTAAATGAGCTGATGACACAACACCACTTTAGATGCGTAAACATCACAAGTATATAGATCTGAATACATTATTTGTTGCACTATTTTTATTTTCTATTGTAGAATACGTTCAATAACCTTTTCAGTATCCTCACAGATGCTGGCAGGGATGGCAGTGGGTTTTTTTTTCCCAAAAAAATATTTTTTGAAAACATTTTATTATTATTATTACCATTTATAGTCATTTATTGCAAAAAAAAATCAAAATACTGACACTATGGCTTGTTAGGGGTTTAGAAGGGCTTTCTGCATCACTTTCATGTAACTCCTACACCCCACCCCCCAAAAAAGTTTCATTTTTTTTTAATGGGTAGATGTTAAAAATAATATCTAAAAAATGCTGAATTGGCTTCTTTTGAGGGAAATTTGACTTGCAGTTGGCCTAGAAATAAAGCAACAGATTCATTTTTAAACATACCCTGCAAAGACACTTTATTTTGGACCAAATGGCGTCCATCTTGGTTTTCTTTGCATCAACTATGTAAATTTTTTCACTTTTGAATTTTTTAAAAAAAACTGTTGAATGTATGGAGAATAATGTATGTTTTTTAAAGAGCCAATTTCTCTCTCTTTCAAATGGGATATTGCGTAAAACACTGCTGTAAATACCAGCAGAGATATTAATAAAAATATGAAAGTCGTCAATTTTGCCCTGATTTCTAAGCGAAGACAATGCTCATATTGGCACCACGCATTTAACCGCACAACCCACCAACCGTAAACACAGTACCAAGACCTCAAATGAAGCACCAGCTGCAAAAAGGACCAAAAAGACTGTTTCATCAATTACATCGCAAGCCTCAGATGCTGGGTCTAGTTGGGTGGCTGATCAGGTTCTTATCCCTTCGAGCCTTACTCCTACCAGGGAAGAAAATATCACCCAAACGTACCATCAACACTAGCAGTTCCGTAGCCAATCAAGCAGAAGAAACAGACTTCAAGATGGGTATAATTTCCACCTTTCAACCATCAGTCCAGCCAACCTTCCCAAACAGCTAAGCCACATCTTTACTGATCAGTACACGGTTTATTAAAACCAAAGGCGATAACGTGGAAGAAACGTATGAATGCAAATTCAGAGAAATAAAGAAAACCAATAGAGAATAACAGCGATACATTGCCACGGAAGTCCGTAGAATCCTAGACAAAGTGAAGATTATCAGCCCGCAGCGAATTTTTTGTAAGTGTAGAAAGTTTTTTTTTATTTTTGGAGCATTTTGCGATGGTGGAAAACTCTGTTTTTCCATCTAATAGACATAGCTGTAGTTAATAGTTACATTTTGTTTTTACAATATAAGGCTAAGAATCCAGATTAGATTGAAAGACCAGCTGGATATACCCAATGTGATTTTAGGGATGAACATGTTCGCCAGATCTGTGGTTTTGAAGAATATGGTGATCCCCCCTATTATACTAGTGGTAGGCCAAGGGCTCCACCTCCACCTTGTGTGTTTGCAACCCAACACATCCCTCGTGTTTCTGAAGTAAAGAGAAACTGTCTTGTTTGTTATAAACGTGACAAAGTAGGGAAAAAGATTGCCACCTAATTTTTCCGCACCACAATGTCAGGGTAAATTCATGCATACAACAAGGGAGCGAAATTGTTTTGGAATCTTCCACAGCCCAGAATATCATAGCCAGTAATTCTTTAGCTTTATGATGGATTGTTTTGCCAAACGAAAAAAAGAGAAGAAGACTTCACAAAGCCCATCTTGGCCTTTTCTCTTTGTGAAAGTAGAATTTTGAAAAATTTGTTATTCCTGCTATTTTTGCCATATTTATACTGTATACTCTTTGTTACATTTCTTTTCACATAGCAAGAAAAATTCTTCTTACTTTTGTGATTTTTGCAACATTGCTATTTCTTCTATGCTTTTCTGATAGCAGTTTTCTTTAAATCCTTTTTGTTAAAATGGCAAAAACAATTTGCTGGCAAATGTTTGCTAACAAGATCGACCCTGGACATAAGTCACAAAGTGAAGATTATGAGCCCGGAGCTAATTTTTGGAGCGGCATGGTCTGTGCCAGTTGCTTTCCATTCATCACTTGCCAAGTAAATTGGAGATATTGCAGTATTCGCTTTCACAAAACAAATATGTAATCTTTTTCCGAAAAGGGGTAAACTTGAGTGAAAAATAACTTTTTTTTTGTTTTGTCTTAAGGTTCTATCAACCTGTGTGGTTTTGCCTTGAGGAAGGGTGGAACTTAAGGGGACTACGAAGCTGTGGGCAAACTGCCCATAAAAAGTGTTTAAGAAAGTGGCGGATGACGTTGGTAGAAAGTTCTAGCGGGTGCCCACAATGCCTTCAACCTATGCAATTGCCAATTACCACTAAGGGTGGTATTGCATGGAAGGCAGTAAGTCAATCTATCCAATAAGTGTGGAATTGTTTTCATTAGGTTACTTTGATTTCCTTTTCAAGTTTGGTATTCCTCCTGTTCAGGAGGAAGGTGTTCAATTTACCATCAAGCATGACCATGACTTCATATGCATTAAGACTCCTCATCTCCGTTTTCTTGAAGTCACCAACTTTCTGGCTCCTGGGTTCAGTTACAAGAAGTTTCTCATGGGCTAGGAGTGTCCTCAAACCAAAGGGTGCTTTCCATAAGAATGGGTAAACTCTCGTGACAAGTTACAACACCCTTCTCTTGCACCTCACAAAGCCTTCTTCTCTACACTCAAAAAGAAGAATATTTCCAAACAAGACTGGTCCGACAACCACATGCACACATTAAAAGATTTTCTGATTTGGTATAGCAACCTGGATCTGCAGCCCTCCTGCAAAGCCCTGGAAAAGATGTACACTTTCTGGAAAGACAAGAAGAGAGAAAAAATCGAACTTAGAAGGAATGCAGTTTTTTAACACCAAGTTTACCCGTTACACTTTACTCAATGAAACACAATTATCAATTATACACAGCTGTCTGTCGGCCTATGCTTAGTGTTCAAGTGCAGCTGAACAAGAACTTTTTGGCCATAACCAGCATCCAGCGTCCTTGCCATTTGTGAGAGTTACTTTTGAGAAGAATAGCCATACGAGAAAGCTTGAATCGAACAGACATGGATGTGTTATACACCGTCCTCATCACATTTTTTCTTGCGGGAAAAAGAATTGTGTCAGGTAAGTTTACAGCTAAAACATATTGACACTTTGCATGTTTGCATCCTGAAGCATACCGGTTCGAGACCATGCGCGTCACACAGCGAAGTATTTACCTTATCCAATTTGTGACGAATATCATTTACAAAGCCATAAACCTTGCATTTTCCCCGTGGTCCCATCTCCACCCTTGTCTAGTATTGCTCTTCAGTTCAAACGTATTTTTGGTCGCATCACAATAGCGGAAAAATAACTTTGAATTCATTTTTCACACACTGCGGAAATGAGACCGCAGGCAATGATGTAACATTATTTGTCCTTAAAAAATAAAGAAAGGTATACTTGGAAATTAAGTCCTTAAATTAAAGGGAACACTAAGAAATGTGAACTGGAAAGCAAAAACAGCCACCAGAATTAAACAGAAGAAACACGGAAATAGTATACAGTTAACTGAACACAAGTTTTTTAATGGATTCCACTTCCCTTTAAAAGGATAAGGATAAGCGTGGAACAGTCGGATTGGGCAAAGCAAAACAATAAAAGTTAAGAAATTTTTTCAACGGAAAACCAAGAGCGTTAAATGGCTGAACAAGATCAAGATCCAAAAACACCCGTCTCAAAAGCTATGCCAGACCTGAGGAATATCCCTGAATCAATCAACAAGCGTCTTTCAGAAATATCATTCGACAAAGAATGTTTTGACAAAGCCAAAAGTACATACCAAGACACACTTAACAAAAGTGGATACAAATACAATCTATCATACAAAGAAACAAGTCCTAAATTTTTCAAATCATCACTGCCTACCCCTTTTCATGGAGTTACCACAACTTTCTGAAAAACTGCAAACAGACGTAGAGTTTTATTCATTTGAATTGCATCAGTTCAATTACTCGTCGACATGAGCAGAGTTTCTTTCTTCCCATTCCTTTAAAATAAACCATCTATTTAGTTCCGTTTTTACAAGCTTTCTTCAATCCACAAATTAAGTTAATTTTATTTTTAGTTTATTCATAAGTCATTGTAAATAAGATCAAGCATCATTTTCAACATTGGTAATAGTACTGTCAAAGCCTTTTACTATCATTATTAAGATTGTTTTAAAAAAATTTTTAAATAGGCTTTCCTTTTTCTGCAAATAAGATTATGCATCATTACAAAGTATAATATTTATCATGTCAACCCTGGCATTACTACATCAACTGGAAGCAGTAAGTTACCTCCTTGTTTACTACTAACATTTTTAACTGCATCATATTTATTAACACTATTTTTGAAAAATAGCTGAAAGTAGGTTTTCCCTTTCCTCACTATTATAAATAAAACATTAATTTAGAAGATACAGGGCTTTGGCCATGGACCTCTTAAAAAACAATAGAGACCTTTCCTATCAAACCATTCACAACATTCATAAAAACTACTTCTGAGGAAGCAGTTGGCAAAAAAGGAATAACTCATATTGAGTGTCTTCTCTACAATCTACACTTAATAATATATCTTAGACAGAATTCTTATTCTATACATCATTTTCTTCACTTTATTTTTCAGGTCAATAGGATTAATTCTATGAGGTGCACTTCCCAAAAAATGGCCTTGTATCAATGTGGAACCATTTCACGGTCGGCTAAGGGGGATGGGGCAGGAGATCTGCAACTTTTGCATTATGAGGAGCAGGACTAATACCATAAATTATTGATCCATACAAGTCAGTGGGAGGTAGCATGCATGTGAGAGTGAACTGACAAATAACACTATTCACATGTCAAAATGGTCTTTGTGGCAACAACAACGGCATGCATGCCTCATTTTTTTATGCCATGATCGTTCTCTGCAAAATTGGTAGGGAAAATCGGAACTGGTTTTCTGAGCACACTCAAAGGAAAAGAATTGTATGGAACAACTCCAAAGATAGATAGATTTTTAACTTTCTGTTTGTTAATTAATACACTCTTGAGTAAAGTAATTGGAGCAGACTTGTGTAAGTATAAGCAAGAAGACAAGATTACAGAAAATCAGAGGAGTAGAGAAAGCAAAGACATGCAGGACAATAGATCAGCGGCACATGGAGGCGGCAGATGCAAATTTTTAGTTGCCAGTTTGTAGAATGTAAGTGAGGCACCTCATAGTATCAGGGCTTTTGATATTTAGCGTGGTCGCTAAGCCGCGAATTTCAGGTTAATCCGCAAAATCCAGCGAAATTCACAAAAACATGCAAAATACTGCAAATTTCGCGAGACATCTTATCAAATATATGTCCATACAACATATTTGAAACTCATCTCAGCTATTGGGGCTGTTAAATTGCTGTAAACTTGTAAACGTATCTTGAAACTTCATCACCACAACGAGCAAAGAACATCCCGAAACTACCACGCATAAATTATGTTGCGAAAAACTGGGCACTAGTCATGATGTTTAAAAGCTAATGCAATTGGCTCATTTCTCGAGCGCTTGTTAAAATAGCAATGATTATCTTAGTTATAAAACCTTAAACACACTCACCAAATCAGCGCAAAATCAATCGATTTCTAGCAAAAGTTGCCCTGAAAATTTCCATGAAATTTTTTACAGATTGTTTTTCGGCGAAGTTAGTCCCGAAAATTTCCCCAAATCTGTCTCTGAAAATCCCGTGAAATTTGACTTTTCCGCGACCAATCTGATCTCTGTAGTATGGCGCGATCCATCAAATTTGATTGTTTGAAAATATCGCCAACATCGGTTGGTATAAATTTGGAGGTAAACTGGCTTTGTTTATACCATTTGACACATTTCTTATGGTCAAAGCAAAGCAAGATAAGATGAAATGTTTGTTTTAACTTTACTCTTTTAATTTAAATCTAAATCATAGAGAAATCTGGTGGCCAAAGTGGCAACTAAACCAGAATTTTTAATCGCCAAGGAGAAAGAGTTGGTCACATTGGCAACCGTATCAGTCGCAATTTCGAGCCCTGCCAAGAGTTTGAACTTCAATAGCAAACAAACAGCTTAGTAGAAGAGTATGGAAAGAGTATGAAAAGTTCTTGAAATGGACACTTCACCATTGATATTGATCACTTAGCACATATTACGGCAAAGCCAGAGTAACAAAAGGCAATAGGAATCCTGTAAGGGAAGGAAGGAACTACTGCCTGGAGGCATTGAGCAACCCCACAATGACCTATTGACAAAACCTCTACCATTGTGCAACAACTTGTCAAGGAACATTTGGAGACCACCTTAGCACAGTAAAGGTCAAAGTGGGTGGGAGTGTTGACTAAATCTTTCAACTCAGGTACATGTGCCAAGTACAGTACAGCAGGTTTGTACAGATTTTTTGATCCAAAATTCAGGACCACAATTTCATTTCCCAGTCTCAAGGTTATAAAACTTGAGATCAATAGAGACAGTACATTGTAAAACACAGGGCCCAAGCCTATCTCATGATGCTCTTCAAACTTAGATTACCCAGGGTGCCATGAAGGCATAAAAGTCAGTTCTAAGACTTCTCTTTTGTTTTTTGAATGTCTTAGCTACAGGAAAGATTGACCACAGAAAAAAATTTTTACTCATTGGAAAATAAAAACCTCAGACTTTTCAACCATTCTTTTCTATTATCCTAACAATTTTAAGAATTCAAGCCTCTGTCAAACCCTAAGTACAGAAATGTTTTTGCACAGTCAGTTCTTTACTTCCCCAGAACCCTTTTGACTGATCAATGTTTTTGACCAATCAATTTAAAAAACTACAATTTTACACAAATGATAGCAGCTAGAATTAGGGTCACAAGACAGCATGCGTGCAAGAAACAGAAGAAACAAAGCCCAAAGACAGACGGCAAGAGTAAACCAAATCTTGCAACCTTTCTTAACCTTTCCTAACACTTTCTTAAAAAATTATTATTTTTAAGATGGACACTGCTTTGCTGTTAAGCCAGGGAGACAAATAGATCACGGCAATTTTTTCCCTCAACACAATTTTTCACCTCCACTAAATCTTTATAACCTTTTTTACTCCGGGCCTACAGATGATATCAAACTGTACCACCAAGAGACAAATCAAACGACAAAATGAATATGCCAGAGTCACCCTTGCGAAATGAATTTCCAGAGTTCTGGGAATTCCTAGGAATTCCTAGGAATTCATCATGTGCACTTTTTGAACCAATGGAAAAGTGTGAAATGAGTTCCGTTTGGTGAGTTCAAATTCACGCGGACTTTCATTAGCAAGAGCACAAGTATTTTGCATCCGAAATTGACGTTATTTTAAAAGCGGATTGTTCATTTATTTTGTTGTTGACACATGAAACGTGCTTCCAGTCATGTCCGAGAATGATAAGTCAGCTGGATTGTGAAAGGTAAAGGTACGTTCCTGCTGTTCGTAATGTGTCTTCTGATGGTAACCACGTACTCAAATAATGAAGCTGGAGATCAACGTAAAATTATAGATCGTTCCGATATATGAACACGAAACTTCAAGATGGCATGGAAAACCATTTATTGGTTCCTTCTTGTTTACTGGAGACATAACTGTAGTCGTTGTTGCAAATGGTTGATGGAATTCTACGTGAATAAGCTAATACTCGATCACATTCTGGCAGATTTAATACAGTAGAACCTCAATAACTCGAACTCGGATAACTCGAATTCCCCGCTAAGTCAAACTAAATTTGCTTTCTCTTGATCAAGATTTCACTGAAATTTACCCCGATAACTCAAATTCCCCACTTAAAATCGAACTATTTTTCGTTTCCCTTTAGAGTTCGAGTTCACCGCCGGGGTTCTGCTGTAGTCATGAACAAGTATGTTTAAACGCCATGTACTACAAGTATTTTAGTTTCCAGTTCATTACTTTGTTCTCAGTTTGAGACCTGAATTAAAAGAGCGGCTTAATAAGGGCTTAGCAGATAAGCTTGCTGGAAGCAAGTTGGCCTGACTTTTTCTTTTTTTACATATATGTTCCCGCTGTAAAATTAATTCAATCAAGACTCTTTTGCTGTATTATTCCAGTTACAAATGTGTCCCACAATTTTTCAAT
>OZ037776.1:44679115-44716615 GCA_964035525.1 Porites cylindrica | reverse complement strand
CATCCCAAAACTACCAGGCGTGGGTCACGTTGCGAAAAACTGGGCACTAGCCATGATGTTAACGGCTTTGCCGTTGGTTCATTTCTGGGGCGTATTGTTGTTGAGAGAGCAACAAGTCTAAAATATAGAGAAATCTGGTCGCCACTTTGGCAACTAAACCAGAATTTTTAGTCGCCAAGGAGAAAATGTTAGTCGCATTGGCGACCGTATCAGTCGCAATTTCGAGCCCTGATTCACTTGAAACATCATGATTAATTGTCATCACAAGACGCAGTATTGTGAAACAAAAAGTAGTACTGCGTCACATGTAGTATTGTACATATGTAATTTACCATAATGAATAACTAGAACCTTATTTTGCAAGACCTATTACACTCTTTACACACTCCTTACTTACTCCTTACTTACTCTTATGTTTTTGTCTGTTCATTAGGTTTTCCAGAAAGCGGAAAAGACAGATAGAAGATTACGACGATTACAAGAAAGAGTTAAAGATGAGGATGATGAAATGTATGTGATGCTGATGGTACACTGTACATTTACATTCATAATTTTGTTCATATAAATATCATCTGAAATGTTAACTGTCACCTGTTTGAAAGTATCATCATTGAAGCCATTTGTGAAAAGCAAGCAAACCTGTTCATTAATATCATATATTGATTGGCCTGGCATTAAATTGCATAAGAGGCTGATGTACAGGGTTGGGTGCTTGTCCATTAGACAGAACAAGCTAACCAGACAATTAAAGTCATAAAGAGAATTTAGCTGTCAATCAAACCTGCCCAGCCAGGTCAGTCTATATTACCTGGAAGTGGTGGTTTTCTAGCCAGTCAGTTCAGTATTTTGTTAAGCACTCTGAGAGGCTTATGCACCCATTTGTTACATGGTAAAATATTTCAAAATCAATATGTCTCTGCTAACTGTGATATACAATCATGTCACCATAAACAGATTTTTTTCTCAACATAAACTGTAGTCTGAGATGTCACTCATTTTTTATTCAGTCTTTTACTTTTCATTTCATCAGGGAAGGTCACAGACGTCGACCTCATGAACCTGAAGTGATTGCCATGGGAGACGAGGAAGCATCAGGTGAAGAGGTATGAAGTTTACTTTTTCTTACGATAGGCTGATTTAGATCCAATGACAGCAACAGCAATATGAACATTAAAAAACAATAGGTTTTATCTTTACACTTACCGTACATCGCACTTTTTTGTTTAAGTCTGTGTTGATCCAGGGCTCGAATTTAATTTTTGGATCACTAACCCTTCGGGTTAGTAGACATATTTTTTACTAACCAAATTGTAAAGTTTGGTATCCAAGCTCACAACTAAAAAATCTTGACAATCTTGAAATCTCAAATATTGAACATTTTGTCAATAACCACTAGAACAAATTAAAAAGTAGTCGAAATTGCATGGTGACCTTAAAAAAACGTTGACAATTAAGCGCCTAGTTTATTTCCCTCTCGTTTCCCTTGAAGAGACCAGCATGATTTAGGTAGTGAAGAACAGTACATCTTCAGCACATTCTCTAACAACAGTTTGAGTTGAATGATTCAACAAATTGAGTATTCTAAGTATTCCTTAGTCTCGTCAAACTGAAGCCACGCAAATGTTTATTTCCACTCCTGTCGAAATGATCGGCCCTCTTGTTTCCTCTTTTCTTCGTAACGCTTCCAGGAGCTCGAGTCTTCCATATCTTCTGTTGTCTTTGGTTCCTTTTCTTGACATTCTTCTTCTTCACCACAGTTACTTTCAGCTGGAGCCTGCCTTTTTCTAATAAATCTATCCAAAGAACTGTGCATAATTCAATGCCAAACTGCCAGTTAACCTCACAAACAGTAATTTCGAAGCGAAGATGGCGGATCCGATATTGTAGTGTCCAGATCCCCACATTCGACACAAACTCGTCTCCAGGGCCTTAGTGCTCAAAAGGTCTGAAAAGTTTGATTCGATCGCAAAGATGGTGAGAACAAATTGTTGAGACAGAAAACAATCTCATGCAAGAAAACAACACAAAAATCGTTCTTAAAAATTAACATTTACTTGTAAAAAGGTTGTTTCCATAACGTAATTTAAATATTTAAGAAACTTTTTACTAACCATTGGTTAACGGGTTACCGTTAATTTCGAGCCCTGTGATCTGTATGGTATGACTACAATAATTTCATGTTCTATGGAGTACCAGTCAAGTGCCAAGAAAATTCTATTTCTCTTTCTGAACTTGGATATGGTTCTTTGAAGTTCAACTTCAGGAGAGTTTGCCTACACTAGATGAAGCAAGTGATTTGGAATAGATGCAACATATTATGCAGCTCAGCTACATCCTAGGCTCCATTGTTATACTTTTAATAGACCTCTTTCTTTACTACAGTAGTGTCACTCAACCCTCTTAATAACTGTTTTACAAATGTAGCTGTGTGGTAGTTATTTTTGACTTGAATCTTAGCAATACCAACTCCCAACACAAAGAAGTTGTTTTAAAGATATTTAAAACCACAGATTCCTCAAAAAACAATTTTTTGCAACCTGTGGATATGTTGTCGTTCAATTTTATCCTTGGTTCAAGTTTTATTTCCCATTGTTTCAAACTCATTATCATAACTTACCATACCCCAAAACAAAGGGAAATAAAAGTTAAACCAAGGATAAAATCGAACCACAACAGATACTTACATGTAAATTATGTAAGTAATCCATGTTGCATTAGTTTCAATGCACAGTGATTACAACAGTAAATTACAGCCATGAGGTATCTGATAAAAGCAAAATTTTTAAATAACAGGATGAACGAGAACCAAGGAGAAGAGTGCAGCGAATGGAAGAAAGCAGGTGCGTGTTAAGTATTTATCCCACATTTTTATCTTTCCCCTAAAATGCTACAAATCTGAAAAAATTAATATAACATCTCTATACTGTACACCATAATTTCTCACAGGATTTTGTCAAAATGCATTTACACAAATGAGTACCAACCCAAAATTACAATGCACCCTTGAAGCAACAGTGCTGCCCTTTGTTGAAATTTTTTTAACTCATTATACCCAAATGGTATTTTTTTCTTTTCACTGAGATTTTGCATGACCAATTCAAACATGGTGCTCAAATAATAATAATTTTTTACCTACTACGTACAAATACATTCATGTTTCTTTTACTATACATGCTGTTCTCTACAACAAAAAGCTCCAAAAAAATTCTTACTTGCTAAAGCTTTACTTTGTAGATATTAATCTACTGGAAAAAATGTTATTGATCTGTTTTAAAGTGCAGATATCCATGGCCTTTTTAAAGTACACTGTGCATTGTACCTTGGCTTTTTGTTCTAATTGATGGGTTTTAATTTTGTTTTATGATATTAGTGATGAAGAAGATTTAGACGAAGAGGTACGTTTTCCTTGATTAAAAAATTATGTTGTTTTGTGACAAGTATAATGAGATGTTTCATTATTACTTTTAAGTTGATAGATTTGATGTGATCAGCCCAGTTGTTGATCAAACCATGATTGTAACAAGCTGAAAAAGAACCAAATAGATTAATTTTAGGCTTGAGGTGTGGATTCAAACCTGATCTTTTGGTTCATCTTTCAGTGTTGTGGGTACACTGTATCGGTACTTCAAACAATATCCTCTTATTTGCATGTAAATTGTTTTGTTAAGTAGTGATGTGATTATCTTTTATTCTTTTCTTCAGGCTATTGAGCGGAGAAGGTCAATGCTCAGAGAAAGAGCAAGACAGAAAGAAAATGAAAGGGTAAAATGACACCTTATTTACCTTTACATAACATAAGTTGTTGAATGTTCATGACGGTAATGTCAGTATTTCAAATGGTTGGACTGGCGAAGCAGAAGTTAGATGCTTGTGTGCCTTCTGATCATAACAATCATCATCATCTTCTTACAGCTACATGCTCAATTTTTATGCTAAATTAATTGAATTTACAATATTAAGGTTAGTGAACATGCTTTAACACAAAATAAATGTACAGTAGTTTCAAGTATAAGTGCATATGAGCTTAAGCTAGAAAATCCATCCTGGCTCTGGCTGGGTTGCCTAACACCAATTTTTTTTTTTTTTCCGTATTATAAAGTACTGAATGTTTCATGTCATTTTTTTTAAGGACTTGCTGGATGTGGAAGATGAAACAAAATCAGATGAGGAAGAAGAAGAAGAGGAGGTATCAATTAATAATAATAATAATTAGAATAATATGGAACCCTTTAAGCTACTGAAACGTAATGTTGCACAAATTTATTTTGTTCCAAATTGAGCAGCTGTTGTTCCCAAAAATAGCTTTGAACAGTCTATCATACAGTTATGTATTGTGAAATTCGTCATTCAAAATCTTGAACGTTTCCAATGAACAAAAGCTGAAACATCTCTGGTACTTTTTCAATATTCACTTTGCAACAGATGTTAATTTTTGTGCAACCTTCTTCATCTGCTTATTTCTCTTTTAGTCATCAGAGTATGAGGAATACACTGATTCTGAGGAAGAAGCAAACCCGAGATTAAAACCAGTGTTTGTCAGGAAGTAAGTGTTACTTTCACACATAAGTGAACACTTGGTATCATTCCAACTTAGATACACTTTGTATTATAATGCTCACAACATTTTTGCCAGTTTGCATAATCCAAGATTAATTTTTGATAAACTGGAAGCACTGATTTTTTTCTGAAAATTATAAAATGATTATTGAAAGGAATGGCAAGCATTCCTAGTGGTATCCCGTGAACTTTACTTTTACTTAAAACTTCATTTTAGTAAACATACATGTAACAATGCAACAAGTGTCAGCACAAAAGAGCTGTTAATACCAGTTGGTCATAAATATCCGACTTACATTTCTTGCCCATATCCTACAAATGCTAACTACCTGTATGGTCAGATGTGATGATGATGATGATGATGATTTTGGTAATCATAATAATAATAATTATTATTATTATTATTATCATTATCATTATTATTATCAGCATGTAAAGAAAGTAGTGTCCGATAGCTCGGGTCTAATAGATTTTGCTATCAGGCTAGTGAGTTCTGTTATTAACTTGCCCAACGGGCAAATGAAGTTTTTCAGGTATTCAAATCACAGAAGAATTGTTAAATCAATTCTGCTCTTCAAAATGTATTTGAGGCTATTTGAATTGACGTTTGGGCTCGTATATGCTAGCTTCAGATTGCCAAATGGCTAGCTTTAAAAATGACTTTCTTTCCACCCTGTATTATAATAATATTGGAAAATTTATAATGCATCAGTATCTATATGGATGTAACCAAAATAATGTGCCGCTGATGATGATGATGATGATGACAGGACGGATCAAATTAATACTAAAAACTATACCCTGTACATGTACTAAAAGTCAACCTTATGATTGTCCAATTTTTTTTGTTTGTCCAACATAAATGGTGTCCTGGTCAGAAATTAGTATGTCCGTTTTACAAAGAAAGTTATTGGCAGATCTACAGCGATGGTTAGTTTCCTGTTATTGTGTTATCATTGCTCAAATCAAGTGAAAGAAAAAACACTCATACAGGCATATACTATAATGATACGTTTCCTATAAAACGCCTTGTATTGCAGAAGTGACAGGGTTACTGTTCAGGAACGTGAAAAAATGGAACTTGACCAGGAACGAAAGGAAGTGGAGAAAAAGAAGAATGCTGAGGAAAGAACAAAAATATCACGAAAGGTAATTTGAACTGTTGTTGTTGTTTTTTTTTCTTTAAAAGAAATGGTAGCAGATCTAGACACAGGCAAAACGTTACTGAAATCCATAAACATAAGTGGCAATGTAACATGCTTCGATGGGAAATCAGGGTGAAATTAAAATTGTTCCCCTTATTTTGCTCTGAAAACCCTCTTAATGATCTTTTCATGGTTTCCATGATCTTGGCTGTTCCGCCCCAAAATGATGGTTAAAGCCCGTTTCAGCCAAGAAGCTTCAGAATTGCTAAACCTGAAGCAAATGGGCCAGGAAATTATTTTATAATCGCTTGTAGCCCATGTGATGTTTTCATTACAGTGGTTTGAAACTTACAGGCCTCAGTTGTTCAAAAGTTGGATAGCGCTATCCAGCGGATAAGTGGTGCGAAGACCAATATAGAACTAAAGTGATGACATCATAACAATGAAATTCCTTAAATTATGGGATTTGTCAGGATATTCTGAAAGAACAATGTCCAAGAGGCCTACTTGCCAAAAATGAGCATTTGGGGGCAAATTGTCTCTGAGATGTTAGCCGGTTATACTCAGAAAACTCAATACAAACCCTTTTAATTTTTTTTCGGGTTGACCCAAAAAAATTTAGAAGGGTTTGTATAGAGTTTTCTAGACATAACTGGGCTACGATCTCAGAGACAATTTGCCCCAAAATGCTCATTTTTGGCAAGTAGGCCTGTTGGACATTGTTCTTTCAGAATATCCTGACAAATCCCATAATTTCAGAAATTTCATTTTTATGATGTCACACTTAAGTTATCCAATGGATAGCGCTATCCACCTTTTGAACAACTGGCGCCGTTACTACAGTCGACTCCCGCTAAGTTGAACCTTCTTGAGAAATAAAATAAAAAAGTTCAAGCTATCGGGAGTTCGAGGTGAATAACTGCAAATAAGAAAATAGGCAAATGGTATGTGGAAAGAATGCAAGTATCATGCACACTTCACTTCAAGGGCAGCAACAGATATTTTGATGTTTCGAAAAAAGAATTAAGCAACAAAGCTTGAGTAATATATAGGGATGGACACTGTATCCGAACGGAACTGTCAAAGAAGAATAATAAATCAGTGACAAAGAATACACGGGTGCTTACTATTTACATGGGAAACCGGAAATTTTGGTTGGAAAATCAAATAGTTTGCGCCATCCCGTTTGGGAAGGCTTCAGAAAAACGGGCTTTGTTTGGATGCGATGCAATTTTTCAACTCTTTTTGGTCAGTTCAGCTGACCTCGATATATTTTGTAGGGAGTCGTTCTCCCTCCACGTCAAATTTTATATTTTTATGTTTTTTCACCCCGGATGGTTTGTGTAAATGGTAAGCCACCCCACCCTTAAGTTGGTTTCAAAAAGCTAATGGTTATAAGTTTGTAGTGCTAAGGAAAACATAAATGTACATGCCTTTAAAGCATTTGTGCTTTTCTCTCCGATGCACAGCTTGTTGAAGAGCTACTTAGAAAAGAATTACAGGAGGAACAAGAAGGTAAAGGGCTATCTTAACTTAGTGTCTTTTAAGCAGGCAGCAGTGTTCAAGACCCTGCTAGCTAAGTTCTCTCATAACAGAAAAAAATGAGTGGAAGGAGAAAGACCTCTTGCTGGCCCCTGACGCTTTCTCCTAAGTTGCCGACGGAGGCAAACTAGTTGGTTATTTACCATCATCACCAAGGGGTTAAACTGACGAGGATACTAAGAACAACTTTTCCTTAGTCGCCAGAGCTGGATTTCACCTTGTGGCGCCCCAAGCCAGTTGAAATCCAGCTCCCAAAACCACTAAGCCACGCTGACTCACCTTCAGATGAAACTAGTAGTGTATAATAAATATGGAGTTTACATGTAAGCTACCAAGACGAGAAAGGTAAAGACAAGGAAAACAACCACACTGTACGTGCACTATAATTATCGGCACATTTTCTTTGCCGTCAGTACAGGCCTGCGATGTTCTATCGAGGACGTTAACGCAAAAGAACTTTTTCTTTTTTTCTAAACTTTTAATTCAATACGTTCTTAGGAAGTCATTTAAAAGCAAATTAGCCAGCATTTAACAAATTGAAGGATGTAGAATATTAACGATGAACTTTGAAACATCGCGATGTCGCTTTTTTCTCTTTTGCCGTCGTTCTCGTGGTTGCTTACGTGCAAGCTCTCCAATAAATGTACAACAACGGAAAATAAGATAACCACTCATACTCGTAACTTTGTGTTTATGATTATTTCCTGTAGTTGATGATATAGAAGACATTATTATAACTGACGATGAAGATGATGAAGAAGAGGTGATTACCATGTGAATTTATTGTGAGAAACCTTTTTGCCACTGCCTATCAAGAGCAGTTGCATTAGTCCCTAAAAATTGATGTTTTCATATATTGATTCCAATTACACCCCAACGTGTAGTAAGAGAGACCTTTAGATTCTAGGACGAGAACGACTACGAGTGCGAGATTTGACTTAAAGTTTTTTCGCGTATTTTTTAATAATATACACCCCGGAAAGCTTTATTGTACTTCCTTTCCGCCAAAAAATAGAACAGTTATCTTTATTGAAGGAGGTTAAGCCATCCCCGGCCCCAAAATGATAAACCTCTAACACTTTATTACTTGTTTCCGCCACTACGAAATTCTCGCTAAAACTCGTAGTAGAATGGTGACGACCTGCACGTTTTCCCGCCAAAATGACCCTGGTTCACGTGCGCGCACTACTTAGTATTGAGAACATCTTGTACTCGTACTCTTACTCGTCGTCTTAGAATCGAAATGCCTCTAATACCTCAAGAGATGACAGTATTTAGGTTCTCTTTACTTTGTCTATTTATGTTAGTTTCGAACTGTCCAGACTATGATTTTAAAAGGTCAAGGCAAAGAGTCCTTATTTTACGTCGGTTGGCTGAAATAGTCATCCTCTGACTAACAAGCCTGGGCCCGAATTCCCCCCCCCCCCCCCTCCTTCTCTCCATCGGTGTATATTAAAAGCTACACTGAAAGGAGAGTTGCCCTCATTGGACTAAAATCGTAAAGTCATAAGTTGCTGTTACTTTCAGGGGCATCCGGTAGAAAGGAGAGATTCTACAAACCTATTTTTGATTAAATGTAGTAGTTTAGAAAATAGTACAGTCTTACGATCTCAGGCCAGCGTTCATACAACTCAGGCCGGGCAGTCTCGTCGTTCTCTCATTTATCCAGCCTTGTATGAAGAGATAATGAGGCCTCACGGTGTCGTAGTGTCTGGATAACGGAGAAGGTCGATAAGCAGCCAATTTTAACTCACAACATCTTCCCACAGTGTCGAGCGGTAGAGCGAAATCGCCTCGACATTTGCAATGCATTCATTAAATGGTAGTAGATGTGGAGACCGGTTGAATCATTTGAATTTGATTTTTTCTTCTGAATAGTTTCGGGCAAATAATGAGCACCCACACATTTGTCGCACTACTCCAAGAAATCACCTATATTTAGGCAGAGAATTACATCTTAGATAAGCTGCATCTTACCTTTATTATATCCTTTGCTTTTAGTATGAGGCGTGGAAAGTTCGAGAACTCAAACGGATCAAAAGAGATAGAGAGGAAAGAGAACAGTAAGATAAATCTATCTACTAATAACTTGAATGAATTAAAAGGAATGGCAGAGGAAACATCTACTGTTAATTCTTTTGCGATGATAATTTATAAACTCAGTTGATAAACTTATTTGCGTGTCAATGTATTTAGTACGAAAGTACTAACTGGGACACTGTATTACGTCTCTTACTGAACACGGAACCGCCATTTCATGAGGTCATCTGAGCCACGCAAAGTTCTTGCCGTTTGCAGGGCAGAGGCAGTAGAAACGTTAAGCATCACGTTTACGGCAAACGCGAAATTGCACTACGTGAGCAAGTTTCCTCTTTACTTGTCGTTTACTGTTCATTATTTCTACACCTAAATTAGTTATTTCACGTAATTTTTCATCCATAAGAATTGTTTTGACCTGTTTTTGTCTGCTCATTTTCTATTTTGATAAATTCTCAACTTGAATCTGACGTTTGCCTTTTGCTATACACGTGAAGCTTAAACTCTCTAGTACTTTCATTTCTCAGTTATTTTAAGACCCTGAGTATTGGTCCGTCCCTGGGAATTGAACCCGCGACCTCCCACTCTGCAGTCAAACGCTTTAACGTCTGGAGCAGCAGCTAATCTTGCCGCAGTTAATTTCAACTCAACTCTGCTTGCAACCTTTACAGTTCGTTGATTCTTCTTTCTTACGTTTAGAATGGAGAAAGAAAGACAGGAAGTCGAACGTCTTCATGATCTTACTGAAGATCAGTGGAGAAGTGAAGTTAGGAACAATCCTAAAGTTATCACCAACAAAGCTGTTAAAGGAAAATACGGCTTTTTACAGAAATACTATCATCGTGGCGCCTTCTTTTTGGTAAGTTGATTTCCCGTTTCACTGCACTCAGCTGCAATTCCGGACGAAAGTCCTTGGAACAGTGAATTTTCTGTACATTCAGGGCTCCCTCATAACGCAGTGTGGCCTTTTCAAAAATATCTTGCCGTTCTCCCTCCGCACACCCTATACAATGTTGAAACACGAGAAAGTTTTGGATACACGCGCCCAGCGTTTTTTGTGGGGTGGGGGAGGGGTTGGGTATGTATGATTTGAAAAAAAGCCCCACAGATAGACTCGCTTTGTAAAGATCGCGGCATGTTAATTAAAAGCAACAAAACTCAACTTCGCGATAACATTGCATCCAAGCCAGCCGCCTGGTTAGCTGGAATACTGGTGTCAAAATGGTGTAAATATGCAGTAGAACTTCTCCACAATGACCACCTTGGAGGCAGAAGAAAGTGGCCTTTGTGGACAGGTGGCCTTTAGTCGCGGTTCGACTGTACCGGAATAAAAGTCATCTCAGCAAAGGTAGCAATGTTCCGGCTCGTTTCACCAGCACCTTAGTTGGATAGGTTACTTTCCCGTTAGTTTCTTGGCTAATTATCCTCTAGAGGTTAAAATTTTCAATAAGTCTCTGAAGACAAAGCTTCGATTTTACTTTCAACTCACGCTCGACCCCTTTGTGCCTTGCCGACAGGTGTATCATTTGCCTGATATAATATCCACCCACTAGCCACCTCCACTTCGGTGAATAATTGTTCGATTTCTGTTGTGTTTTTGGGAATCCGCTAAGCTTGGTCTAGTAACTTTGAGGATCATATCCACCTTTATCTTTAGTCTACTTTTCATGTGTGTGTTTTACTTCATGTTTCCACCGTTGATAGTGAATAATTGTTATTTATCCTCTTGAAACGACCAACTTATGAAAAGATGTCGAGGCGCACTGATTGTTGTAAACCGTGGTCTAAGAGCGCACACCATAAGTTGGTTAAATGGCCATGAGAATGTTTGGTTGAAAAGCTATTAAAATTAGTATTTGTCAAAGCCTCGTACTGTGGTCTGAGAAATTTGTACTGGTTCTATATTTTAACATATATATTTTTTCTTGCTTCACAGGACGAAGAGGACAACGTCTACAAACGAGACTTTGCAAAACCTACACTCGAAGATCACTTTGATAAAACAGTTATCCCAAAAGTTATGCAGGTCAGTGTGTGTAATTCAGTGAAACAGCACACATATATCCTTTATATCTCTCTATTATTTCTAAGACGGCTGTAAGACAGTTACCGTTTCCGCAGAAAAGAAGGAACCAAAAATAAAAAACAAAAGGAAACAGACTTTTTCTTAGATGTGTAACTCAATCGAGAAGTTTGCAACAGGTCATTTATATGGCGCTAGGCTCGATTATTATGCAGCCGCTGTTTGGGAAATCAGTCCGGACAAGACCGGACCAAGGATTTCGGCGGAAATCGAGCCTAATATGGAGGTTTCTTTTACTCTGAAATTTGCTTGTTTGATTTCCTTACCTTTTTCTAAATGTTTGAAGGTGTAACGTACTTCCTTGTTTCCCTCAGGTGAAAAACTTTGGCCGGTCAGGTAGGACAAAATACACCCACTTGGTGGATCAAGACACAACACAGGTAAGTCATTTGGAACAATACCCGTTCTGGTTAAACTGCTTCCTCATACCCCTGTGAAGTATCTTCCAGTATTGGAAACTGGTCTTTGATGAGATTCACTTGTTTTTATGAAACTTTACTCCGTAAGGCTGTAACCTTTAAACAACTGAAGGGACTGTTGTCCCTCTTGTGTTCCATTTACGCCACAACTAAACCTGTTAAAGTTTCTTTCAAGTTCACCGCAACGACAGCAATATAATAGCAAAGGGTCTGAGGGCTTTCCTTTAATGGTATTCTAAAAAGTAATTTTTCCAGTATCCCGTCAGTGGTTTTTACTGCGTCAAAGCTGGGTCAAAAGGAAAAACACATTTTGTCGCTTTTTCGCTCCAAAGGCCTATACATCCGGTATTGCGCGCGTCGATCGCAAGGCTGAGAGACGTGTCACCTTTTAGTCGCTGCGTTAGCTGAGCAAGATTTTTTTCTAGCCGTTCGTTAATACAAAAGAGTGAGAACGCCAGAGCTGCCACCCATGTTTGTTTAAACCGCACACTATTACTGCGTGAATCGACCTACATTCGAACGAGACGACCTGCTACCTACTGAAAACTAAATTAGAATTAACAGAGTTATCATATCCGTTCTTGATGCCTTGTATTTTATTCTCGTGTCCTTCTTTTAGATGGATTCGCCCTGGACGCAGGATAACACTCTGGCTATGAAGTTCCACACTGTTCGCGCTGGTGGAAGCAAACAAACGTTCCAGAGACCAAGCAAACGAAGAAAGTAATTTCTTTACATGGTTTCGCTATTTTAACACACTTCCTCCTAAAGAGGCATTGGACATTTTGAACGGAAAATAACACCGGTAGATAGGGAAGCGCAGCAGCTTTCAAGAGTACACTGTGGACATTCCGTGACTCACGTTGGACTGGGAATGTACCCTGTTCCCTGGAATAGAACTGTTAAGTTATCATCTTCTGTAAAAAGCAGATGAGTCTGACTTGATTGCAACAGATTTTGCGATTGTTCTCGTAGCCTGCATAGCGGGCGTTATCTTAGATCCTCAAGCACGGGGTACAGAGGAAATCGCTTTGTCGTGGCAACATTCCATAGTTATATTATATAAAAAAAACCTATTCTCAATGGTTATTTGCATCACGCTGTCATTGTGTCAAAAAAAACTTCTGCACCCTGTGCGCAGGTGGGTATCTCGCGCCCCAAATAAGGCCTATTGTACAGTCCACTCTCCTGGTAGCGTGGAGACAAAAGTTCGATGGAGATGACCCCAGTGAAACAGCGCAATTGAATCGATCAAAGCTGACAATTTCTACTTTCTTGTTTTGTGTTTTCATCTCAATAATCCCTTTTACAAAAGAGACGAATTACAACCTTTTTTTCCATTTGTTCTCGTGTGCCACGCATGCTAGCTGTGTGCCAAACACAATCGAGTCATTGATCCTCTTTACAATAGTGATTTTAGAAGCTTTATCAAACCAACTTATTACTTCATACATTTGAATTAATTGTTCACTTACACCGCGTTAAGCCGTTGTTTCTCAAGAGACAATAGGGCCATTTATGCTAGGAAAAATAAGACGCGTCTTACATAAGACGCGTCTTAAATAAGACCCGAACTTTCCGTATAAACGGCACATTTCGTCTAAAATAAGACGCGGCTTAGCTAAGACGCGTCTTATTAGATAAGACATGCTCGTATAAATGGTACAGTTCGCGTCTTATGTTAGACGCGTCTTATTTTTCCTCGTATAAATGGCCCTAATGAAACACCTTAATAATTATATGACCTAAGGCTTAAGTCATAGTGAGGTATGGTAAATCTCTAACCTGCCAGCAGGCTGACTTGTGCGAGTTCTGGGCAGCACATTCCTTGCCCCATTCTTCTCGCGCGCCGGCCACTCCGCTTCCAATGAATTTTTTCCCTACCCGCACAAGAGAGCCTGCTCCCAGGCTAGTAAAACGCCTTCGACTACTTCTTAGCATCACATCCTTTAATCGAGCACACAGCTCACGTTTAACTTTTATGTACACATGCAGTAATCCAAAAAAGAGATTTCGTGAATAAATCTGCTGGGTTACCAGTTACCTTACATGCGTTTGTCGTAACCGCATTTGACCGTATTTATCGTATAGCCATTTCATCCAGTAGAATCTCAAATTCTCGAACCCCGGGATTATTGAACGTCTAGTTATTTCGAACTAAAACCCTAGTCAGACACTAGAGAGCTTTAGATTCCGAGACGAGGACGACTACGAGAACGAGATTTTATCAATACTGAATATTGCTCACGCGTAAACCACAAGCGACCCAGACGTAGTATGTGCCACTGAATGAATATATTAATATTCACATGGACAAATTAATGCGATAAGTCGTCGAAACTCCAATGAACTAAAATAGTCCAAAAGTCAAAATATAACAAAACAAAGCTAAGATACCTTCAACTGAACGTATACTTGTCTTTCCTGGCCGGTTAAAGTGGCATTTTGTTGAGTTTTGCAATTGTAGGTACTATCTACTAAAGAAGAATTAAAGGCTGGCTACAAAACAAACAGACCATCTCCACGCGCCTTCACACGAAGCGCTATAAATTCGAGAATAATCGACGAATCCGCTCCAAATAACCATCGGCTAATCTGCTGGTAACGTGTGCTCCTGCTTCTGGCTCGCTTGCTCCACAAAACCCATCGCAACTGCACAATAATTGCTTGCTCATCAACAACCACTGTTGACCTTTACGCTTCGATATGACCGCAAACGACCAGGTTTATACGCGACGTGAATATTCAAGCTTAGCGACCGCGTTCGCGCAACAACGCAGCACTTGCTATGGGAGGGATGGTACTATTGCTTCTAGGTCAATCAATCGGTAAAATAATATTGAAGCCCTTGTAATTTTTAAAAAGATCCAATTTGCCCTAGGAGCACCGAACAGATACGAATCTTATAGCGGAGCTAAAAAAAATGAGCGGCAGTAGAAAAAGTGAACAAAAACATGTACCACATTTTCTCCTTAAAAAGCGAAAACCGGGAAGTTTTCTGTACGTTTCACTTTGTAGTCATGCAAATCAACGGCAAGGAAATGTACAAGAAAGTGTGCTGCAATTAGACCTATTGTTGTTTTTCACAGTTCTGGTCAAGGGCATCCAACTTTTAATTTTTCACATTTCACTCACCGGGTTAGGCTATTTTTTGTAGAGAGTAAAATGGAATCCTAAAATTTTCGGATTTGAAAAATGTGATGAAAGAAGGTATCTGAAAAATTATCTCCTTCGTAATACGTTAAATTGCATCTAAAATTTTCGGGAAAATAATTCTGAATTCCTCGTAATTTCGAAAGACTCAAGTTCCTCTAGAATGGCCGAACACTGAGATGCAAATTTTATAGCGCCACTTAGAATGCATTTCTATAGAGCTAAAAGTACTTTATGAATAGCTACAAAAGTGTTTTCAAAGTATTTGAGGAAACAGTCGTTGGGTGGCCCTGTCTCGTTGCCTTCTCCGCTTCGCATTACACGATATATTTTATATTTAGTATGTGCAAACTATAAATCATTAGCTTTGCTTTTAGCCCTCCTGACTAAATTTTATGTAAGAGCTGTTTAGAATGCATTTTTAGATCAAAAGTACTCTGGACAGCCTTAAATGTGTTTTCAATGCATTTAGGGGGAAATCATCGTTGGGTGTCTCTGAGTTTTGAGAATAATAATAATAATAATAAAAGATATCGCGCACATAAATTTTACTTTACCATATCTTCAGCTGTATCTTCTGTTCAGTTGCATAGCCGGGGCCAGATTTTGCCTTTTTCCTGGGCGGAAAATTCTCGTCCTCCTTCACCAGTTTGGACAACATATTATGGAGTAAGACGTTGTTAATCTAAGCAAATAAGTCTGGTAGAGTCAAGAACCTATGCAAGCGGCTGGACGAACAATGTGACAGCAGCTGAGACAGCGAACGTTAGAAGAATTCGAACTTGAAAACCAGGGCTGCCCTGTTGAAAACTTACGGACGGTCCCGCGATCGCCTTTTGTTTTCTGGTCAAAACTAACACAGCGAACCTTCGGTCAGTGTCGATTGACCTAGAAGCAATAGTACCATCCCTCCCATAGCAAGTGCTGCGTTGTTGCGCGAACGCGGTCGCTAAGCTTGAATGGTCGTTTGCGGTCATATCGAAGCGTAAAGGTCAACAGTGGTTGTTGATGAGCGAGCAATTATTGTGCAGTTGCGATGGGTTTTGTGGAGCAAGCGAGCCAGAAGCAGGAGCACACGTTACCTGCAGATTAGCCGATGGTTATTTGGAGCGGATTCGTCGATTATTCTCGAATTTATAGCGCTTCGTGTGAAGGCGCGTGGAGATGGTCTGTTTGTTTTGTAGCCAGCCTTTAATTCTTCTTTAGTAGCCCGGGGGGGGGGGGGGTACTCCCTAATATGGGCTATATAGGTATGTGCGGCCCCAAAGGGTAGGATTTTTCAGCCGTTTTGGTCATAAATTGGGTATCGATTTTGCCTATTTTGCCGCCATTTTGGTCATAAATAGGGTAACGATTTTTACACTGTAGTCTTGAATGCACTTTTTTAGAAGAAGCTACTTCCTTATCATGTCCCCCTAACCTAATAAAAGCAGATAAACATTGCCTTTAACATTGCTCTGAACTAGGGAAATAATTATAAGGCAGGTCTGAAACAGGGTATTGATTTAAGGGTCAGGTCATAAATAGGGTATCAAATTTTTGGTTTGGTCATAAATAGGGTAGGGAAAATCGCAGATTTTGGTCATAAATAGGGTAAGGGTTTTGGGAAGCGGGCCGCACACCCCTACCCAATTTTTCTGCGAGTACCCCCCCCGGGTTTAGTAGATAGTACCTACAATTGCAAAACTCAACAAAATGCCACTTTAACCAGCCAGGAAAGATAAGTATACGTTCAGTTGAAGGTATCTTAGCTTTGTTGATTTATATTTTGACTTTTGGACTATTTTAGTTCATTGGAGTTTCGACGACTTATCGCATTAATTTGTCCATGTGAATATTAATATATTCATTCAGTGGCACATACTACGTCTGGGTCGCCTGTGCGTAAACCAGCGTCATTAGGGACTTTAAGATCCAACGACGTGGACGGCAAAGAGAACGTCAATAAAACAATGGGTTGTATTAGCAAAACAACAACTTTGCACGTGCGCCACGCTTTTTTTTACATTTCTCCACCCGTTTTTGTATGACTACGACGTGAACATACCTTATTTCGCGTTTTAAGGAGGACGTAAACAAGCAACGACGAAATTTTGTTTCTCTTTCTGCACTTGGATAAGGTGCTCAGGAATTGAACTCCAGGAGGGTTCGCCTACATTTGACAAAGTAAGTGGGTAGGAATAATTTCTATAAAGACTGAAAGAACGCAAATTCACTTTTTAAGCGACGTTCTCATTGCCGTCGCGTCGTTGGATCTTAAAGTCCCTATTTTGGCGGGAAAATGCGATAGCCGTCGTCATTCTACTTCGAGTTTTAGCTAGAATGTCGTAGGCAGGGCGGATATTTATCCGCCCTGGTCGTAGGGGCGGATGTAAGAAGTTTCCTCATTTTGCTATCGGGAGAGAGCTTGACCTCCTTCAGTATAAATAACCGTATTAACGTTTTTGGCCAAAAAAAAGTAAAGCGAAGCTTTTCGGGGTGTCTTTTTTTCTTTTTTTTTTTGGGAACAAGCAAAAACTTTAAGTTGAATCTCGTACTCGTTCTCCTCCTCAAATCTAAAGCCCCGGGGGAGCTCTCTAATAATCTTACCCCGAACTTCCACACTACTCGCGGTTGTTGGACCCGATTTCCTTTTCCCCAGGAGGTTCAAAAAGTAAGAATTCCATTGTAACGTTCAGTTTGTTAGCAACCAACCATGCTGCCAGCAGAGCCTTTTTTCCTCTAGGTCGATTTTGACGTATTGTTGTGTATGCGCTGCATGCTGCTAGGATACAGTTTCGAACCCAGGCCTATTCATCGTGCGCTTGGTACCGGGGGCTCAGTTATAACCATCGGTTTATCAAAAAACGTATGCTCGCATTCGAAAAGTCCTTTTCACGCGAGAACAAAAGATTAACTAGTCCAGAAGTTCGGGCTGTAGCGACTTCAAAGTTTTGATGCGATTCAGACAGAGCCTTCTTTACCCCTCAATCGAGAAGAAAAAAAGAGGTTCTGCTCTGAGCGAGGGAACCATTGAGCGACTCGCTTTTAAGAGTAAAGCAAGAATCGCCGAAAGGCGATTTTTAACTGGGCTGCAAAGGGGCTATTTTTTCTGAAGGGAGGGGGCGGCTATACACACTCAGGCTACCATAAAACCATGTCGGCAACCATTGCATGCGACAGAACCTCATGTGAGACTGAAACATAAACTCATTCAGAACATTGTACCCTTTTGAAAGACTTTCCTAACCAAAAAAAAAGAGTACCATTTTTAATTGGGGGCTGTATAATAACTTTTAAATTCCACCATTATGAATAAAAATAAACAAGTTAGCCATTAATTCTAAGCAGGAAACAATTTGCATCATTTCCACGTACCCCTCCCCCAATCCCTCTGTGCCCCAAAATATAGCGTGACAGTATAACGTGACTAATTTGAAATTCCAAAAATTGTTGTCGTTCTACGAGCATAAAATGCGACAGACTGAGCTGATTTACACTAGACAGAAATATTGTTTTGTATGAAAACCAGAAGTATACTAAAACAGACAGTTAACTGCCCATTGATCCCGCCTGATCTAGGGGCCTCACTGACTGCACGGAGACTTTACTGTGCTTTTCACAAACATGCAAACTCTAAAGTTCAAAAGCCACCTTCACAATTGTGATTATCGCTGCCGTCAATCATAATTACGATCACAAGCAAAGTTTTGTTTCCTAAGAGGTCCGTTAAGATCATTGACACCAGCGAAAAACGCAATCGTCGGTTGGCTTCTGAACTTCAGAATCCGCATGTTTGTGAAAAGTGCGATCCTAATTTGCGGTCCACAGTCTACAAGAAAACGCACTATTTTTCCAAGAGATTAAAAATATTCAGTTTTAAGATTTTCCTCATGGTATTTTTCTCCAACTTAAAGGAATAAAATCCTTTGCATTTTGAGACCTAAAAAAGTTTAAAGATTTCTCGTTCGCATGTTGCGTTCACCAGCACGCACTGCAAACATTGGAAATAGATGAAACGATCGATAACATATTCTTTACCTGATACCGATGCGAGTTAAAAATTCGCTCCAGTTCTGTTTGTCTCACCCAAGACGAACTTTTCTTCATGGAAGATAACTATGCCGCTTTATAACTCGTCCGAAGTTTTTGTGCCAGCTAAGCAATATGGAAACACTATTCACGGTGACTCCTTGGATATTAAATTCATTAAAAAGACTGAACGTGACGCACTATTATGCCTTTGTTTACTTCTGATCACATCTTCAAGCGAAGTCTCTCTTTTCAAGCGATTCATCTCAGTGCACAATAATTGACCCTTATATTAGTTGAAACCCTATGGTTCATTTATATTAATGCTGTTTTTTGCCCTCACATTGACTGTGTTCGTTCGTATTCAAAACACCTTTACGAAATAAAGGTCGTATAAGTCATGTGTGTTATGTTTCGAGATAAATGGATTATACGCTTTTTTAAGTTTCCATTTTGCGGTGACTTCAGTTTACATCTCCATAAAATGGTAAAAGAAATATCAAGAAACATCACGAGAGCTGAAAACTTTTAAAGGCATGTTTCTGAAACTCGCTAATGCTGACATCAATATAGCGTGCTTGCTGAATGGGCGAAAACACAGAATTGTGATCACAAGATCATGTACAAATTTAATGATAAAAGCTTAGCAAGATACAAATACAAACAAAAGCAAAACCCCTGAAACCTCGACGTGGGCTACACTTGTATGCTCTACTCAGTCACCAAACCTTGTCAGTAATAGCTCCTATTTTCCTCAAGTCGCTCTCTGTGAAGCTCCCGGATGGGATGTCCCGGTGAAGCTTTAAACTTGTGTGCGAAATCCTCAGAGTCCCTATTTTTGTCCGTGTCTTCTTTATCCTCAGTATCCGAAATTTAGACCTCCAAAGTGGCGTGTGTTGCATTAAATAGAAGGAAATATTTAAAGGAAAAGCCAGTCTTCTAACATGGCAAAGTTGTCACGTCCCTCGCTCATGGACGTGCGTAGTGCCATTCATCGGCAACTGAGTTGTTCGCTTCACTGACTACGAAGGCTTACAATCAAGTCTTCAGCCATAGTGTCGTCAACTGGTGAAATACCTTGCTCATAAATTGTGCTTCTTAATTGCTCATGTACTACATCGATCGATAAGGGAGCATTCATAATTTACCTAGAGGGTGGGCTATGATGATTTTGAGGGGGCGTCACTCTTTTTCCCTACTATGATTTAGGGGGGGCTGTGGAAAATTTCCAACGAAAATTATAGGGGGGGCAACCATTTTTTTCCTGAAAAAGAAAAGGAAATGAAAATATGCTGTTGGACGCTCTTATACTTCCTGTCTTTTATTTCATTTCGACAAAATGTTGATACGGAACTAGAGTATGAAACTTGATGCATGACGCCCACTTCTTGTGCTACAAGGTCTCTTTGCGAGTGGCTCAAACTCACTCTCGTCACCCTCCTCACTCTCACTCTCCTCACTCCGTGTTTCCCCCAAGATAGTGTTGTTGCCTTCGTCATCATCATCATCATCATCATCATCTGAGACTGCTTCTGGCTCTTGTAAAAGACGTTGCCCTGTTACAGTCATGGTTCTCAATGCCTCAGCCCTAGTCTCTTTCAGTTCCAGTTTTTCTTTTTTCAGCTTTTTTTCCAAGGTAACGAGTGATTCTTCAAATATAAGTCAAGTTCCGAAACTGTTCAAATGTCCAAAATAGAACAATTTTGAATTAAAAATGCGTAGAGATTTAATTGCACCGAACATTATATTTTCATAAATTGACATCTTGAAATATCACCATTTCATTAGTGCAAGTTATTACTGATTTACTATGTTAATTACTAACAAAGCTCAATGTACCTGTCACAAGACTTTGATATGGCTAAGGGTGAGTTTGACATGTTGTAGTTATGTGCTGGGGGAGGGGGGGGGGGGCTATGATATTTTCCTTTGATAAATCAACATCTCTTGAGGGGGGGTCAGAAAAAAGACCCGGAGATAATCAGGGGGGGCTTCAAAAAAATGAAAGGAAAAAATAAGGAAATCATCATAGCCCACCCTCTAGATAAATTATGAATGCTCCCTTAATTCTCTCTTTGAGTTCACGAAGCGGTCACGGCGTTCCAAACCTGACGCTCACGGTCATCTTTTAGTGTAAACCTACCGTGAACGGCGTGTCGGTTTGAATGCAACGCGATCATTTCTCTGAGTTTCCCAGCGCCAACATCATCTGACTGCCTCAAACTCGAACAATAAAAAAATTATAGAGTGAATCCCATGATCGAATCGCTTCGAACAACGCAAATAGCCTTCTTCAGGTTCGCAACGCTTTGTGGGTTTTTCAGGGGGAGCGCAGAGGAGGCACAAAAAGTATCCGTGCAAGGGTCCGTGCAAGAGAAAATCATATGAAAGCATTTGTGAGAACATTGTTTCTCGGTACAAGACCCTCATGTCTTCCCTCCCCCCAGGGAGGCCGTTTTTCGCCGCAGACGACCGAAAGCCCATTTTATGACTGGGCCGCACAGGCAGCCCAGTAACAAGACATTCTTTAAGTGTTAACTCAGTGGTTGCTTGGAGATTAGATAAGAAACGAGGAGAAGATAAATTCTTAGGGAGCCAGTGTGCAGGCATAGGTTACACAGTAACAGCGGACTGTCCGATGGTACATGGAATAGTCAGACTAAACTTCTTTACAGCTTTTGCGATGTCCGCATAAACGTCTGCGTCTGACTTTTGTCCATATTTTATCTTGAATCCGACGGTTACCCCAAGCAGCGACAAGAGCTCTTGTCTCCACTGTTCTAGTTTTTTGCAGACATTTTTATGCAACTTGCAAAACCAACACCCCTCACGTGCGATTGGCTTACGTGAATCTCAATGAGGGAAGGCTACTAAGCTGGATCGCTTTCAGGGCGTGTTTGCGTTCTCACTGAACACGGAACAATGTAGATCGATCTTAGACCGATCTCACACCACCTCCTGAAGCGATGCAGGTTGGATCGATCCCAAATCGATCTCAGAAAAGTGTTATATCCCTAGACTTTCACTTAACTAAACAGGGACTGCCATTGGTTGATTCTTGGTAACGTGGCCTTGACTAAAATCAAATGTATCCCGATCGTGATACATTAACATGATTAAGCAATGTGCCCCGCTCGGGCTACATTACAGCACGTGATCAAAGCATGATGGAAAGTGGCGTGACAGAAGGCGGGAAAAACACTGCCAGTTTTTCTTTTTCGTAAATGAATATAACCTGAGATCAGGCCCAATTTTAGCGGTTCTCATACATTCTCTCCAATGGCTACCGCTAAAATTGGTTTTCGTTTCGCCTTGCCCGCCGGAATGTTATTTTCAAAGCGAAACGAAAATAGAGCCTGATCTCATAGGGTTAGAATGAACACAATAACACAAACACGAAGCCTCAAGCTGAAAAGCTGTTAAGCAACGCTTTTTAAAGTCATCCCAGGAGAGAAACAGCAGCTAGTGGAGGAAAAAGATACAGCTAATATAAGGACAGTACTTTGTAAATCATTCATTAAGTAGTTTTAAGAATTAAATTTGTGTTGTTAGTTGTTATAAGTACGTATACCGAGTCGATTGTTTCGGTTCGCTCCGGTTATTCTTTTGTTGCTGTTGATGAGTGAAAGTCTAGAAATATAACAAAACACTTAAAGTCAGGTCCCTAGGAAAACCAGTTAGTTTTGCTTTCCCTGGAGTCCTGATGTTTATCCGGACTCTTAGGAGAACAAAACTGACTGTTTCCTTAAATAAAGCAAATCCAGAGAAGATATGAACAACCATATGAATTTTCTGAATTTCCATGGTACATATTAGGGCATATTTTCCTACCATAAGACCATCAAACAATAAAAAAAACAGCAAAATCGACCTTTCTCTTCGCCGACGGCGGATCATTCACGAAAACAACCACAAGAGGAATAAGCGCTTTCAACTTCCGGCGTTTCCGACAGCCAATCAGATCTTGTGGCATTGTTCTAACAGCTAATCAGCGTTACGGCCAAAATCCGGCCGTTACGAGCACAAACGTGAGAGAGTTTGTATCAAGCCCAATTTTAGCGCTGGCCGTTAGAGAGAATGTATGAAAACCGCTAAAATTGGGCCTAATCTCAGGTTAAGAAGCAATGGATAAAGACCTCTTTACTGGTGTTGTTATGATCGATCTGCGCAAAGCTTTCAACGTTGTAGACCATAAACTGCTGCTCAAGAAACTTCAGGTATATTGTTTGAACACTAACTCCTTCAAATGGTTCCAAAGTTATCTCAGCGGAAGGTATCAAAAGGTATGTGTTGACGGTAAACTATCTGAACCGCTCGGTATTCACTCCGGTGTACCGCAGGGAAGTATTCTTGGTCCTGCTCTTTTTCTGCTCTTCATAAATGATCTGTCTCTAGTACTGAAGAATAATATTGGCATTTATGCCGATGACTCGACCCTTTATGCATCTGCACCTACCTTAGCTGAAGTCGAGGAGAAAATTAGACCTGACATTGACGCGGTATCGATGTGGGCAAAGGAAAATAAAATGAAAATGCATCCAGCAAAGACAAAGTACAGTATAATCTCGACAAGACAAAAAATTGCAAATTCAGCAAAAAAATGTCTTGACCTCTCAGTTGACGGCATGCAACTCACTAAGGTTGAGTCAGAACATGTCTTAGGAGTATATATTGATAGTCATCTCACCTGGAACGAACACATTGACACACTGCGCCGAAAACTACTTCAAAGAATTGCAATTTTAGCAAGAGCTCGGAAATATATACCAACCAAATATCGATTGCTTCCCTACAATGCAAGTATCAAACCGCTCTTTTCTTATTGCTGTACTGTTTGGAGCAACTGTAGCCAAAGCAACTTAGATGAACTGTTTAAACTTCAAAAACGCTGCGCTCGATTAATTTTGGATAGTCGTCGGGATGCACGATCGTATGATAATTTTCAAAAGCTTAAGTGGCTACCAGTTGATCAACTATTCAAGCTCAATAAACTCGGCCTTTTGAGGAAAGTTATTGATAGTAGGGCACCGGAATACTTAATTACAACTTTGGACTCACTTCGGTTTGAACACAAGTACTCTACCAGAACAAAAACATTATACCGCTTACCGAAACCCAGAACTGAGGCAATAAGGAGAACATTCTTTTATTCCACTAAATGCTCTTAACTCAGAACCAACCACCTCCTTTAGCTTAATGAAGACAACACTGACTAATAACGTCGCCTCAAACTATACGGTGGACAATTTTAAAGTTAAAAAGTTATTCTGATTTTTATAAATCCGTTTTTTTTTAATGTCATTGTACATTGGATTCCCCTTTTTTACCAACGTGTTCACTTCCGTTTTTAACATCTCTCAATTTTTTAAATCTTTAGAATTTTTAAGAACCTTTTATTATAATCACTATTTGTAAATAGGCTTTTTATCATGATTGTTGTAAATTTTGTTTTTAGAGGGCCACTAGGGAGGGAGAATACTGGAATTCTTAAGATCTTTTATTATAATTACTATTTGTAAATAGGCTTTTTATCATGATTGTTGTAATTTATTATTATCAATTTTGTTTTTAGAGGGCCACTAGCGAGAATACTTTTCATAGTAATTGGTGTCACCCTCTTAAAATATAGGTTATTATTATTATTATTAAACATTTACATTAAAGGACTTTTGTGATACTGAAATGATAGATTTTTCTACCCTTTCGTATACATGAACTTGTGAATTTCCTACTCCGCCTAAAAAAGATCTCTTTTGGCCGGAACCTTCACCGTATAGGCCATTCTTGGGATTCCCCCTCCTCACGAGTGCCGTATGACCGGTTGGTGGGTGAGGCACGTGCTAAATGCACCTCTGGCGAAGGGTTTGCGCATGTCACGTTGAGATTCTGAACATGTCCCCTGTTTGTAAGAGCAGCGGCTTGCATCCTGAAGTCTGAGGTGATGCTTCTTTCTTCCCTCATTCGAAACTGGTAAATCTTTAAATACAGACAGATAATTAGACTGTATATCACTTCTTGCAATTGGACATTTGCTTTACAGCAGCCTCGGAGCTTCGCACGAATAACAGGAGGGCATTTTGCATGCGCATGCGTGAATCCGCTGAATGACAATAGCGTGGGCGCATCAAATCTGATGGCGGGAAATCGAAAACTCGCGCGTAAAGTTACAGTCCTTTTAAAAGCCATTTCGTTGGTGCTTTGAATACCGCACTTTCCTTCAAAAAATATTCTCCATCACAAAAATCAGACGTTTTCTACGCGGATTTTCACTCGTAGATTTTTCAGCAGTAGGTTTCCTTGGCCTTTTAAAGACTTTCAAGACTCAACGCCAAAAAGTCATGTTCCTGTATAAGTCTGATTTTCACTGGCAAAGCAATGCATTTCTATGGTTTGATTTCCAAACTCGTGGTTTTACACATCAGCGAGGAAATGCATCGTAGCAATGTTGAGCTGCTTTAGGGCAAAAATTGAAAAAAAAAATTACCACGCAAGGTTTATTTATTAGCGCGATGTCTCATGTTAAACTGATCGCGAAGACAAGCGTTTATATATGCCACAAAAACGTGAAATCTATGGGGTTTTTACAGTTTTTTGAAAGTTTTCGCGGAAAAATTTATAAAAAATATTCTATAGGAAATGAAGAATGGACTGAGTTTGAGAGAGAAACAATTACAAGTGATTAGGTAGAACATAATCACTTGAGCATTTCTAAGCTCAGTACTGTTGCAGACAAAACGAATGCACGCATACTCCGAAAAAACGAACAGTACTTTTATTTTTCTTTAACTCTAAAGATACAAAGATTTTTCCTAAGCTACTATTTTGAAAGTACTCTTGAGTAACAGCTCCTGTGCTCCACAATCGATTTCTTGTTATTAATCTATATTTGATGAGAGTAGTGATCCGTTCAAAACAGAGAATGGCCATCACTCCATATAAATCTAAATGACGATGTTGTTCACCTTCAAAGCCTGTTTGAACATAAGATAGGAAGTTTGTTAAAGTGGTGCATATAATGCTGTTTCCTCAAAAAATAAATACTTCTGCTAAAGGACCCAAATGAGCTGGGATGCGACAACAAACATGACACAAATGGATGGATAAATTTGTCTGTTCTTAATGTTTCTGTTGAGAGCTTTTTACTGTATCCAGATGAACCCCTTATGTAAGTTGTACATCATGGAAGAATTATCAAGCAGAAACTGATGCACTAAACAAGAATGTGGTTCAATACAGAGGAGAAGCTGGTCTCAGTCAACATCCTTCGTGAATGAAATGTCTCACAAATTAGCATATCAACAAATGTAGTATCCACAAAATGGTATCATTTAGGAATAAATGCGATTTTTTTGCAACAGAAGCCAGGATTTATTTAAAAGGTATATTGATAACGTTTCATTTCGTGCTATTTTGGGGTTGGGGAGTTAAGCTAGATTTTCTTTAAAACGCCAAAATGTTATATTTATTTGCATAATGAAATGTAAACAAACAGTGTACCATCAAAATAATGTGGAAAAAAATCAGAATTCAAACCGATTGCTGAAATTTTTTTCCTTTGTATAACTAAATGATAGAATATTCTTATTTTCAAAACACAATCTTACTGGCATCATTATATTGATTTAAATTTATAGTTGAAGTGCGTGTATTTTATTTCTCAACGAAGACGTACCGGAGAAGAAAGCTAAAATTATTACAGAAGGCGATTTTTCACAGCCTTCATCAAAGCGCCATTCATTCGCGGAAGTATTCTTTGTTTCATTAATCATTAACTTAATCTGGGGAGAAAGGCAAGATTTCGAGATAAACAAGCCAGAGAAAGGGTGAAAAACAGTTTCACGGCAGAATGGACATTGAATTAACCACTGTATTCCTCGAAACGATTAAGTTCGATTTTAGAGTTATACTATTGAGAAGAATTGAGTATCTATAGGATAATTGTTCGACGAAAAACTATCATACTGACCTTTTCCTCCTGCTCAAAAAATGTGCGCGAAATGTTAGGTGGTAAGAACATTCAGCCGCCATCTTGTCTTCGATGTACTGTTTTACGAAAGGAAAGACTGTCCTCTCAAGGGCGACAGCGAGGCTACAATAAACTCACTTTCATCGTAAAAAATACCACGATACCTTAAAGAACACGTCTGAGGAACGTAGCACCCAATACACGTCATTCAGCTCCAGAAAACAGCCTGCAAATGCTGGTACTGAACGTAAACAACTCACAGAAAATGCCTCTATGGCACTTCAACAGCCCATATTGACGCATGCGCATACAAAATGCCCTCCTGTTCGCACGAATGAAAAAACGTAAAGGACGTATGTTGCGCTGGGAATCTACGAGGCTACTGTAACAGAGCAATCATTAGATTTTAGATTTGTTTTATCAAAGAAATAAAGAGGTCAAAAATGTGTTATCTTTCTAGTGTTTCTTGCCCCCCAAAAATATTTGTGGCAGTATAAGTAACACAAGAGAGAATAATCTTATTCTCTCTTGTAGTAAAAGTGTCAATAAGTTCCGCCTTGAGAGAAATCGGTCCTTAGACCAAAGTGGAGCTTTGTTGTTTTAAGTGGTACTGTAGTTTGTTCCTTTTTATCTTTCTCTTTCCAATCCATTTTCCTGATTCCCTAATCACAAATCTCTAAGAACCAGCAGTGTAAACGAGACAATCTTTTCTGTTCTACTTTGTCGGTATGGTACTGAATCTTCTACTGACTAGACCGACTAGACGGTCTACTGTGAATAAAATTCCGGCGGTCAAAGAAAAACAAAAGAGATTTTAGCGAGATCACTTGTAAAACGAGGAAGAAACTTTTTTCTTTAAGTATTTTTAACGGGGCCGGCGGGGCCTATTTCCCTTTCGTAAACGGTGGTTGCCATTTTAAACGGTCGATGTCATCACTGGTAACCAAGCTTTTAGACATAGTAGATGCAATATACTCTCTGGATTAAGTTACAATCAGGAAAATATTCTTATAGAAAGAACTACGTTGAAGCCCAAGTTGAATTTACGTTAAAAGTTATGGAAAGTGCTAGGGTCACCTGTTATTGATGTATCAGTTAAGAAAAACAGTTTGTTGGCTTATGTACTTAAAATTTTTCGGAATTTTGGCGAGTCGGTGTGGTTGTGTAGTGGTAACGGAGTGAGAGATAAGGAGACGAAAGGTCGGAGTTCGACCCTGCGTTGCGATTTTCTTTCTCCTTATTAGAAACGCTCTCAATAACAGGTCTAAAATTTTCTAAGTGTCTTAAAATGGCAGAGACCGTCTACGAAAGGGAACAACTGCGCCTGCGGGACTTAATGGTCAAAGGGCAAAATAAAGAGGAGGGAGGGTTAATTAAGAGAGGGAGAACCCAACTCGGTAAAAGATACTCCAATTCCTGTTTTTGTTTGGGGGGAATGACTCCCTGACATGGGGGCGGAGGGCCTTGGGAGCCCGAGGTTTCCCTTATTTTAGGACCAAAACAGGACCTGCAAGGCTGAGGCCCTGAGTAAGATAAGATTCATTTTGATCGGGGTGCAAGCCTTTTTCTCAAGGTCAAGGTGAAATGACATTTTTTAGCTTGTGTGGGACCCTGCAACGTTTGTGTTAACAATTGATGAAAGACGTCGTCCATGTTATGGTCAATTGACAGCCGTCAGAAAAGGTTATCCGCTGACCAGTATCACAAGACCGTATCGCGTGCTCAGGTTTCAACTTATAAAGGGCTTAAATCCAGGGAACGTGTTTTTTTTAGGTCACTTTTCCCTGACCAGTTATAAGCTTTTAGTTAATCTCAGGCTCAAGTTCAACTTCTTTTTCCAGCAGCAATTATTTCTTGTCTTTTGCGCGCCTCCCTCAAACGTCATATGGTACAGTTCTAAGTTCACTCTTTAAAGTAAATTATAACTGTGACGGGAGCTTCGTTTTTCGACTTACCTTTGGAACAAACACCAGCAACAGTGTAACAGTAGTGCAAACAATAACACAGGAAGATGAGATTGCGTAAGTAACCACATAGTGGGTAGATCCATCAAATGCAAACGTCACGACCAGACCAATGATGCCAAGCACAACAACATTATAAACAGACATCCCAATGTATTTAGAGTCATTTAAGGCGGGAATAGTGACATTGCGTGTCTCCCAGGCCAGAAAAAGCCCAAACAGAACAAGTATTCCTTTGTAGGCAAGCAGGCCTGCCACAATTTTGGTCTTGTATGCGCTGGTGCAGTGGTATAATGCTGGAATGACGAATGCGTCTTGTTCCTTTCGGCTCTAAAAATGAAAAATTACCTATTGTCAGGCTTTGAAAAGTTTATTGTTCGCCATTCCTCCAAAAAAATTGTTCAGAAAATCAGAAACTAGGAGGTAATGCTAATTTTATTCTTCTCCACTAGAAAAATTAGCCTACGTGGAAGCGACACTATGCTTATTTCAGGAATTGAAAAAAGACTATTCTCATAACAAGAGATATTCCACATTCCTAGTATTGTGTGCATTCAATATCAGCACTAGCCTCCCACCTATGTGGACCAAGTTCAAATTCCGGCGTCCGCGCCATATGTGGGTTGAGTTTGTTGTTGGTTCCGTCTCCTTTGCTCCGAGATGTTTTTCTCCAGGTACTCCGGTTTCCCCTCTCATTTCAAAAACCAACATTTTCAAATTCCATTTCGACTAGGAATGGTAGACGACGAACCAGTCTTTGGATGTGCTACTTCTAAATTGTTATTTTACTTATTTACTTATAATCTAAGAACATTTCGATAGTATGGCCAGCGACCCACTCTTCCATATCCCGAATCTATCCCGAACGTAATAGGTCCTTGTATATTAACGTGTATTGTATCTAGTGAGATTGTTTCTCATAAAACTTTGAACTTTAAAGGGATTTTATTTTACCAGTTCTTCAAATTTCAACCCTTCAGCTTGGAGAGGGTCAATGATAATCCAACAAGATAAGAAAACTGCATCCACTGCTAATAACGCTACCACAATGGCGAGAAGATGACGATCCTTTATAGCCTGTGATAATAAGCACGTGATACTTGATTACGTTTTACACCAAGCAAAAAAAAGTCAAAGTAGCCAGAGACCGCGTGCCACTAACCCAGCCCCACCCTGCTATGGTCTATTTCCATTACTTTTAACTACACTTGAAAAAAAGTACCTAGAAAACAGGAACTACATATAAGGTGCCGTAGCAGACCAAGGGGAAGGCTCAAAGGGGTTTAATGACCCTTCTTCGTGAAGCCATCAGGAGCACTGATAGACATTTATAAAATATCTAAGATAGTACGCGCTTTGTGATTGGCCGAGAGGCGTGTTTGCATGAGAATATGTAAACATGGTTGTGACGTTAAGATCTTTTGCTTTTCGCGCGCTAATCACGCAAGCACGAATTTAAAAAAGGTTTTGAGTTGAAAAACTCTACAAGTTTACTTTATTTCCCCGTCGGTTGAAACTCGACATATCTTTAGAAACATGCTGGGTCAATTTATTTTTTCTTGAGCTGACATTTTAAGCGAGAAAAACCCGTATTTTGGAAAGCATCTTTTTTTTGGAAAACAAAGACTGATTACGCGTACAATCTTCGTGTGCAAGACTTCGCGACTGGTAACAATTTCTATTTTAATCAATGGTTTAAACAAGATAGTTTTGCATTTTTTCTCGGGAAAGTTATTTTATAAAAGCAATAGAAAACTTTTTTCCTGTGTTTGCATAGCCTGATATAAACACTCGAGGGGTTGGGAGAATTCTCGACGGTTACGCAAAACCGAGACGAAGTCGAGGGTTTGCATAAGTGTCTCGAATTCTCCCATCCTCGGAGACCCAGGGGCGGTCGGTCGGGCCGGGAGAAAAGGCGAGACAAAAGTTTTCAAGCACACTTTCGTCGCGCCTTTTAACCCGGCCCGGCTGACAGCCCTTGGGTCTCCGAGGATGGAATTCTCCCAACCCCTCTCGTGTTTATATCAGGCTATGCAAACACGGTAAAAGTTTTCTGTTGCTTAAACTTATTCCTCAAGGTAATGTATGGAGATCAGTCTTGAGAATTTGTAAGTGGATCGTGGGACTTAAAGGGATAATACAGGCGCGGATCCACGCTGGTTTCCACCGTTTTACTAGCCTGCGAACGACAGACGTTTCTCCTCGCTCATCGCCACTGAGCAACGTTTCGCGAGGAGGAACGTCGATTCTCCTCGCGAAACGTCCCTCAGCGGCGATGAGCGAGGAGAAACGTCTGTCGTAACCTCAGTGCTTTAATAAAATGAGAAATTTCGCCGGTCTATTGAAACCGGTCGTTTGTACAATTTAGGGACTTTAGGGAGTTAAAATCCAAAAACTTTCGCGGGGGAGTATACCCCCGGGATACCCTAGAAGCTTGCGCCTTCGGCACTCGTTTAATCATAGATCCGTGTCTGATATATATCTTTAAAAACAATAGTATGAGCGCTTTGAAACTGAACACATATCTGGCATCGATTATGAATCCCACAGGACCCTACAGGTAACTTATAGTGTATTTGAAACTTGAGAAGCGCCGCCCGTTAACTATGAAGTATGTATATTCAAATCTGCCTGATTGAGAAAACGTCTGAGCGCTCGAGAAGGATGGAAGATAAATGTTTCCTACATCATACCATCATCGTACCATTTTCTTGTTAACCCTGGTTGCGGTAAATATCTTGTTTACTCTCCAAGTCTTACTGAAAATAGCACCAAATGATAGAGAAAATCCAATAGAGAATACTGAAGTATTCACCTGTTAGTAAGCAAAAAAACCGATGCAAAGTTTTAAAACTATGAAAGCTTCATAACCTGATGATTAGTACAAACCATTCATTCAGATTAGTACTTCAATTGATACTTCTTTCCATTTGACTTTACTCAGTCCGTTCGAAACACGGTCGAGATGAAAATTCTAATAAGCGGGCTGTAAAAGCAATTTCCAAGGGGATCATAAGCGAGCCGCTCTCTTCTAAACGTCAAAATTAACAATCACATTATGCATCGTAAAGATAGATTCCCGCATTACAGAATATGTTTTCTATTTTATGACTGATTTTCTTGGACCAAATTTCCTTACGTTGCAGTTGATGCCATAACCTTGCAAATCGAGAAACCTCGCATCCAAACCCAACAAAACAATGGAGGCGTAGCACAAGATGCATCCCACAATAATAATATTGTTAAGTTTAGGCGACGACATCTTGATTATCCTGACAAAACGAAAAAATCAATATAAGTTAATAGGCAAAGAGCTCCTATATTTAATGCAAGATGAGGTTAGAGATCGGAAACGATTTAAAAAGGCTTTTGCTTGAGAATATGTTTCGTATTGGATAAGGTCAGAAACAGCAAGGTTAAAGTCCTACCTGTTTTCACCTTTACTAATGTTAAAATATAGAAAGCTCAACGAGCAGATGATGCCGATCGCCGCCATGAACCACATTATGACGATAAGTGGTAAGGGACTCATCATCAGCTCAATTTTTCTGATGGTGTGATCCTTCGGTGGTCGATTGTCTGAAGGAGAAATGTAAAAGATGAAATCATAAAGAGTCCAAAAACCAAAACCACGCGACCGCGTTTCTTGTAACATGGGACAATGGAGACTTTTACTCTGCTTTCTTTGGCATTAAATAATTGCTCAGAACAGTGCTTGAAATTAGAGAAATCTCATTGTAGCAGGCGTTCATGGCCCCAGCTCAAGCTGCAGGTCAGCCACCTGATTATCCGCAGATGAAGGTCGTTTTTAACAAAATTCGAGTAGTATATATGGGCACGCAACAGAAACGTCTTGGGCCAGTAACAAGCAAAGTCTAGTAAGATCTAGTAAATCTCTCCCTCCCTAGAAAATGGCACATCTGACAGAATTCTCACAGTGCCAACCTCGGCACAGACTACTATTGTTGCTCAGGATTACTTTCAGCACACACAGACCGAAGATAAACTCCAAGTCACAAATGGCGGTCATTAAAGCTCTGCTCTCATGGTAGGTTTTCGAATCTTTAAAAACTGGTCTTGCCCAAATTTCCCTTGCTGCCCCAAAAAATGTGAGTAGCCCTAAATCTGGGGGAGCCCATACGCTCATGCATATTATCGTTGACTCTGAACGGACTGTGCCCTAAACTCATGTGTACATTCAACTGGAGAGACAGCAAAGAATACTGAACATCAGATGAATAAATTATAGAATGTAATTAGAGTTGCAGATTGTTCAAGGAACTAAACAGGACACCAGACGACGTGGCAAGTGGACGGCGCGTCAATAATAAAAAGGCACGCGAGAGAGTGTATGCTATATCAGCTTCGGTTATTTCCGACAGAATCTACCGACATATTAATCGATTATTCATTAAATCACCAACGTCATTGTTATCATCGTCATCATTATCATTATTGTCATTACATCATCATTATCGTCATCATCATCAGTGACTGCAATTTCGATATTTTGATAAGACATTGAAGTGTAACGGAAACATTTATTACCTTCCCATATGTTATTTCGCTCAGATTCAAATAGATGGAGTTCGTCGGTGGAGGTGAAATGTTCACCAATCCTAGTTTCTTTTCCTAAAAAAAGACAACAAAAACCTTACCTGTTATTCACATAACGAGCTGGCAATCAATTAAAACGTAAACTGAAACGACTATGATTATAAATATTACAATGAGCAAAAAATATGTATCAAGAAACACTTTATAGATTTTTTTTTAAAATGCACATTACAAGTCTTCTCTCAACGTCCTGTAAGTTAATGTATTTTTCAATGTGTTTGTTATTTTGGGAGACAACTGCAAATGGTGCCTTTTTGGAGACAAATGCAGATGCAAATGTATTTCTTCATAACTCACCTTGTCGTGTTTACAGGAAATTCTTCTTCCAAGCGCTTTTCCTACAAGAAACTACTATCCTTACTGAGCAGCTTACCTTCTCTATTTTGCTTAATAAGAACTGTTCCAACTCTTTCTCTGTTTTCATCAAAGCCCACAGGCCCCTGTACAACAAAAAATACTAAATTTTATCTTAAATGTAATGGAATCGTTAAGAAAAACTGAGGAATATTATTATTTAAAAGCATCTTTTGCCTGCACCCAAAACAATTTTTCTGTTTCTGTGTCTTAAAAGATAGTGTAGCCTAATTCTTAGTGATAAAACGCTCAATTCAAAATCTGCCGTGTTGTCGTAGATTATACTTACAGTTAATCCCGCGAAGTTTATGTTTTGAACAACATTTCTTATCGCTACAACTGGCTTGAATTTTCGGTTTAAAAGCTTCTCATATTTCATCCCTTTAGCAAAAGCGGAATCCAGTGCCATGGCTACTACCCATGCTGAATCGAAGGCGTACGCAGAGTCCTTTCTCAGATTGTTGTTCTTGTTCAGTTGCCTCATCTGCCACCAGAATCTTTCAGACGTCTTAAGAAACATGAAAAAGTAACGTTAATGTGACAATGATAACGACAAAAACATGAAAAAAATGGCGTTCCAGAACTGGTGTTTTATTAGGAAAGTTCTGTTTTTTTGAATGCAAAGAAAGCTAGAACTTGAAAAGGTAGTCTTCTCAATAACATCTCACCGTCCTTTGAGCAAAAAGCGGTGCCAACAAAGAAACACTGCATTTATGTAACATGATGGTGTTCGTACCTGCAGAATTCACCCTTCAAAGCTACAGTGCCGCAAAGCAAGGGAAACGTTTGCGCCATAGTTAATGTCCTCTATCAACGTACTAGTCAACTTACCAAGCCGGATATGGTTTGGTTATTGTCCTTACGGATGTCCAGCTTCATGGTGGAAATGTAACCATTTGCTGCCTCCTTTAGCTCGTTACTTGAACAATCACTTAAAGCACTTTTTTGAAGTTTCAGGTCATCAGCGAAAATTTTTGTAGAGCTGAATTCACCAAATATTATCCAAACATAATTCGGTCCATACATCTTCCTTTTGAAGGCCTGCATTATCGAAATTTCATGAGTTAGAGTTATATGTAACATAGCTAAACGAAGGTTTTTGTTTGTCAGACAAAAAGATAAAACATCATTCGCTCTCTACTTTTTCGTTTCATACCGTTAAAAGGTCTGAGAAGGACAAAACATAAGTAATCGTGGGCATTAATGTGAGAAATCTTGTTTTAATAGTCACATGGGTCAACTAGCCTGCGTTGCAGACAGTCTATTTCCCCGATTCGAGACCCAGGTAGAGAAGTCTAGTGACAAGTCCGTCTCGGCAACGCAGGCTAGAGTCAACGAGTCATGAGTCAAGTGATAAGTCAGGTCAGCATTGGACACTGAAAATAGAAATCAGGGTGAAGCACATTCTCTGCTTTGTCACATTACTCACTTCACAAAAAACGTTCCTTGCACCGACGTAGCTGAACTCTCCGATAATTATTCTAGCATCCAATTTCTAATCAAAACAGAAAAAGACACCACATTTGAGAAAAAGCTAAGAGGCCGTGGCAAGGTAGAGCCAGAAAATACAAAAAATAACTAAAATGAATAATTGATGACTAGGAGTTAACCTTGAGTTTTTCCATCTGAAAACTGACATCGCCGAGCTCTTCAAAACCTTCAATTGCAATGATACTAATGTTGCTCTTCACAAGTTCGATCTTCAACTTGTCCACTGTCTGTGCAAAAAAAAAGCAAACAAAACAATAAATAAGTCAATCAGTTAGTCAGTCAATCAATGGGTCGATGTGTAGTGTTTGTTTTGTCTCACTTTATGCGTCTAGTCTAAGTCTGCATTGAGAGTTTTAGAGTTTAAAAGGAAAAAAAAGGAACGTAAGTCGGGATTATAATTAAGAACTTGGGGCAGGACGATTTTACGAGCTAGTGTTCTCAGAAGAAAAACTTGTGAAGACCAGAGGTCCAGTATAAGCTGCATGTAAATCTATACAAATCCAACGCATTCTCGTCAACTATGCCGCGCAGTTGTTGGAAGTAAATGTGTATCGTTCACTGGGTCTCTGAAAATGTGAAAATCTTCCCCCTGTAGACCGTATGGTAGGTACCGAGATTACCCGATAAAAAGCGTCGAAATTGCCGGGTTGAGTGAATTGTTTCGTCAGGATAATGGCATTATAGAAACCTAGTGGAGCCTGCTGCACTCTACTGCACATATTGCGTCTTGTACATCAAATATTCCTCGTTCTTACGACTGTCATGAGCCATTGGTTGAGTCGTATCGTAGAATCGTTGGCTGCTAAATTGTACTGTCTTGGCTCTGTGCATAGTGCATAATGGAAGAGCTGCGCCAGGAAATAGTATTTGCAAGGCAGGTGTAAAGAGAAAACCGTTGAAATGCCAATTCTGCTTTCACGCTACACAGTTAAAAAGCAGTAGTGCACTTACCGTGGAAACTTAACGTTCATACTTACAATCGAAATTTACGTAAAACATTAAAATAAAAAAAAAGCACTGTACAGGAGAATAAAATTCTGGATCGTATTGGTGCAGTATGGCTACTCTCTTCCATCCAAAGTACTTTATGAAGGCAGCCTTTGCTTTGCTAAATGAAGCCGAGGACGGAGCTGCACGGTACGTGTTCGGATAGGTTCTCTTGCTTTCAAATTTTGGCGAACCTGATGCATAAGAAACCTGAAAGACGGGAAGAAAAAATCTTAATTTAAAGCCTTTTCGCTTTTGCAAGAGTGATTACCTGCAGAAACGACCGGAGCGTATCTCCGTTCTTACAACGTAAAATACGTCCATAACCTAACTAATGATTTATACAGAATACGACAATATACAGAGCGTCTTCACGCACATGAGCAGCATCTATGCAAATTTAATGGAATTACGAAAGAATGGGTTTGAATGAGAAAAGAAGTCAACTCGCAGAGGACTGCTTTGGAACACTAACATGGCCGCCGTTTCATTGTTTTGGAACACCAATATGGTCGTCGTGAAGTCATGTGAAAACGCTCTAAAGCGGGACATCTGTATTGGCGTTTACATTGGCGACCCGAAGACGAGCCATTCTCGTACTCCAGCGTAATAGTGAAATGATTCAATCAAAAGAGAAATGAATAAGAAACTCCTGCTCGTTTATCTCACTGCACTCAAAGTACCCTCAAGTATCATATGGGAACATTAGAGGGAAGCATCTACTGATTGATTGTTTTATTCACTTTACCACATCAAAGACAAGTTGAACATTAACATGATAACAATAAAGTTGATGTCCAAACCTGAACCAGGTTCCATAGTCTTGCCGACTCTGCAACAGGTTCCAGGGCTGCTGTGTTGGATGGGCCAAGCAATATAACAGGTTTGTTTTCCTTGTTCAGCAGGGTAAATAATGCTCTTATGGCAGTTGCACCATTAGCCTTAAAAAACAACATAAGGAAATATATCAACACACGAAGTTCTGTCGCATGTGAAAAACCTAATGATAATGAGCATCAACTATTCCCATCGAATTCACGTTCAAGGTGGCCCGAACTTATTTATTTGCGCGTTGGTTATGTTTTTGAATCGGGCTTTTCGGCATTCCTTCGATTTTTGGCATCCTTAATAAAGAATAGTTGAACTTTAAGAAAATGCTATTTATTTTCTTATA
>OZ037776.1:44664115-44674115 GCA_964035525.1 Porites cylindrica | reverse complement strand
CAGTGGTATTTCAGCTTAATTTGAAATACCCACATGTGAAAATTACAAACCTTTTGCGGGTAGTAGTATAAACAATTAATAGCATGAGTTGTATGTGATATTTGGTATAAATACCACTCGTGATATTTCAAAATTGTCTCAAATTTCACTCGCCTAACGGCTCGTGAAATTTCGTATAACAATTTTGAAATATCACTCGTGGTATTTATGTCAAATATCACTTCAAATCATGCTATTACCTATACTAATTTTATCATACACTCCTTCACAATTTTATTACTTTCCCTCCTCATTTTTTTATTTTCCTCCTCCTCCACAGTTTTATTATTTTCTCCCCTCCTACTCCACCTCCTCATTTTTATATATATTTTTCCCTTCACCACCACCACCACATTTCCATTGTTTTCTCACCACCACCACCACCACCACCACATTTCTATTGTTTCCCTCCACCACCACCACCACATTTCTATTGTATTCACTCCTCCTATTGTTTTCCTACCAACAATATTGGTTCTTTGAGTTGTTTTTTTTGGCCTGAGTTTGGCCTTTTAGGCCTGATTTTGGCTATTTTGGAATGAGGTTGGCCTTTTTGGCCTGTCTGGTAGGAAAACAATAAGAGGAGTGAAAGCAACATAAATGTGGTAGTGGTAGTGGTGGAGGAGGGAAGCAATAGAAATTTGGTAGTGGTGGTGGAGGGAAAAAAATATATAAAAAATGAGGAGGTGGAGTAGGAGGAGGGAAAATAATAAAACAGTCGCGGAAGAGGAGGGAATAAGAAAAATTGAGGAGGAAAACGTAGTGTAAAAGATATAGATTGCCCTTTTTGGTCCTGGGTCCGAGTTTGGGACCGAATGAGGGTTTGGACTCGAGTCACACGCGTGGGATCGCGGGTGGAGGTGTACCATGTGATCACAGGGTCCAGAGGAGTTTCGTGTGAATAAATGAATTACTTATTTAAAGTCTCACCTTGAAAAATGTCTATACCGGTCGCTTAGCACGATTAATTAGCCCAATGGGATCTTTACAAATCTACTGTAAACGATTTCTTCCTTTATTATCTGACCCAGATCGACTTTCGCCATTTTAAAAATCAATAACCGCAAGCCATATCCTCGCTGGCGCACGGCACGTCGCCCGAAGGGCGACCGAGGCACGAATGCGAGCCCTCAGTTTCTTGGTTTGCGGTCTATAGAATGTGTAACGAAACTGTAACGCGATCGAAATAACCCATTTATCAGAGGTTTTCGACGGGTTTTGATGTTCTAACAACAAACACATCTCCTCTGGGCCCTGTGATGGGATCAAGAATCGCGCGTGATTCGCATACTTAAGGTTAAGGTTCGTGTTATAGTGTGAGTTAGGGTTTTTCTTCGTGCTATAATCGGGTGAGGGTTCATGTGCTAATCGGAACAAAAACAGTAACCTATGTTCGGAAACTCATTAAATAGTAGTGATGGTAGAAGGGGTTTATATTTGTCAACAAATCGTCCATAGCAGTTATCTGGGACAAACATACACAGTCATCCTTTTCGAACAACGCATGGGCACGACCAATTCAGGATTAATTTCACTTAGGAAAATTAGTGTAAAATGTTCGTTAGTATCACGGCAAGATGGGGTTCATTTTCGTGAAGGGGTGGCTACATTAGACGATCCTAAAACTTGGTTTACTCCTACGCAAAGGGGTCTGTTAGTGATCGATGATTTGATGCGACCTTGCCGGAATGATGAGTTGGTAGTGGATATTTTTACTAAACATTCACATCATTCAAACATTACGGTCTGTTATTTCATCCAAGATCTTTTTCCGGCCGGTAAATATGCTAAAACCATGAATCGAAATACCCCTTATATGGCAGTATTTTTATAATCCACGAGACAAAACAGGTATAAAAACGGTCTTACTGCAAGCATTTCCCAGTCTTTGGCAAGAAGCTTTGACGTTGTTTCAAGAAGCGACACAGCAACCTTTTGGTTATTTCTGGCTCGATTTGCATCCAGCCTTGGACGATCGCTATCGGTTGTGGACCAATAATATCTTAGACAAAGATTTTCCCGCCATTGTTTATGAACAAATACATGTCTAAATTACATGTCTCTTCATTGAATGGAACTATTCGCACAATCCAAGCCCCTAAAGAGATGCTGTTTGAATTGGAAAAGTAGTTTCGTTATCACCATCGTCAATATTGGTGTCGCAAACATTATCAACATTTTGTTACTAATCTTGTGTGGTGTGATTGCTGACAATAATTTAGCGTTGAGCTGGTTGGTGACATTGCTAACAACCCTTGGAGTAAAACTGTGAAAAGTTGTGAACCCAGGAGTCATTTCAAAAGGTTGAGTTTGATCGTCCGGGTGAACGTAGTCCTGAATAGGACTGTTGTTGTTGACAGTGACTTTTAACAAAACAACTGAATTGACAGGATTTTTAATCAAACAACAAACCGTGGAAGATTTAATCACGGATTTTGCGCCTTTTAAGAGGACGAGGTTTCGCTACCGCTGCAACTGTGGCGACTGTATAGAATTCCAGTATAAAATTTTAAACAGGTACTTGACAACAAACTCTTTTCTTCATAAAATTGGTCTAGCAAATTCACCATTATGTACATTTTGTACACAAGAGAGCGAATCCCTTGAGCATTGTTAATTATATGTTCCTGTACTAAGAGCTTCTAGTCGGACTTTATTACTTGGAGTAATCAATTAAACATATCCTTAAGAGACCTTTCAGACAGCGATATACTTTTTGGATTTTGGCAAAGGAAAGAAGACTACTTGTTTATTAATTACATGTTAGCCTTAGCTAAGCAACATATTTATGAATGTCGTAACAAATGTACTTATCCTTCCTTTACAATTTTTTTAAATAAAGTCAGTTATGTTCATCAGTTAGAAAAGAAACTTATGAATTCAAATAACAAAGTTGCCGATCAGGAAATTAAATGGGAAAAGTTTCAGTTATTCTGCCGTGGTAGTGAGAATTAAAATGCAAAAAAAGAACTTATATCCTATTTTATAGTAGTAATTGTACCTAAACGGTCTTTGTGTCAGCCATTATTTATGTTTAGTAAGAAGTGTATTTGTGTACTTGTAGTAGTATTTTATTGGTATAGATGTAGTAGTGCTTGTGCAAAAAAATAAAGAAAAAATTAAAAAAATAAAAAAACTGTGGCGACTGCGTTACCTGTGATCTTAAAAGGAGTTCGGTTAGGTCTCAAACACGCACCTAAAGTGGTAGCGTGTGTAAAACTTGCGAAAAAAGGGGTAAAAAAGAAAAGAGAAAACAACAAAAGAGCGGAGCATTGAATCGACTTAAGCCTCGGACTGTCGATAAAATTTTAGAAGGCGCCGCCATGTTTTTAAACGGACCGTCTCCCTCCTTTGCTAAATTAGAGGTTTTATTAGGAAAACAAGCTATAAAAGGGATCCGAGATAATGTCCGCCACTATAAACGTTAAGCATGCATCCACTTCAGAGACAACGTCCTTTTCTAGAAAGCGTGTTACGCGAAAAAAAATGATCATCTTGGACAAGAACGCTCGCAACATGCAAATGCAGATCAAATTAATGCATTAAGTGTACTGGCGTTAAATCTGCTAAAAGGCAACATCCCTATGCGTCACTATACCAAAAAGCAGTTACAACCTTTTGCCACTATGTTACACACGTTGGGTAAACGGAGTCAATAAAAGCTCGTCGCACTCTCTTGATGAATCAAATAGGTCGTGGCTTCTGGGCAGGACTGAAAACCACATGTATCACATGTCTCAAACAATAGAGTCCATATTATCCGTCGTCAACATTTTATTGGAAATGTTTGAAGAAAAGACGGAGACATGTTTACAAATACAAACGATGGAGCAAGAAATTCAAACTATTTTGTCTGTGTTGAAACGGTTATTGATGGTGCTAACTATAGAATGTCAGCGCTGTTGCATACCCAACCATGTTTTAACATCACTAGCTCGTATTCAAAACACCTTGCAAACTTTGGAAGCGCATGTATGGAACATTGTCACCAATATTCATGTTCGGGTTATGACACAGTGTGTTGAACAAGATTGGACTTGCCTGCGATGACGTAATAGATTTTCCAAACGTATATTAACCCGCTCATGAAAGCCAAAGCAAACAAAGTGGTGGATAAAATGCCAAAGGGGTCAAAACAGCAGAAGTGGAGGAATAAGGGATGACTAATCTCATCAAATTGTTACAGGAATCAAACGCTCAAGTTAACGCACAAAGAGTCTTGATTGGCTGTCAGGAAAAAACCACTAACACATTGCAACAACAATTGATTGACATGACAAAACAACACGACCTCTTACGCTATAAAATGCTGTGTTCTAGCTGTCGTAATTATATGTCTTTATTGTATTGGATTGAAACAACATGAGTTTTGAAAAAAAGTGTCTGGTCAGCCCGTCCGAGTTGGACGCTCTGATTCAAAAACATGAACAATCCTTATCGGAGAACAATATCATTACGAAAGCAGCCCAGGAACTGGCCAAGGGTGAAGCGATCCTTAATTGTAATTTACCTGATGGTTTAAAAGCGACGTTGGTACGTGATTTACGTCAAAAAGTAGATACTTGGACACAAAAAGCGCGTTACCCCTCAGTTTGTAGGAGAATCAAGTCAATGATTTAAGTTCAGGTCCTTTACTCAATTTAGTCAAAAAATTAGTCAAGAAAGAACCTGTTACTCCTAGTTCCGTTGCGTCATCCCTGCAGCTATCGCCTATCACGCCACCATCCTCTGTGGTTAAACCAAGTACGTCTTCTCTCAAAAAACCTAGTAACTCAAACTCAAACTGGCAAGCATTCATTTTCACACCTGCCTCCATTGTGACCGGTAAAAAACGCGTATTGCCTTCGACTCCCTCCTCCAAGAAAATAAAAGCAGCTTATATTTGGGAACCTTGGAACAACACCCCATTGAAACGCATATCGAATTATGACGAGCAAACGAAAAGTACACGCAAGACGCGGGCGACGAAAAAACCGTATCAGACGACAGCGCGGTAGAGGATTGGATATTCAGAAACTTTTAGCCAAAACGGGCAGAGAGTTTCATTTGTCAGGCGGATATCAATTCTTGGGGCATGGTACTCAACTGCAAAAAAGACTGGCTTTAGGATCCCAGTACGATCGGGGAGTATTTTGGATTGGCCAAATGCACCATTCTCCCTCCCACAGAATTGTATCATCCTGCGTTACCTTATCGCGAACAAGGTAAACTGACCTTCCCGCTCTGCCGGCGTGCAAGAAGAAATGGCGAAACCGCTCAACGAGAAACTAGCGGCGTGTCATCACACGGAAGAGGAGTGCGTGTTGCATGGAACATGGTGTACGCCTGAAATTATGAAATCGTTGGAAATGGGGTACCAACTGTGGTCTGTCGATGAAGTGTGGCATTTTCCACAAAGACAAACAGCTCTATTCAGAGACTATATCAACACATGGTTAAAGATTAAAGAAGAAGCGAGCTGGACCGGAAAACCCGAAGAAAAAGCGGCCTTCATCAAAGCTTATTATGCAAATGAGGGGATCCTACTCGAAGCAGACAAGATGGAATACAATCTTGGATTAAGAAGTGTGGTGAAGATTTCTTTCAACAACATGTGGGGGGAAGTTGGGATAAGCCCTGAACAAGACCCGAATCAAAGATTTCACCGAACACCGCAAGCTGACGGAGTTTTTGGACTCGGACGAAATCGATGTCGGATCGATCAATGTGGTGACGGAAGATGTGGTGGAAGTCTACTTCAAGAAAACAGACGGAGATGATTTGCCAGCGGTGTATGTGAAGATTTTCGTGGCTTGTTTTACCACCTGGTGGGCGCGATTACATCTCTATGAAGCCTTAGAATTATCGCAAGAACGCTGTCTGTATTTTGACACGGACTCAGTTATGTTTGTCAGCGAACCGGGTCAACCCAATCCTCAGCTCGGTCAATCCTTGGGAGAATAGGCAGTAGGAAGTAGGCTCGTTGGAGATGACTACATTGCAGAATTGTCCCCGGAGGGCCCAAGAATTATGGGTACACGACTAAAAAAGGGAAAGTTTGTTGTAAAGTGCGCGGATTTTCATTGAACAGTGAAGGACACGAACAGTTAAATTATGACGTAATAAAGAAGAACGTGTTGGCAGAAGTGCGACACCCACTGGAACAGCCGCGTGAAACCCAAGTGGTGAAAACCTATCAGATTGAACGAGATGCGAAGCGCTACGAGCTGTACACGTTTCCTCAGTACAAAAATTATAGATTGGTCTTTAATAAGCGCATGGTAGACCCGAAGACGTTCAAGACGTATCCGTATGGCTATTTTGATTCAGACCAAAGAACATTATTGCCTTTGCTTTTACTTGAGTAAACGTGTTTGAGAATATACTTTATTCGACTGAAAAATAACTTTGCTTCCTTTCTTTGGCTTATAAATTTATAGATAGGATTGATTACTTTTTCATTGTTTAAATTCAAAGAAACATGTTTGGTAAGTCGAGGAAATTAGCATGTTTTACCTGAGCGATTTTTGCTTGCTAGAGTGAACAGCTTGCGCTACTGTAAAGCTTTGTTGGAGAATATACTTTGTCAGCATGAATAAGTGTTGTCGTTTCAAAATTGCTCTCCTTGGTGTGGAAAAGGTCTCAAGTGTGACAAGCGGGAATACTAACGAGAATTTTACACTAATTTTCCTAAGTGAAATTAATTCTGAATTAGTCGTGCGCATGCGTTGTTCGAAAAGGATGACTGTTTATGTTTGTGCCACATTTCTGCTGTGGATGATTTGTTGACAAATATAAACCCGTTCTACCCTCACTACTATTGAATGACTTTTCGAACATAGGTTTCCGTTTTTGTTCCGATTAGCACACGAACCCTCACCCCGACTTTAGCTTGAAGAAAAACCCTAACTCACACTATAACACAAACCTTGATATTAAGTATGCGAATCGCACGAGATTCTTGATCACGTGACACACCTCTGCACGCGATCCCACGCGTCTGATTCGGGTCCAGGCTCCACTCACCCTGGTCCAAACCCTCACTCGGTCCCAAACTCGGACCCAGGACCGCTCGGACAAAACTGTAAGAACCCGCGCATACCCTACATACATATACATCAATATCGGGGATGGAGGTGTAATTCGCACTGTTAGCATCAAAACCAGTAAAATATGCATTCAAAGTCCCATATTATCCGGCCCATATTTACATTTTTACGTGAATTAATATATGGCGAAATGGTACTCCAAAATTTCCTCTGATTTCATTTTGTTTCTTTGCATAATTTGGTGAAACGCTCTTTCACTGCCTTATAGTGCTGAACCTGAAACTGGGAATTGGGATATGTTCGATCAATCTTGAGCTCTTGAATTGTTAATACATCGAACACTCGCTCATCGAGCCATTCCTTAACCTCTACAAAGTTGCTTTGCAGACTGTTTATATTGTAAGAAGCGATGATAAATTCCTTGCGATACTCCTTCCTCAAAAATGAAAAGTCTTCCCGCTCATCCGCCACTTGTTCTGATACTTCAGAAACAGCAGACAGATTTAAATTTTCCGCCTGCGAAGAGTTCAATGATGCGGAGTGAAATGGAAGTTCCTGCATAAATTTCAAATAACATGATTGACAGGTGCAACTTTTGTTACCAGAAACCATGAGCAAATGTTTCTTGACTGTAATTCCACCACATTTAATGTGAAATTTGAATTTGAGTCGACAATTGCTCTTTTGCAGTGTACACAGGGCTTTTTCACAGGTCCTGGGTTCGGATGAATACAGTCGAGTGGAATTTCACATGGGTTATAACCAGCATCTCGGTTTGGACGGTAATGGATTACACGACTAAAAAACTTTCTTCTCAGCCTACAGGTGGCTGTTATATTGCAATTTCTTGTTCCTGTCGAACAACTAACCTCGCATACGAGAAAGAAAAGGACAAAAAGCCGGAGCGACCAAATGAGGAGACCGGCCGCCATGATGGTTTATAGTTCTACTATTAAAGGGTCATAAAGTTGATTTCTCGTGTCTTAAGAAACGTGTCTGGTTTTATTGCTAGCAATTATTAGTCGTGTGTTTTAATTGATCTTCGTTAAGTTATTAATTGTTTTGTGTTTTTATAGTAATACGTCAAGGTTCTCACTTGGGGTTTTTACCTATACCTATACCTAAATCCGGTTAAGTTTGCTGAAGCATGACTACTCCGGGAATTATCCGATTTTCCGTACAAGTGGTCTGAGCGCTCCTCGTGTTCTTCCTGACAAGAAGATTTTAGAAGTAATTGTTAATTCCGTCCTACAAGAATGACCCATCAAAATCATCTTCAGTGAAGTGATTCATATCAATAAAGTATCATGCACTTACCCAAATTGTATCTTCAGAGTCCAGCACCAGAGTGTAATTATCTAGAATATCAGTTCGATTGTTTATTATATCAATGGCCATTTTCATCGCTGTAAAATATCCGTATCTGTCATCTTTTAGGAATGGAACAAACGCTCCAATGTGAATTTGTCTTTTTTCCTGCACAGGGAGAGTAGAACTATGATTCTGTGGACAAGAATGCATCTCAGTGACATTAAAGCATGCTTTTTCATTCTCATGTTGAGAACAGTTGTCGAATTTCCTCGCACCCTGTACGCCATTTTCCTTTACTGCTTTATTCCAGCAGCGGAAGCCACTTGAGTTTACAGTCTTTTCACAGCAGAACTGTGTATTCGTTCCAATGTATAAACGACAAAATACAGTTTGAACCAAAATTGCGAAACATGTTAGACCAACAGAGACCCTTGTTAACTTCTTGAACTTCATCTCTGGAGAATGAAAAAGGAACCCAATCGTGAAAAAAATTGGGAGGCAAAAATCTGGCATTCCATAATGCAGAGAGCATTTAAGATTTGCCCTTTTAAAATCAAACATGACAAGCCCTTCTGTACTTTAACACTCAGAGAAAAACGACCTTTTCACTTTGTTAGGATCCAATATAAGAAACCCTTTCAACTGGTTCATTTCTATCGTGATTTTTTTTAAAACCTTTCATTGAATTTGTTTACTTCCGTTAAAAAAAATGGGAAAAAAGTGGGAGAAGGAAAAAATCTGATTTTATATTTTTATGCTCTTTACGCCACTGCAAATACAAAATTGGGTAGTGTATCTGTGGATGTTTTATTTTGCAACTACGATAAGGTCACCCCTTTGTGAGATTTAACACCTAGCACAGATAAAACGTACGAGAAAAAAGTCATGCAAAGTATTTCCTTTGCTATTTTTTACCTTCATATTTACGCCAACTATCATAAGATTTAACCAGGCCTAACAGCGAAGCTTCTTTGAAATACTAACTTTCACTTCGAACAAAAAACTTTAAAACAAGCGCAAATCTTACTGTTACTTCTATTCTAAACTTTGATATACGGGCACATTTTCCGTCCGACAGGAATCAAAATAAGAAGTTAAATAACTTGTTTGTTTTTTGACTTTCAAAGGAACTCAAGAATCTGCGATCCTTAACGAACAGCTTAATCGACAACGTGACGTCTCTCCTTTATTTGATAAACTTTTGCTTCGCGTAAAAAAACACATGAGGAAGATTGGACAGTCTCGTAACTTACACAACCTAGATGCTAAGAAGTTTTCTGTTGGGGTGTCCCCGTTATAGTGAACGAGATTATCGCTCAGATTAATCAACTTTTTCATTAACAGTCAATCCTGGCCACTAGAGTGGACTGAATGCAGTATCGTGACCCCTGTTTTAAGGAAGTTGCTGATACAAACAAAGCTAACTATCGTCCCATATTAATTTTCCCTGCTTTGTTCAAAGTGTCCGAGAGCATCATGTATAAATGATAAAGTACACTATGGCATTCCAAGTCATCTTTCGTTGAATACTTCAGCATTTTTAAAGCACCATTTTTGTTGTTCTGCTCTCATGAAAATATCTGAGGACTGGAGAAGATTTCTAGGCAACAGGGAAGCGGCTG
>OZ037776.1:44569115-44654115 GCA_964035525.1 Porites cylindrica | reverse complement strand
GGAAACTTCAGCCATTTGACACAACTTCCCTTTGTTTGTTGTGCAAACTGAGCAAGCAAATTGGTCGCGGGATTTAGGTGTTCTAACTTTTGGTCCAGACGAAAGTCTGAAATAGCCACGGGGTTTATTTTTAATACGGCCATCATTTAAAATGTTGCTGTTGTAAAATAACTGATTGTATAAAACCAAATATAAAATATTTTACTGAGAGTTGTTTCTTGGCATAAGTATTCACCATCGGCACATTTATACCTTGTTTGCCCCACAAATTTTGCATAAGCTTTGTTGTTCATTTCTCCTAAGTATTATTAGTGGTCCCATACGAAATTGAAGACTTTGCTTAGTTGCAAAATTTGTGGGGCAAACAAGATTCACAAAGACAGGCAAATTGCGAATAAGGACGACGTAAACTCTATTTTTCTTCTCTTAACGTTTCAGACAGTCTTAGATATTTTATCTATGCGCTTTATTTACGCGGGGTAGACATCTTAACTTAATGAAATTATGAATACCAGGTTACTAACCTTGAAAAAAGGGTGTTGTTAGAATTGCTTCGCGAACTTTACTGATAAGTGAGCTACATATCGCTTGGACAGTATTTAGATTAAAACACCTGCAACCAAACCTAAAATAGATTTTACATACATCACTTGCCAAAATTTTCGAACGTTAAAATTTCGGACGTTTTATTTCGGACGTTTACTTTGATTGGTCAGTTAGCCACTACCATTTACCCGTGGGTGCAGGCCAAGAAACTGAGCTAGCGCGGTAAAATTTAGGTAAATTCAACAAATATCCTCTCCTGACGGTAAAATACACCGATGAAATGCATAGATCAAAAGTGGAAGTTGAAGAAAATACTAAGCTGTCGTTTTGAAGGAAAAAAGACAAAAGACCAAGCGAAAAATTTTCCCTGAATGAATTAATCACTGTTTTCCTCGCGGCTAGAATCGGCTGAAGGAAAATCGAGCGAGCGAAGATTAAAGGTACATTTTGTGTGTTTTTTTATAGAAGAGAAAGTCTGTTTGAAATGTAAATTTATCAATTAGCATTGTGTGATTGACTTTTTGGTCAAGCTGATGCTAAATTCAATCAATTATTTTAGGAAACACGCTCAAATTGGAGACAGCTTTGTTGTGAAGTTTTCATCGCATCGATTAAAAATTTTAGTTGAGTTTAAACGGGCACATTACGCTGGAATAAGCGAATTTCATTTGAGTACAGAAACATTTGGGTTTTCAAACAAATTTTTCAAAAAAATAACTTCTGTGTGTATTATTTTGTTCCTCAGTGTTCATTCATAACAGTCGTTCAGAGAACGGTCGAAAAACAACAGCTTCAGCGCCGGCTGTGTGTCGGGGAATTTCAGTTGCAACTTACATGAACGCAGCATACATGAACTCGGACCGATGACTCAACCGAAGGCAAATGGAAAATAATGTTTTTCTCTTTTGATTATGTTATAAAAGAAATGGTAAACGTTGCAGCTGTGCAACCATGGAGTTATGGATGCACTTAGGAGGTTTGCTAAGCACTCAAGAAGCTAGAGTCGCGCTCGGCTATCGCCTCGTGCGACTCTTACGCTTCTTTCGTGCTTAGCAACCTCCCGCGTGCATCCATAACTCCATGGTTGCACGCTGCACGTTTACTATTTCTTAATTCTATCAAGTCTTAATCTCAAGCAGTGTTTCAACTAGAGTTCGCTTCAAAAAGGAAACTAAGGGCTTTGGAGCTTAAAGTGGCTCAATGATCTGGGACAAGATCTTCAAAAGGATCCCCTGGTTCTAGTTCCTTAGTGAGAACTTCCACTATTCCTGCCATCTCAAATTCCTTCCTTATCACTTCGGGTTTGTTTTGGAGGTGGTCGCACAAGCCAACAAGCCAGTGGGCATGAATCGGCTTCATTACAGATAACTTTGTGTTGACATGAATGGAGTATACATCAATACCTTTGTCGACTTGCTTTGCGATTTCTCTTGCATACCACTCCTGAAACTTTCCTTTCAAAAATTGCTTGGCAGGACCATTTACTGTCAAGTCGAGCGGCTGGAAATAGTTGGTCATATGGGCAGGAACGAAAACGCAAACGCAGTTGTCATCAGCAATAAGGTGCTGAACACGCTCCGTCTTCTGTCCTTTGATCACGTCAAATACAAGGATAGCCTTCTGCTCATCAGGAAGGGGAAGTTCTTTGCGTTTCTCCACTATAAACGGAAAAACAACCTTCTCCAAGTGCTCGATAACTTTGTCTTCAATGCTCCAATGGTTTGGAGTGAAAGTCAAGTTAAAGTTTTGCGGAAACGAGATTCCTTGTGGAAGGCATTGCGGGGTCTTACCCTCATGAATTAGCTGCATCGCGAGAAAAAGACCTGACATTGTAACCGTGAACATTCCTGTAATCTGCTTCTTTTTGCCCTTTCCTACAAGGGGCACACTTTTTGCCCCTTTTTCATGCAGAGTATGACTAGCGGAACAGACATAAGACAATGGGGTTTGGTCTAAATTGAGATTCAGATCTTCTGGCACACGGTGTTATGATTGGCTGAACTTTGCAACATGATCATGTGATTTGTACCAACACGTGTTGAGTTCTTTGAGAATAAACTTCTCTCTTGTACGAACTGGAAGTGTGTCCTCGATCTCTTGCTCATGACACACCGTGCATGGCTTGTAGTGTTTTGATCTTTCGCTGAAATGACAGTTTCGCTTCCTTCAAAAGTCCAGGAGCCACGGGTATGTTTCTCAGTCGTAGCAATTCTGACTGCCATCTTCTTGCCTTCTCTTTCCATTCGGCAGAGGACATTTCTTCCCCAGTCAAAACTAAGGCTCAAATAGCCGCCATGCTCGACCAACAGGGTTCGGTCATTTGCTATAACTATTCCTTTGTCAATAGCATTTATCACGACAGCTGTTACCGGTGCATCGTTTTAGTCGCAGGGCCTGTATCATTTCAATGGTCTTTTTCATAAGGTCGTCGGGCAGTAATGCAGGTCGCCCACGCTTTCTGAAGGTAATTTCATTCACAGGCCCAACTGCTGTTTGTTTTACTTGAATGAAAGGTTTCTTGAAATCACTGGCCGTTTGCTTAGTAAGTCGAGGATATTTTCCTTTCAACAGACGCACTGTCTGATTGACTCCTTGCCTTACAGCATGCCGACCTATTTCTGCTCTTTCTTCGGCTGTCCACTTGATGTAGTAGTGACTTCATTTGTTACCTCTTCGGTTTCTCTTTTAGTGAGGTTTACAACACCTACATGTCTTCCGACCTCTTCCAGCTTCTTCTTTCGGTGCCGAAGACATTGCTTGTAGAGGGTTTTTCGGTACCTTCTCAAAATAATTTAAAATAGACATCGCTGCAAATGAAACTGATGAAGGAAAACTCTCGAACAAAGCGAAATGAAGGAATGTTTCGCTCAAAGCTACCGACAAAGTCGTGAATGGCGCAAAGACGTAAAAAAGAGCGGGAAAGTCTGCAGAGCGTGCCGCAATAAGGCGGGAAATAACAATAACAGCCAGGCGTAAACGATGGTAAAACTTGCCAATTTCGAGAACTTAGAATTATCAACTTTAAACACAGATGGAAATTTTCTTCAAGCACCTAATTGCTAGTCGAGGTTGGCATGTTTATGGTAAAACTGTCTGGACAATTCCAAAGAAACGTCAAAGATTGTATGGCCAGAAAGAACGAGATGCAGAGGCACTTCTTGTTGATCAGTACGCTGTCGCCTGGATGATAAAGAGCAAAGAAAAGCTTGTAGCCGATGTTGTTGGCCATGTGCCACAAGAAATATCACGTTTTGTGTACTTTTTTCTACATCACGTGCGTAGCATCGATGCAGTAGTTGAGGATGAAAAGTATAGGCCTTCTCCAATCGCAAAGGGAGGACTTGAGATAGTCCTCCGAGCCACGTTTAAAATTAACGACAGCAGGCGGTCTCTTCTTCACCGTCTGAAAGAACTTATTGAAAAGAACTACGAGCTTCTTTACGAATCAGCTACAGATGAAGAAGAATCACTTGCTAGTGATTTGTAAATTGTCTTCATGATTGATGATGAAGCCGAAGAGGACTAGCACTGGAAATGCCACTGGGCTTGGCTCAAAATATGTAACTTTCTATGCGTGCAAAAAGAAATTTATTTGTACATTGTTTTTTTTTTGTAAAGGCAACAAAAATTTTCCTTTCCAGTGATATAAAGAACGACTAAAGCCTAATCCGAGTTCTAGCTATGTATATCACAGTTTCGCAGTTTTATATCATGTATATTGGCCTTGAATACATGTGATGGCGTAGCCGAAGAAAGTACTTAAAAGTTTTATACTGTACTCTAAAAATTTCGGATGCTTAAAATTTCGGAAGAGTAAAAATTTCTCACGGTTTTATTTTCGGAACTTTTTTTTTGGCCGAAATTAAAATCGTTCGAAATTTTTTGCAAATAATGTAATTCTGTCTGTACTGTTGAGTACTGATGGACACAACGTTCCGTTTTTCCCATTAAGCTTATCAGTAGTATAGGAGGGATGAAATTATCCCCTTTTTTGCGCAGGAATCTCATTAACGTGCGCAGAAATAAATTAACGCCAATGACGTCATAACCTTTTGTCTTGATCTCATGAATAAAATGCGCAGGGATGCTATTAAGATAAGGTCATGTGCTATTTTTAGTTGATTTAGGATTTCTAGTTACTTTAAGGTCGATAAACGTCTTCGTTTTCGATTGGTTAGTTAGAAAATAAGAAACGTTTTTATTGGTTAATTCATACTGTCTGAGGAGTAAAGTCAAACTTGTCTGTGACTTAAAATCACGGAGGCGTAATGTAATTATGCAAGTCCTATTTCCTGCTGCTGGCGGGCAAATCGTGCATATTAATGAGGGCAAAGACAAACTAGCTCTTGTCCTATTTGCTGCTGCTGTGATTGTCCTAGTGCCCGTTCACTAATTTGTGGCGGGCAAATCGTGCATATTAATGAAAAAAGAGGCAAAATAGCTCTTTTTTACACTGCAAACAATGTTTTACTTACCCCTCTCCTTTTCACAATTTTGTTATTTTCCTCCCGCAATTCTTTTATTCCCATTTTTCCCTCCTCCTCCTCCTCATTTCTATTGTTTTCCCTCCACCACCACCACCACATTTCTATTGTTTTCCCTCCACCACCACCACCACCACATTTCTATTGTTTTCCCTCCACCACCACCACCACCGCCACCACATTTCTATTGTTTTCCCTCCACCACCACCATCACCACCACCACCGCCACCACAATTCTATTGTTTTCCCTCCACCACCACCACCACCACGGCCACCACATTTTTACTGTTTCCCTCGAAAGGCCAAAGAGGCCAAAATCGGGCCTAAAAGGCCAAACTCAAGGAGGGAAACAATAAAAATGTGGTGGCGGTGGTGGTGGTGGTGGTGGAGGGAAAACAATAGAAATGTGGTGGCGGTGGTGGTGGTGGTGGAGGGAAAACAATAGAAATGTGGTGGCGGTGGTGGTGGTGGTGGTGGTGGTGGAGGGAAAACAATAGAAATGTGGTGGCGGTGGTGGTGGTGGTGGAGGGAAAACAATAGAAATGTGGTGGTGGTGGTGGTGGTGGTGGTGGAGGGAAAACAATAGAAATGTGGTGGTGGTGGTGGTGCAGGGAAAACAACAGAAATGTGGTGGTGGTGGTGGTGGAGGGAAAACAATAGAAATGTGGTGGCGATGGTGGTGGTGGTGGAGGGAAAACAATAGTAATGAGGAGGAGGTGGATGAGGGGGGAAAACAATCAAAATGAGGAGGAGGAGGAGGGAAAACAATAAAAAATGAGGAGAAGGAGGAGGAGGAGGGAAAACAATAAAAATGAGGAGGAGGGAAAACAATGGAAATGTGGGGGTTGTGGGGGTGGTGGTGGTGGAAAGAAAACAATAGAAATGTGGTGGCGGTAATGGTGGTGGTGGTGGTGGAGGGAAAACAATAGAAATGTGGTGGCGGTGGTGGTGGTGGTGGTGGAGGGAAAACAATAGAAATCTGGAGGAGGAGGAGGAGGGAAAAATGGGAATAAAAAAATTGCGGAAGGAAAATAACAAAATTGTGAAAAGGAGAGGGGTAAGTAAAACATTGTTCGCAGTGTAAAAAAGAGCTATTTTGCCTCTTCCCTCATTAATATGCACGATTTGCCCGCCAAAAATTAGTGAACGGGAACTAGGACAATCACAGCAGCAGCAAATAGGACAAGAGCTAGTTTGTCTTTACCCTCATTAATATGCACGATTTGCCCGCCAAAAGTCAGTGAACCGGAACTAGGACAATCACAGCAGCAGGAAATAGGACTTGCATAATTACATTACGCCTCCGTGATTTTAAGTCACAGACAAGTTTGACTTTACTCCTCAGACAGTATGAATTAACCAATAAAAACGTTTCTTATTTTCTAACTAACCAATCGAAAACGAAGACGTTTATCGACCTTAAAGTAACTAGAAATCCTAAACCAACTAAAAATAGCACATGACCTTATCTTAATGTCATCCCCGCGCATTTTATTCATGAGATCAAGACAAAAGGTTATGACGTCATTGGCGTTAATTTATTCCTGCGCACGCTAATGAGATTCCTGCGCAAAAAAGGGGATAATTTCATCCCTCCTATACTACTCTTATCACCTGGCAGGGAAAAAAAAAAAGTGAATAAGACAACGAACGGGCTTCACTCGTTCGTTTTGTTTTATTCCTGAACGTCACTTCCTGCTGCTTAATCAAATGCTTTATAATTCCAGCATAGATTTCAAAATAAGCATAAGGTACTTCATCTCCTCCTTTATCCTTTTATGCAACCAGTTTATTGCTGAATTTTTGATCCTTCCGAAATGTTTTGAAGCAATTTTCTGTTATCCAGATTGTTCGAAAAATCGGGATCTTAATAGATAACAATTATTCACCGAAGTGGAGGTGGCTAGTGGTTATTTTGTACTGAGGCCGCGAAGCGGCGAGGTAAATAGCAACCACTAGCCACCGACACTGGGGTGAATAATTGTTTTACTATATACTAAAACAGTGAGATAATTGAGCTCAAAAATGATGATTTTTAACTCATTTACTGTTGTCAACGATTACAATGCTGGCGCGCAATGACCGAACGTCCGCAGTCATCCCTTTTTCTTGCCGACAAAAAGACAAAGCTTTATCTGTTAAAACTTTCAAACCGAACTTCGTCACCTTCTTCGTGTATTTCGGGTACAGCTTGCTTGATTAATTGTGAAATCTCTTTGTTTGTTACGGCAGCAAACCGGGAAGGCATTTTGCTCGCAAGTTACGCGAGTTTGGCGTCGCTCGCTCCGAGGAACTGGAGGTGAATTAGTGAATAGTGCAGGATATTCACTGGTTGAGTAGCCAATCAGAGCGCGCGAAAAACACTATCCACTGTTTTAGTATATATTAAAGGATTTTATCAGCTTGAAAATATGTGAATAACGAAAAGAAGCAAGGCTGAAATCTAATTGCCCTCGCCGTATATTTATCAGTCCTCCGCCCCCAGTAATTAATGCCGGACCACTCCCTTAACTTTTGTGGTCAGTTTATTTTCAGTCAACGTTTTCTCGACGTTGAACGACACGTAAAAATAGGAGTTTTTCTGCAAATAAAACAAGCCCACTCGAAAACAAAACAGAAGACTGGTTTTTGTGACAGAGATTAAATTACCGGGTATATGCAGTCCTTCAGGCACTTTGTCCACAATGTTCTGCTTAATATATAGATTTAGCCACGGCTAAAAGCGAAGCTCCCATTGATAAATTTATAACTTAAATCAAACAGTAAACTTGTATTCCACAAATTAGTTAACTCAAGGGCACATTCATGTGACTTTTGTGGGAAAAGCTAAGTGATTTTGCAGTGAAACAAATCTAGCATCGAGTTGATATAGCCTTATATGTACACCCAAAAAATAGTCTTCGTTCACATTTAAGAGCAATAATGGCTCTTGATCACAGTAGATAAGGCGTGGAAAACAAAGCAGGCCGAATTTTTTGCATTCGACAAGTTTAGTTTACAAATTCTTGCCAATAAATCTGGGTGCGTGCAAACCAACCTTTTGTTTTTTTCTTATACACCACATCTGAGGAGAAAGAGTACTGTGAGGCGCTGTTTTTATCATACAGACCTCTGCAAAATGCAGTGTTTCACAATTTTTCAAGACAAATTGCATTCATTCAGTATTCAGGACCATTGAAGCACGCGTGGACCTTTAGTGAAACAGTTCAAAAAATTTCCAAAATCACCTATATGGCCAGCCGGTTCTAACTTTTGACAAGCGCCAAATTTGCGCAGAAATTTTAAAAGAGTTACGCTTCAATGTGATAGAGAATTTATTGAGTTCTACTTTTAATAATGGTTTTATAACGATGTGTAATCTTCAAAAGCGTTTGACACGCTCGGCATTTTGAGTACTCCTGCAAGCGATGTTTAACAAACGCAAAAGCGTTAAAATTGCACTTTTGAGACTACCAACAATCAATAAAGAAATATAATTCGGTAGAAAATTTACAGAAACAACAATTTTCATTCACGAAAACAAATGAGTATTTAGGTGTCTCTAAGAATCCTCAAGTCTTTTATAAGCTTAAAGATTAAGTTTATAATGTTTTAAGCCGCCGGTTTCCCGGTGTTTGCTGTTTTCAAAGATGAACTCTCGACAAGAAAATCGCTCAAAGCTTTCTTTCTACAGCCAATTAACACTAAATATTCCTCGGAAAGTTTTTTCTTTCTATTTACGGTGAATTCATATCGACCAAAGGCTTTTTAAAGTTCTGTAAACTCATCTCAAACCTCATACTAGGTCAGATCAGTGTCGCAGTCAAATCTTAATACAAACGTGCACAAACTAGCTTCATAAACTGCGCAATAATTACTGAGGCTTATCATATTTCGAGATGCAGCTCCTGAAAGCTATCAAGTAAGGCAAAGATTGCTTGAGCCTTTATAATTCTCGAACGCATCAAGCAAGGTGAAAAACAAATATGATGCCATCCGAAATCGGATAATAGGCTTTGACAAGCGATGCATTTCTCAACCAAAAACCCAATAAACAAACCAGCCATGAGTAAGAGAAGACTCTTGATAGACAGTCAAAAACATCACAAGTTGACTCAAAACTCTGTCAGCTTCACCTGTCAAAGTAAACAACTTTCAAGATATGCTGCATAAATTTTACGCATGAACTCACCTGTCAAATTTTAACCAATCAGAGCATAAAATTGGACGTGGAGCGTGACCAACACGTGACCGTGGTAAGAAAAGATCTTCCTCGCCTGTATTTCAAAAAAACTGGTTGAATTTTTGCGTCTGAAGTCAGTTTGAAATCAAAACCGTAATAGTGCTGGGCGATAGTGACATAAACACAACATATTTGATATGAATTTAAAAAACTGAGCCTGCGATCATTTGAAAACGAGTAAATTGTCAGCGGATAACTTCAAAAAATACTCGTCGTTGATGGGTCGACACCTGAGCCCGCGATACGGTCAGGTGATACTGGTCAGCGGATACCCTGTCTTGACAGCTGTCAATTGACCACAACATTGATGTGCAATCAGCTCTCTCTTGTTCTCCCAAAGTAGCTAGAAAGTGTGAGAGTAAACATTGGTATGCCTGTGGTGCGGACCGACGGTCGGTCGCTCGATCGGTCGGTCACGTGATTACCAAATTTTCTGGGATGGGTAGATTTATTTACCCATGGTGCTCCGCTGGCGAGCTTTGCGCGGAGCTCCGCTAAAATTTACACCCCCCAATAAAAAAGGCAGCTTACTTGCAGTAAAATGAAAAAGAAAAAAATGAAGTAATAGATCCATGGAAGTACTTTGTTCTCTCTCTGGTATATAAAGTGTACCTTAAAACAATTTTTGACTATTTTATGGTACATGATTCTCAGTATTTCCCTTGTAGAGATGAAGTTGTTCGTAGAGCGAACCAAACATAAGTGCCTACAAGATAAACGTTCGTGGTACGACATCTTCACTCGTTGATATTAAAGCTCATTTGTCCTCTGCACTCTCTCCATTGTTTTCAGATATATGATAAATGAAAGGGGAAGTGCCTGACCAGTGTAAAGTAGTAAGTATTTCCCCATACAATGTTACCATAACTTAGGTATGGGTAGATAAGTGCTTAATACAGACCCCCGTAACAACGCAAGGTAAATAATGCCTTGCTCGACAAAGTATACCAGAAAGTTTTGTAATTTTGCTGCAAACATGACTTATATGATTTTTCCAGTTAATATTTTCGTCTATGAGTCTTTTTTACATTAAGGGACAATTTGGTAGCCTTTAACCAATCAGAAACATTCTTTAGTTCTTCATTAACAGTTTTTGTCAAACTATGAATATTGTTGTTTGAGCAGAACGAATGACCGTCGAATCATGTCATGCCAAAATCCGGCTGTATACATGTCCACAGGACTGAAATCATCTGTAACCTTATTAACGAGTCCTGGTCTCTGTTGTTATTGGTCATTACACAATCAATATTGCTGAGGCATTCTTGAGTTTGTAAAAAGGACTGGGCAAGCCTGAACAGCTGCCAGGCTGCGCTAAGCCTTTTTTTGAAAACGGGAGTAACTGCGTGGTCACTGGATATGAAATAATTTTAGTTGTGCAAATGTAACTAATTTTCATATGAGAGGTTTGTACTTTTAAAGCGAGGGTTTTCAAGCTCCGAAATGCCCTAGGCGGAATTGTACTCTGCAATTTCTTGGGCATATCAAACTGCAAAGTTGACCTTTAGGAAAGAACTAGGGCGTATGCCAGGACCAACACATGTTGAGATATGGGCTATTTATTTCCTTATGTTTCAGTATAACGGAATACAAGCTGTGAGAAATGTGTAGAAGTTGAACTACGAATAGTAGACGTTTTATACTATCTCATTTAAAGCCGCTTGGATCTCCAGTGTGGTAGCTATTTTTGAACAGTCTCACAGGAACGGGGGCTAAATTCTACCATCATTGTTTCGTCTAAATGGATGTCGTCCATGCGTATTTCATACGGTATGTCATCTGCGCCGAAGCCTCGGCACTTGAACATTACTTCGTTCACTAAAAAGTAAAATCAGTTTGTTACACACACAGTTTTGCTTGAGATATCTTGTAGCTAGTGAAATGACAGACCGTCTGCTTTTGAAGATTGCATTGGGTGGGGGATGAACATGAGTTATAACTAATTTCATGCTTAACGATTGCGTCTCTAATAATCTTTTAATTAATAGCCTAATTGTTTCTATTGAATGATTATGCAGGCATTGCAATGTACTGTAGATATAAACGAAAGTAGCGCAGTAATAGAATTAGATATCATACAGTTTACAAATATCGGTATACAGATAATATAATTCAATTGAATGTCATAAACAATTATTGAATTAGGTTTATTATTACAGTCGACTCTCTCTTAAAGGACATTTCTAAAGGCCGGATACCTCCCTAAAACGGACACCTAGAGTTGGTCCCTGCCTTACTTTTCTCCCTTTATTTGACTCTCCATAAGACGGACATCTCTCTAAGACGGACACTTACTGCCGGTCCCAAAGGTGTCCGTCTTAGAGGGAGTTGACTGTATATGAGGAATTATGTAGATCGAGGAGGGTGTTATCAATTATCCACCGAGGCCGAGATCTGCATAATTTCTCATATCATACGAAAGCCAAGTTCGATACCGAAAATAAGCCCCTCAATGTATAAGCCCCTCCAAGTATAAGCCCCACAAACCGGTAACGCAAAAAACCTCCGTTAAATCGCCCCTCCAAATATAAGCCCCCCCGGCGGCTTGTACTTGGAGAATTGCCCTCAACTACAAAGTAAATTTACTGCAAACTATAAGGCTAGCCCAATCGATTTTGAAACGAATTTCACGGTAATTCTTCTGTTATTCATTCAAAATATTTCTAAGTTCTTACCAACCCTATCTCCGTCTATACTTTGTTCAAAACATTTGCCTTTTCCTCAGACGGCTTCAGTACATAAACAGACGTTTTTTGTCGCAGATACTACTCAAAAAAGTAGATGACAGTCATCGACCAATATGTTTTTGTGTACTCTTGCATTTCTTCCCTTCAGATTTAGTGCGAATTTCGACTTTTTGTCTTCGGATAGCAATGAACACTTTGGTCACTTTGTTGAGTTCACTCATGACTGGAAACGATTTGCCATTTTATATTTGGGCAATATTATGTAACATCATTAGTGACCGCTGGCTAGTGACGAAATAATTTCAATTAACATAAGTATAAAGCTATCGAATTTGATGAAAATAACTACAATATAACTTGATATCTAGCATTAATTATGCTGGGGACAAACCACCCCTCAAATCGGTCATTTAGGCTAAATTTACGTGACTTTTACATTTCTTTTCATTTCTTGACCAGTCGCGCCAGTTAGACTTCGATTGCTGACCAGGTAATTTTGTTTTTTTGTTTGACGCAAAATGTCACCTTATGACGTCATAAGGGCTGACGTCACCAAAATTGGTTAAATGAATTTTTTAATTTCAAAGTCAAACGCTTTCCATTTGTCAAAACTGGCCGGACAGACCATGGCCGGACAAGTCAGTTTAAAAATGAAATAGGCTTTTTCGAAGAGTTTTTGCTGAAAAATGTTCTCCTTCGTGCATACTATTTAGGATTTGACTGATCTGGCTAGAGAGTTTTGATTAAAAGTGAGATTATTAGTGCGACGGGAATGGTCTGGCCGGTCAGTTCTGACAAATGGAAAGCGCCCTTATATCTACGCTGAAAACCGTTTCTCGCTACGACACGTAGAAATCGAGTTATGGGATTTTAATAAAGATATTTCAGTGCACCCGGAACCATACTTTTCCTTCAAAAACGAACCCTTTGATTTTGACATTTTAATGACGTCGCAAAACTGTTTTCTTGGTTTTTGTGCAGTTAGGAATTTCGTTTTTCAAAATTTTCTTTTTCCTTTAGCTTTCGAAGATAGAGATGTCTTATGTTTATATTAAATGGTAATGGTGACACGACAATAAAACGACTTCTTTTACTTTGTAGTACGAATTTATCCAAATTGAAATGTCATATCTCAGCTCATATATAAGATATTGCAAATTTTTTTTCAGGTTTCATCTCTCCTGAATAGCTATTTAAAATTGATATGAAAAAAATGGTAAGATTCTAAAGTTTACAATTTAAGTATGAATAACGTGCGCAATTGTGACGTCATATTTTGACATTTTGATGTCAAAATACATGCCATTTTGATTGGCTGGATATTTTGTACTTTCAGGCCAAGTTTGGTGAGGAAAGAGCTAGAGCCAACTAAGGTATTGTAAATTAACCAAAGAATTAACATCCGCAATGGCGTGCTTTGGAGCTGCGACTTGATTAGATCTGTTTCCTGGAGTTAGTCTTAAAGGAGGGCGTGGTCACCTGTACTCCACTATCAGATCTAAGATTGTAAGCACCTTTTGCCTAAAGTTAGACCAGCTCCCCGATATATTGGCTGCCGCTGCAAGGACGTTTATTCCAGTTTAATACTTTTGTGGTGCCTAATAGGTGGTAGTTCAGTTTGAAGGAAAAAAGAAATAGATTAATTTAATAGTGTTAAGGAATAATAGTAGATTGGCTTGAGAACCGAAACACAGAGATCTGTGCTTGGAATTCCACTGGCAGATGCCTCACGGGCATCAAAGAGGGAAAGAGAAAGTAATTTCTTCACCATTGGAAATTCCAAAGAAAAAGAGATTGCAAAGTGGAATTTAAAGATTTTAGATAATACCCCAATTTACAGTTACAGGTAAAAACGAGGCTTGAGTTGTCCTTGTTTTGATAAAACCCCTTTTGCTATGTAAGTCCTATACCCTATGTAAACCATTCATGTTGTTATTTCGCTGACTAGAATTTCTTAAGCTTAATTTTTATAAGGATAGAAAGGTGTTGTCGTCTTTTCGCTGTTCTTCAAGATTCATTATTTAATTCTCAGTGTCTCAGTATTCTAATAGTTCAAGTTAATTAGCATTCACGCGACGAAATCGGCTCGCCTCTTTCACCTCTACATTTCGAGGATTAATAGTGTGATTTACATAATGATTCGCTGAAAAAGGAAAAACCCAAATATCTTGATAAGAAATTCGCTCAAAGGATGAAAAACTCCTAGAAAAAACTACTCACACTAGCGTGAATTATCTCCTGGTCTTCGTTTCTAAATCTGACTCCTTCTGTTCATGTCCACTGCTAGCTCAAACTGAATTTTTAAAACATAGCGCTTGAATGCAAAATACCCTTAGGGAATTTAAGGGACGCGTTGCTATCGGCAAGGCGGATTTAATTTATAACAAAAGGGTTTTGTATCAAAACAAGGTCAACCTCATCCTGACGTTCACTCAAAGGCTAGGAAACTTAGCCAACAACTGTAAAATGGTCTATTGAGATTTCTTATGTGACGATTGCACTTTTCTCAAGGCAAAAAGATAGTCAAGACCAAATGGCAGTGATTTCATCAGCAAATGAGACTCCTATCTTTCAAGGCAATTATGGAGGGTGACTCTGAACAGGTCAGAGTACCCGGCAGATATGTTCCATCAACAGATATTCCCTGAAGTAAAAAGATAAAAAGAGTAACAAGAAGAAGGCCCCAGCTGCCAAGAGGTTCATTAGTATCCGTCAAGAAGGTTTCATTAGAAATGTGTGACTAGAAACTAAAGCTGTTAAGTGGAGATGAGATGAGCGAAATAAAGTGTGCGTATGAATTACTTACAACATTTTAAAACTCTTGCATGTCCATCGTATTCTACCGGTTTTCAAGAAGTGGAATGAGGAGAGTACTGGGGCCTAAAAGCATAGTAAAAGAGCTTGAAATTTTGAAACAAGCTTCTGATGATACGAGGCAACACAATATAGAAAAAAAGACATTATTTAACTTCCACAACAACTTCAACCTTTATCCTACATATATTTTCCTTCTTTGCTTCATTTGAGAGCTGGAAAAGGTTGCCAGTAATGGCAATAGAGACAGACAAGTAGACGTTTCCCTGGCGTGATATGTTTATGCTATTCATGCTGCTCTGCTCATAAATGTCTTGCGGAATACAAAAATAGTATGATCATTCAAGCAAAAACTATAGACTGCCCAAATGATCCTCGAAGGAAGGATCTAGGAATACTTTTTCTCTTTCGACGTTATCGATATTGCAACGAGCAAAGGTGGCGTAGTGATGGCAGCACACCATCCCCACTGCTATCTCAGTAATGTGACACAGGTTTGAAGGTCAGAGGGTGGGTCGAGTGTATTGTTGGTTCTCGCGGTTGCTCCGGAGAGGTTTTCTCCTGGTATTCTACAGTTTACGTTACTCTCCAGTTTTTCGCTTTCGACTCAGTCCAATTTCATCCGGAATGGCAGACGAAGAACGACGCTGTGGATTTGCGACCACCAAACCGTTATTTGTCTTAACTAAAAATGTATTTACTTATTATTTAACATCATGCACTTGCTATTCATGTATTATTCAATCATTACTTTCTTTACCTGCACTTTCTGGGGCATCAAAATCTGTTTGTGTGCTTTTGCAGGTAAATGAGGTATGTCGTTCCTTAAGCACAGGGCTTGCGCACGTCAGCCTGTGACTATGAGCCCGCGGTCTGCCGGTAGCAGCGGCATGCATAGAGGAGGCTTGGAGGATTTCTTCTGCCTTCATAAGGAATTGGTAGATCTAAAGGTAGTGGGTGGTGTTTTAAAATGAAAAACACCGATTTTCATTTACACTGGTAGTTACTTTTACGGAGTTTACAGTAAAACGTCACGGCATGGTAGAGGTAGTGGTGGTGGTGGTCGGGGCGGTGATAGTGGTAGTGGTATTGGTGGTGATAGTGATGGTGGTGGTGGGGGCGGTGGTATTGGTGGCAGTGGTAGTGATGGTGGTGGTGGTGGTAGAGGCAGTGGTAGTGGTGGAAGTAGAAGGGATAGTGCGGGGCGGTGGTAATTTTGGTGGTGGTGGTAGTAGTAGTAGTGTTGGTCATAATGGCAGTGATGATGGTCTAGTAGCGGCAGTGGTGGTGGTATTGGTAGTTAGTAATAGTAGTGGCAGCAGTAACGGCAGTAGCAATAGCAGTACGAAGCAGTAGCAGCGGCACAATTATGTTATGACTTACCTTTGGAACAAATACCAATAAGAGCGTAACTGTAGTACAAACAATAAGACAGAGCGAGGAAATGGCATAAGGAGCTTCGTAGTACATGGATCCATCCAGTGCAATGGCCACAATAGCACCGATAATGGACAACACAACAACATTGTAAACAGACATCCTAATGTACTTGGAGTCATTTAAGGCAGGAATTGTGACATTGCGTGTCTCCCAGGCTAGGAAAAGCCCAAATAACAGAAGTATTCCTTTGTAGGCAAATAGGACTGCCAGAAAATAGGTCTTGTATTTGCAGGTGCACTGGTATAAAGCCGGAATGATGATAGTGTCTTGTTCCTTTCGGCTCTATGGATAGAAAATGGCATGAAAGTAATCGTGCTATAGAATATTTTAGTGGTTAAAGGTACGCCTATATGAATGAGTAGATGAATGAATGAATGAATGAATGAATGAATGAATGAAATGGATGAAAACTTTTACTTAAGCAATGTCAGTCCATCAGGAATTGAAAAAAACAAACAAACAAACAAACAAGAAACAACTGTAGTAAAATATTTTTTCAGCCAGCCCTGAAAGCCCCAAGGGAGTTTGCCTGCCGTAGCTCAGTAGGAAGGTTATCCATTCTAAGAAATTAAGAAACAAGAAAGAGACAACCCGATAGGAGCGTCCAACGCTGGAGCTTCACGAGCCTATTGTACCCCTGCAACAGTAAATAATGATAACATGACCTTCGAGTTTTTTCAAGGAGTTGAAGCTGTTAAATACCAAGGTTATATCGTGATCGATAGTTCACGCCAAAAGTTAAAACGACTCAAAAGTTCCTACCATTTCTTCGAATTTTAATTCTTCAGCTTGGAATGGGTCGATAATAATCCAACAGGACAGGAAAATGACATCCACTGTTAACAATACTGCTACGATAGCAAGGAGATGAAGATCCTTTATAGCCTGTTATAATATAACAGTAAAGAGTGCTTTACGACATTATTGCCATTAAAGATTCATTCGATTAAGAACATCATAGAAGTTAGTATACATACTCAAAAGCTTTAACTACATTTTATGCATTGGTGATTACTTTTAGCATTGGAATGTTAAAGAACCGTTCATGCTTCATTTCAGATTGCTGGGTTTTAATTATTGATCTCACCATATCATTCTACCCAATTGTAATCTGTCGAGGAGCGCAAGTAAAGTATGTAGCCTCCCCGCAGATGTCCTTGGGGTTCGTTTGTCACGCATTCATTTCTCCCCGCGGACGACGTCCGTGGGGGAGAAATGAATGCGTGACAAACGAACCCCAAAGGACGTCTGCGGGGAGGCTAGTAAAGTATGTGGCTGTAAGAGAAAAACAGTGCATAGAACACTAAAGCTAATATTTTTTTTATGAAATTTCCTAAACAAAAGGCTTACACAACGATAGCTAGGTTTTCTTTTGAGGTTACTTTACACTAGTTGAATGCTCGTATTTTAATCGTGGAGTATCCATCTTGAATTTTCACCCAATTCAAGGTGAAGAGGACAAGGTCAAGAGGTCAAGGTCAAGAGAAGCCTGTAACTGCCATATAACACCTAGACCGAACTGCAATAGAGAGTGGACCAAATCGTACCATTTTCTTGAGAGTCTTGGCCGCTGTGAATATCTTGTGAACTCGCCATGTTTTGCTGAACATTGCACCGAAGGATAAGGAAAATCCGATAGACAGCACTGCAGCTCGTGCCTGTTGGTAAGAATCGAACTCATTTTATTAATAAATCCAAAACTTTACATTTTTTGGCTCATTTTCTTCTTTCAAAAATACGGGAAGGAATAGAATGAGTAGTATATAACTGGTATATAACTGCTATCTTAAAGGCTGACCCCCTTTACTCGGGCCCGGACAAACACTTGTGAAATCGGATCTGCCTTTCGTTTATATGGGACCTAAGGCAAGGTGCGCAACTTTTTTGACCTGACAGGAACGGTTCCGCTGTTACATGGACTCGTGTAAACACCTGAACTGTGCAAGTTTTTGCAAAGTTTGTGCGGTAGAAGCCGGGTATCAGTAAAACGCGGGGACGAGGTCGGGGTCGGGTTCGGGGCCGGGGCCGGGGCTGGGGTCGGGGTTTGTCTTACATTCAAAGAATGCTGTTTTAGGGTTAGGATTATGGTTAGGGTTAGGGTTGACACTAACCCTAACCCTAACCCTAACCTAACCCTAAAACAGCACTCTTTTAAAAAAAAAGATAGACCCCGGCCCCGACCCAACGTTGTACTGACAGGCCTGAAGCCTCGTTACGCGCCGTGATAAAAAAAGCCATTCCACTGCTGCCACCGGCAAAAATTTGTTTGAAAACTACTGTAATATGCACAGATTTGGCACGGTTTTGTGTAAACAGGTTGCACAGGTAAAAAATTAGTCCGTCTTATCGGGAATTCTACGTTAGCCGCCTTAGTACATTGTTCACCAAAATGAAGGAAAGCTTTCAGCTCTATCATACGTCAGAAAAGGGTAGACTCTTGCTCAAGAAAATGCTCGTTAATAATTAATTTCCTTACGTTGCAGTTGATGCCATAACCTTGCAAATCGAGAAACCTCGCATCCAAACCCAACAAAACAATGGAGGCGTAGCACAGGATGCATCCCATAATAATAATATTGTTAAGTTTAGGCGACGACATCCTGATTATCCTGACAAAATGAAAATAAAAGATGTAAATATGCAAAGAGCTCCAATATTTAATGTAAGTTGAGATTAGAGATCGGAAACTGTTCAAAAAGGCTTTTGCCTGAGAATATGTTTTGTATTGGAAAAGGTCAGAAACAGCAAGGTTAAAGTCCTACCTGTTTTTACCGTTACTGATGTTAAAATATAGAAAGCTCAACGAGCAGATGATGCCGATCTCTGCCATGAACCACATTATGACGATAAGTGGTAAAGGACTCATCATCAGCTCAATTTTTCTGCTGGTGTGATCCTTCGGTGGTCGATTGTCTGAAGGAGAAATGCAAAAGATGAAATCAAAAAGAGTCCAAAACCAAAACCACGCGACCGCGTTTCTTGTAACATGGAACAATGGAGACTTTTGCTCTACTTTGTTTGGCATTAAGTAATTTCTTAGAACAATGCTTGAAATTAGAGAAATCTCACCGTAGCAGGCGTTCATAGCCCCAGCTCAAGCTGCAGGTCAGCAACTGATTATCCATAGATAAAGGTCGTTTCTAACAAAATTTGAGTAGTACTATATATGGGCACGCAACAGAAACGTCTTTGGCCAGTAACAATGTTATAAACTTAGTTGGAGAGAGCTTAAGCGAAGTCTAGTAAGATCTAGTAAATCTCTCCCTCCCTAGAAAATGGCACATCTGACAGAATTCTCACAGTCCCAACATTGCACAGACTACTATTGTTGCTCAGGATTACTTTCAGCACACACAGTCCGAAGATAAACTCCAAGTCACAAATGGCGGTCATTAAAGCTCTGCTCTCATGGTAGGTTTTTGAATCTTTAAAAACTGGCTTGGCCCAAATTTCCCTTGCTGCCCAAAAAATCTAAGTAGCCCTAAATTTGGGGGAGCCCATATGCTCATGCATATTATCGTTGACTCTGAACGGACTGTGCCCTAAACTCATGCGTACATTTAACTGGAGAGACAGCAAAGAATACTGAAAATCAGATGAGCAAATTACAGAATGTACTTAGAGTTGCAGATTGTTCAAGGAACTAAACAGGACACCAGACGACGTGGCAAGTGGACGGCGCTTCAATAACGAAAAGGTACTCTAGAGAGTGTACGTTATATCAGCTTCGGTTATTTCCAACAGAATCTACCGAGATGTTAATCGATTATTCATAGACTATTCGGCTAACTCAATGTTGTACCCAATTCAAACCCTTTGGGAATAAAACGTTTTGTTTCAGGAATTTCCATATCATTTAAATGTGAATGCCACATTACAATGCAAATAAAATACACAAAGAATCTTATCCCCGGGAGATTTGAATTGGGTACAACATTGAGTTAGCTGAATAGATCTATTAAATCACCAACGTCAATGTTATCATCGTCATCATTATCATTATTGTCATCATATCGTCATTATCGTCATCATCATCAGTGACTGCAATTTCGATATTTTGATAAGACATTGAAGTGCAATGGAAACGTTTATTACCTTCCCATATCTTATTTCGCTCAGATTCAAATAGATGGAGTTCGTCGGAGGAGGTGAAATGTTGACCAATCCTAGTTTCGTTTCCTAAAAAAGGACAACAAAAACCTTATCTGTTATTCACATAACGAGCTGGCAATCAACTGAAACTTAAACTGAAACGACTATGATTATAAATATTACAATGAGAAAAAAAAAATGCACATAACAAGGTCTTCTCTCAACGTCCTGTAAGTTAATGTATTTTTTAATGTGCTTGTTATTTTGGGAGACAACTGCAAAATGATGCGTTTCTTCATAACTCATCTTGTCGATTTTAGAGGAAATTCTTCTTCCAAGCACATTTTCTAAAAGAAACTATCATCCTTACAGAGCACCTTACCTTCTCTATTTTGCTTAATAAGAACTGTTCCAACTCTTTCTCTGTTTTCATCAAAGCCTACAGGCCCCTGTACAACAAAAAAACTAAATTTTATCTTAAAAGTACTGGAATTTTTAAGAAAAACTGAGGTATATTGTTATTTAAAATTAGCTTTTGCCTGCACCCAAAACAATTTTTCTGTTTCTGTTTCTTAAAAGAAAGTGTAGCATAATGCTTATTGATAAAACGCTTAATTCAAAATCTGCCTTGTTATCGTAGATTATACTTACAGTTAATCCCGCGAAGTTTACGTTTTGAATACCACTTCTTATCGCTACAACTTGCTTGAATTTTCGGTTTAAAAGCTTCTCATATTTCATCCCTTTAGCAAAAGCGGAATCCAGTGCCATGGCTACTACCCATGCTGAATCGAAGGCGTACGCAGAGTCCTTTCTCAGATTGTTGTTCTTGTTCAGTTGCCTCATCTGCCACCAGAATCTTTCAGACGTCTTAAGAAACATGAAAAAGTAACGTTAATGTGACAATGATAACGACAACAACATGAAAAAAAAAGTGGCGTTCCAGAACTGGTGTTTTATTAGGAAAGTTCTGTTTTTTTGAATGCAAAAAAAGCTAGAACTTGAAAAGGTAGTCTTATTAATAACATCTCACCGTCCTTTGAGCGAAAAGCGGTGCCAACAAAGAAACACTGCATTTATGTAACATGATGGTGTTCGTACCTGCAGAATTCACCCTTCAAAGCTACAGTGCCGCAAAGCAAGGGAAACGTTTGCGCAATAGTTAATGTCCTATATCAACGTACTAGTCAACTTACCAAGCCGGATATGGTTTGGTTATTGTCCTTACGGATGTCCAGCTTGATGGTGGAAATGTAACCATTCGCTGCCTCCTTTAGCTCGTCACTTGAACAATCAATTAAAGCACTTTTTTGAAGTTTCAGGTCATCAGTGAAAATTTCTGTAGGGCTGAATTCACCAAATATTATCCAAGCATAATTCGGTCCATACATCTTCCTTTTGAAGGCCTGCATTATCAAAATTTCATGAGTTGGAGTTATATGTAACACAGCTAAACAAAGGTTTTTGTTTGTCAGAAAAAAAGATAAAACATCATAGCTCTCTACTTTTTCGTTTCATACCGTTAAAAGGTCTGAGAAGGACAAAACATAACAAATCGTGGGCATTAATGTGAGAAATCTTGTTTTAATAGTCACATGGGTCAACTAGCCTGCGTTGCAGACAGTCTATTTCCGCGATTCGAGACCCAGGTAGAGAAGTCTAGTGACAAGTCCGTCTCGGCAACGCAGGCTAGAGTCAACGAGTCATGAGTCAAGTGATAAGTCAGGTCAGCATTGGACACTGAAAATAGAAATCAGGGTGAAGCACATTCTCTGCTTTGTCACATTACTCACTTCACAAAAAACGTTCCTTGCACCGACGTAGCTGAACTCTCCGATAATTATTCTAGCATCCAATTTCTAATCAAAACAGAAAAAGACACCACATTTGAGAAAAAGCTAAGAGGCCGTGACAAGGTAGAGCCAGAAAATGCAAAAAATAACTAAAATGAATAATTGATGACTAGGAGTTAACCGTGAGTTTTTCCATCTGAAAACTGACATCGCCGAGCTCTTCAAAACCTTCAATTGCAATGATACTAATGTTGCTCTTCACAAGTTCGATCTTCAACTTGTCCACTGTCTGTGCAAAAAAAAAGCAAACAAAACAATAAATAAGTCAATCAGTTAGTCAGTCAATCAATGGGTCGATGTGTAGTGTTTGTTTTATCTCACTTTATGCGTCTAGTCTAAGTCTGCATTGAGAGTTTTAGAGTTTAAAAGGAAAAAAAAGGAACGTAAGTCGGGATTATAATTAAGAACTTGGGGCAGGACGATTTTACGAGCTAGTGTTCTCAGAAGAAAAACTTGTAAAGACCAGAGGTCCAGTATAAGCTGCTTGTAAATCTATACAAATCCAACGCATTCTCGTCAACTATGCCGCGCAGTTGTTGGAAGTAAATGTGTATCGTTCACTGGGTCTCTGAAAATGTGAAAATCTTCCCCCTGTAGACCGTATGGTAGGTACCGAGATTACCCGATAAAAAGCGTCGAAATTGCCGGGTTGATTGAATTGTTTCGTCAGGATAATGGCATTATAGAAACCTAGTGGAGCCGGCTGCACTCTACTGCACATATTGCGTCTTGTACATCAAATATTCCTCGTTCTTACGACTGTCATGAGCTATTGGTTGAGTCGTATCGTAGAATCGTTGGCTGCTAAATTGTACTGTCTTGGCTCTGTGCATAGTGCATAATGGAAGAGCTGGGCCAGGAAATAGTATTTGCAAGGCAGGTGTAAAGAGAAAACCGTTGAAATGCCAATTCTGCTTTCAAGCTACACAGTTAAAAAGCAGTAGTGCACTTACCGTGGAAACTTAACGTTCATACTTACAATCGAAATTTACGTAAAACATTAAAATAAAAAAAAAGTACTGTACAGGAGAATAAAATTCTGGATCGTATTGGTGCAGTATGGCTACTCTCTTCCATCCAAAGTACTTTATGAAGGCAGCCTTTGCTTTGCTAAATGAAGCCGAGGACGGAGCTGCACGGTACGTGTTCGGATAGGTTCTCTTGCTTTCAAATTTTGGCGAACCTGATGCATAAGAAACCTGAAAGACGGGAAGAAAAAATCTTAATTTAAAGCCTTTTGGCTTTTGCAAGAGTGATTACCTGCAGAAACGACCGGAGCGTATCTCCGTTCTTACAACGTAAAATACGTCCATAACCTAACTAATGATTTATACAGAATACGACAATATACAGAGCATCTTCACGCATATGAGCAGCATCTATGTAAATTTAATGGAATTACGAAAGAATGGGTTTGCATGAGAAAAGAAGTCAACTCGCAGAGGACTGCTTTGGAACACTAACATGGCCGCCGTTTCATTGTTTTGGAACACCAATATGGTCGTCGTGAAGTCATGTGAAAACGCTCTAAAGCGGGATATCTGTATTGGCGTTTACATTGGCGACCCGAAGACGAGCCATTCTCGTACTCCAGCGCAATAGTGAAATGATTCAATCAAAAGAGAAATGAATAAGAAACTCCTGCTCGTTTATCTCACTGCACTCAAAGTACCCTCAAGTATCATATGGGAACATTAGAGGGAAGCATCTACTGATTGATTGTTCTATTCACTTTACCACATCACAGACAAGTTGAACATTAACATGATAACAATAAAGTTGATGTCCAAACCTGAACCAGGTTCCATAGTCTTGCCGACTCTGCAACGGGTTCCAGGGCAGCTGTGTTGGATGGTCCAAGCAATATAACAGGTTTGTTTTCCTTGTTCAGCAGGGTAAATAATGCTCTTATGGCAGTTGCACCACTAGCCTTAAAAAACAACATAAGGAAATATATCAACACACGAAGTTCTGTCGCATGTGAAAAACCTAATGATAATGAGCATCAACTATTCCCATCGAATTCACCTTCAAGGTGGCCCGAACTTATTTATTTGCGCGTTGGTTATGTTTTTGAATCGGGCTTTTCGGCATTTCTACGATTTTTGGCATCCTTAATAAAGAATAGTTGAACTTTAAGAAAATGCTATTTATTTTCTTATGGGTATAGAAGCGTTTGAGATATCGCCATATGCTTAAAAAAAAGTTAAGCAACTTCGACCATTCTTTATTAAGGATGCCAAAAATCATGGAAATCGGTTAAATCATTCCTGCCGAAAAACGCCATTCAAAAACATAACCAACGCGCATGTAAAAAGGTTTGGCCACCTTAAAGTTATCTATATGTGAAGAACGGTCAAAAAAAGGAGCTGATGTCCTCCAAACATCAGATTTCTTTTTAAAGAAAACAAGTGAGAGATATTTTCGTAGTGCGAAAGTTCCTGAAGATGTAAAATTAGTTAAGGAGAGAAAGATGTTAAATCGGATGTGAGCCCTGGATGTAAGCACCTATAAAACAAAGCCGGAACAAAACACGTGAGGAAAAATAAAATGCCAGTTTTGTCTTGTCTTTGTCGGTTTGTTAAGAAATATTTCGAGTGTGATTTGTTGGTTATTGCTGGTTCACAGCTGACCCACGCCGGCCATGTTGGCCCTTTTAATCTCGAACGCTTACCATTTATACGGAAATTTCGGTGAAAATTTTCCGTCAAATGGTACTGGCAATTTTTTTGCATCGAAACAGGAATTAGATTGAATTGTGCCATTTACAAAATACCGGCAAATTTTTCGCTTTCTCTCGAGAGGATTCTTGGCACTGGTAATCCAAACAAATGGTACTGAAAATTTCGGTTGTTCCAGTAAAAGCATACTAAGGACCTGTTTGCATGGAGTGGGGGACCCCGGTCTAGTGGAGTTAGTTTCTTTTGTTTTCACGCTCTGGAGGACACAAACAAAAGAAACCTACCCCACTAGACCGGGGTCCCCCACTCCATGTAAACAGGGTTTAATTCAGTATAGGTTTATTAATGAGCGTCTCTCTTAAACAATAGGAACAATAGACTTTACCAGACTTGCCCGTTACGTAACTTTAGCCCGGTTTGTCGGACTGTGTATTAAAAAAATAGAAATAAGAGGTAGCGATCACCTAGCAACGCGAGAAACGGCTTATGTCTTCTATTTAGCGATAAAAATCGGATATATAAACAAAACCCTATAAAACATACACAAAGTGGAGCTGAAAACTCTTTATTTCAATTTTGACTGACTATTACAAAACCATTTTTTCCGTTCTATCTCGAGGAAACGACTAACTATTGAAGTCCCAGCGCTTGGTGAGTTTATTGTCTTGTTTCACGCGCCGTTAGTCAGTTAATTATGCGAGTTAACAAGCCCACCGTTACATACAAATTAGTTCAGCTCTGCAGTAAAAACCGAAAGGGAGAACCTTGACGTATTATTATAATAATATCATAGGTGACGAATTACTCCTTAATTTTGGCGCGAAATTTCAGCGTTAATTTGTAATTTCACATGTGAAATTACTAAACTGCCATGGCAACCTGCCGTACGTCTCCGTTTCAAGATGGCGACGAAGTTTTAAAATGTCATGAATGAAGATGTCAGGGCATAACAAGACGCTTTAAAAAACCTGAACACACGAAAGAGCTTATCAAGAAGGATTCTTAGAGGTATGTTGTCGAAAGATTCTGAAAACTTAAACCAAATTTCAGCTCTAAACGTTTGAGAGAGTGGAGTTCACGATCGATCGATTCGATCCAGGATAACTGAGGATAAACAAGTCAAAAATCCTCGATTGCTAAGGTAATTCATCACCTATGATATTAATAGGTAATCAAATGGTATACTCGTGAAACTAGAGAATAATTTCACGCGCGTTTTGTCCAAATCCTAATAATGTCCCTCGCCTAAAGGCTCGGGAAATTATAAGGATTTGGACAAAACGCGCGTGAAATTATTCCCTAATTTCACTCGTCACCATTTGATTACACATACTAATATCATAGGTGACGAATTACTCCTTTATTTTGGCGCGAAATTTCAGCGTTAATTTGTAATTTCACATGTGAAATTACAAAATTGCCATGGCAACGCTTCCGTACGTCTCAGTGTCAAGATGGCGACGAAGTTTTAAAATGCTGTGAATGAAGATGTCAAGGCACAAAAAGACGCTTTAGAAAACCTGAACACACAAGAGAACATCAAGAAGGATTCTAACAGGTATTTTGCCGAAAAGGTCTGAAAACTTCTGAACTTTATAACCCAGATTTAAGGTCTAAACATTTGAGAGAGTGGAGTTCTCGATCGATACGATCCAGGATGAACATGTCAAAAATCCAAGATTGCTAACGTTATTCGTCACCCATGATAACGGGGCTCCCACGCGCAAAGCGCGCGTGGGACAGAACCCCATACCCATAGATTATGGTCAACCTCTTTTCCTTTGGTTGTCACGTGATTGACCAAGCGTGCGCGTCTACGGATTGTACGAGTGGGGTAGGGGAGACTATCAAAAGGAAGGGAGGGGTGTCTCAGGTGTGTCTTGCCAAGTCCACATCTTTTACATTGGACATTCACAATATGGTCAATTGACAGCAGTCAAAACAGGATAGCCACTGACCAGTATCCCATGACCATATCGCGGGCTCATGTGTCAACTTATTGAGGTGACGTGATTTATTCGGAAGCTGTCCGCTGACCAGTGATTATTTTACTAGATCGCGATCAATTTTCAGTCTCATACTTTCTAGCTAGTTTGGGATCGGAGCACAGGAAAACTGATACACGTCAATGTTTCGTCAATGTGATCCATTGACAGCTAACAAGGTATCCGCTGACCAGTATTACTTAACTGTATCGTGGGCTCAGGTGTCGACCTATCGAAGTGTTTTTTGAAGTTATCCGCTGGCAAGGTACTGGTTTTTAAATGATCGCAGGCTCAAGTTTAATTTTTTTTAAAATTCATATGAAATATGTTGTGTTTATGTGCCGCACAATTAAAATTTTGATTTCAAACTGACCTCGGACGCGAAAATTCAGCCAGCTGCTACAGGCAGGGAAGACAGTTGCTTTTGACTTTTCTCGCCATGTTCACGCGTTGGTCAAGCTCTACGTCCAATTTTTATGCTCTGATTGGTCAAAATTTGACAGGTGAGTTCATGCGGAAAATTTATGCAGCATCTTGAATCTTGTTTACTTTGACAGCTGAAGCTGACAGAGTTTTGTGTCAACTTGTGATGTTTTTAACTTTCTTTTTCTACTGGATGTACAAAATGAAATTCAGCTGCTATCAGGAGTCTTCTGTTATTCATGGCTAGTTTGTTTATTGGGTGTTTGGTTGAGTAAAAGTCGGAAATCCGATTTCGGATGGCATCGTTTTCGTTTTCATCTTGCTTAATGCGTAAGAGGGTTGCAAAGTCTGAAGCGATACTGGCCTTACTTGATGCCTTTCAGGAGCTGCATCTCGAGTGGTAAGCCTAAGTAATTATTGTATTTGATGTTTGTTTTTTATTCCTAATTTAATGAAGTCGAGCGTAGTTTATGCGGCTATTTTGTTTACGCACGTTTGTAAGATTTGAGAGAATGATCTGACCGAGTATCAGGTTTGTTATAAGCTTACAGATCTTTAAAAGCCTTTAGACATTTTCTCACCGCAAATAGAAAGAAAACGTTTCAAAGAATATTTAGTTATAATTCTGGCTGTAAAAGAAAGCTTTGAGCGATTTTCTTGCCTCGAGTTCGTCTTTGAAAAAAGCAGACACCGGGAAGCCGGCTTAAAACATAAACTTCAGCTTTAAGCTCGAAGACTCAGGATTTTTAGAGACACTTTAATACTTGTCTTCCTGAATGAAAATTGTCGTCTCTGTATATGTTTCACCGAATTATATTTCTTTTATTGATTGTTAGTAGTCTCTCTTGTGATTTTTTTGTGCCGATTGTTTTCAGTCGTTCAGTAAACAACGCTTCCCAGAGTACTCAAAATGCCGCGCGTTAAACCGTTTTAAAACGAAAAATAAACATAATAAATTCTTTACTATGTTGGAGCGTAACTCTGTTAATGTTCATTCAAACACTCGCCACTGCTAGCACTGTAAAAGTCAGAACCGGCTGGCCGTATAGATGATTTTGAAAATGTTTTCAACGGTTTACGGCTAAAGCCCACGCGTGCTTCGATCGTCCTGAATAGCAATTTGTATCGCAATATTGTGAATTAGGGAAAGTTCATTTAATATGACAAGGGGGGGGGGGGGGGGGGGATGAAGATATTGAAATTCGAAGCTTGAAATTTTAGCAGCCCCCATCGCTAGCGGTTCAATTTTTTAGGAGCCCCCTCCTTGGTAGTCGAAAAAATTTCAGAGCCCCCCCCCTCCTCCTTCAATTCCTTTGCTCCCCTGAAAAAAGATCGCTAGACTGTATTAACTATATTTACCATTATTGTCTTCAATGGTTTATACTATGACAAACTTGAGATACGGTTGTGATGCAATTTTCTAAAGCATTTTTGGGATGAACAAGAGTGTAATAATTACTGAGACTACATTTGTTATATCTGTAAACCACGTGATATAGCTGAGTTGCACAGGGCATTAAATTGTTGAGTTGAAAACCATCCGATCTGTATGATGATGTCATGTGTTGGTTTTGAAGTATACAAATTTTCGGAGCCCCCCCTCCTAGCGCAACAATTTTTTCAGAGCCCCCCCTTCGGGTGTCTAAAAATTTTCGGAGCCCCCCCTCAATATCTTCATCCCCCCCCCCCCTTGTCATATTAAATGAACTTTCCCTTACTGCATTCTGTTGTCCGAGGTCTGTGTGATAAAAACAGTGCCTCATAGTACTTTTTCACCTCAGATGTGGCGTATAAATGTTATAAAAGGTTGGTTTACACGCACCCAGATTTGTTGGCAAGATTTTGTAAAATAAACTTGTCGAACGCAAAAAATTCGGCCGGAATTTTTTTTCCAGGCCTAATTAATCTACGGTAATCAAGAGCCATTATGGCTCTTAATAAATGTGATCGAAGATGATTGCCAGTTTTTGGGTGTACTTATGAGGCTATCAACTCGATGTGAGATTTGGTTCACTCTTGGGCTGTTTGCAAATTATTTTTTGTAAAATCGCTTAGCCTTTCCCTGAAAAGTCACACGAATGTGCTCTAAGGTTAACTGAATTCTGGAATACAAGTTTATTGTTTGATTTAAATTATAAATTTATTAATGGGAGCCTCGCTTTTATCCCTGGCTAAATCTATATATTATTAATAAGTAATCAAATAGTATACTCGTGAAATTGGGGAATAATTTCAGTTGCGTTTTGTCCAAATCCTAATAATTATTTGGATTTGGACAAAACGCGAGTGAAATTAGGGAATAATTTCACTCGTCACCATTTGATTACACATACAAACACAAAACAATTAAAAACTAAACAAGGATCAATTAAAACACGCGACTAATAGCAGTAAAACCAGACACGTTTCTTAACACAAGAGAAATCAACTTTATGACCTTTTAATAATTGCAAAGAGATAAAATACTCTGTGATTTTAAAATATCTATTCAGTAGACCAAAAGGGGCAATCTATCTTTTTTTACACTATGTTTCCCTCTTTTATACTACTACATGAGAAATTTCTGCAATTTGATTGGCTTAGAGCAGTGGTATTTCAGCTTAATTTGAAATACCCACATGTGAAAATTACAAACCTTTTGCGGGTAGTAGTATAAACAATTAATAGCATGAGTTGTATGTGATATTTGGCATAAATACCACTCGTGATATTTCAAAATTGTCTCAAATTTCACTCGCCTAACGGCTCGTGAAATTTCGTATAACAATTTTGAAATATCACTCGTGGTATTTATGCCAATTATCACTACAAATCATGCTATTACCTATACTAATTTTATCATACACTCCTTCACAATTTTATTACTTTCCCTCCTCATTTTTTTATTTTCCTCCTCCTCCACAGTTTTATTATTTTCTCCCCTCCTACTCCACCTCCTCATTTTTATATATATTTTTCCCTTCACCACCACCACCACATTTCCATTGTTTTCTCACCACCACCACCACCACCACCACATTTCTATTGTTTCCCTCCACCACCACCACCACATTTCTATTGTTTCCCTCCACCACCACCACCACATTTCTATTGTATTCACTCCTCCTATTGTTTTCCTACCAACAATATTGGTTCTTTGAGTTGGTTTTTTTGGCCTGAGTTTGGCCTTTTAGGCCTGATTTTGGCTATTTTGGAATGAGGTTGGCCTTTTTGGCCTGTCTGGTAGGAAAACAATAAGAGGAGTGAAAGCAACATAAATGTGGTAGTGGTAGTGGTGGAGGAGGGAAGCAATAGAAATTTGGTAGTGGTGGTGGAGGGAAAAAAATATATAAAAAATGAGGAGGTGGAGTAGGAGGAGGGAAAATAATAAAACAGTCGCGGAAGAGGAGGGAATAAGAAAAATTGAGGAGGAAAACGTAGTGTAAAAGATATAGATTGCCCTTTTTGGTCCTGGGTCCGAGTTTGGGACCGAATGAGGGTTTGGACTCGGGTCACACGCGTGGGATCGCGGGTGGAGGTGTGTCATGTGATCACAGGGTCCAGAGGAGTTTCGTGTGAATAAATGAATTACTTATTTAAAGTCTCACCTTGAAAAATGTCTATACCGGTCGCTTAGCACGATTAATTAGCCCAATGGGATCTTTACAAATCTACTGTAAACGATTTCTTCCTTTATTATCTGACCCAGATCGACTTTCGCCATTTTGAAAATCAATAACCGCAAGCCATATCCTCGCTGGCGCACGGCACGTCGCCCGAAGGGCGACCGAGGCACGAATGCGAGCCCTCAGTTTCTTGGTTTGCGGTCTATAGAATGTGTAACGAAACTGTAACGCGATCGAAATAACCCATTTATCAGAGGTTTTTGACGGGTTTTGATGTTCTAACAACAAACACATCTCCTCTGGACCCTGTGATGGGATCAAGAATCGCGCGTGATTCGCATACTTAAGGTTAAGGTTCGTGTTATAGTGTGAGTTAGGGTTTTTCTTCGTGCTATAATCGGGTGAGGGTTCATGTGCTAATCGGAACAAAAACAGTAACCTATGTTCGGAAACTCATTAAATAGTAGTGATGGTAGAAGGGGTTTATATTTGTCAACAAATCGTCCATAGCAGTTATCTGGGACAAACATACACAGTCATCCTTTTCGAACAACGCATGGGCACGACCAATTCAGGATATTAATCACTTAGGAAAATTAGTGTAAAATTTTCGTTAGTATCACGGCAAGATGGGGTTCATTTTCGTGAAGGGGTGGCTACATTAGACGATCCTAAAACTTGGTTTACTCCTACGCAAAGGGGTCTGTTAGTGATCGATGATTTGATGCGACCTTGCCGGAATGATGAGTTGGTAGTGGATATTTTTACTAAACATTCACATCATTCAAACATTACGGTCTGTTATTTCATCCAAGATCTTTTTCCGGCCGGTAAATATGCTAAAACCATGAATCGAAATACCCATTATATGGCAGTATTTTTATAATCCACGAGACAAAACAGGTATAAAAACGGTCTTACTGCAAGCATTTCCCAGTCTTTGGCAAGAAGCTTTGACGTTGTTTCAAGAAGCGACACAGCAACCTTTTGGTTATTTCTGGCTCGATTTGCATCCAGCCTTGGACAATCGCTATCGGTTGTGGACCAATAATATCTTAGACAAAGATTTTCCCGCCATTGTTTATGAACGAATACATGTCTAAATTACATGTCTCTTCATTGAATGGAACTATTCGCACAATCCAAGCCCCTAAAGAGATGCTGTTTGAATTGGAAAAGTAGTTTCGTTATCACCATCGTCAATATTGGTGTCGCAAACATTATCAACATTTTGTTACTAATCTTGTGTGGTGTGATTGCTGACAATAATTTAGCGTTGAGCTGGTTGGTGACATTGCTAACAACCCTTGGAGTAAAACTGTGAAAAGTTGTGAACCCAGGAGTCATTTCAAAAGGTTGAGTTTGATCGTCCGGGTGAACGTAGTCCTGAATAGGACTGTTGTTGTTGACAGTGACTTTTAACAAAACAACTGAATTGACAGGATTTTTAATCAAACAACAAACCGTGGAAGATTTAATCACGGATTTTGCGCCTTTTAAGAGGACGAGGTTTCGCTACCGCTGCAACTGTGGCGACTGTATAGAATTCCAGTATAGAATTTTAAACAGGTACTTGACAACAAACTCTTTTCTTCATAAAATTGGTCTAGCAAATTCACCATTATGTACATTTTGTACACAAGAGAGCGAATCCCTTGAGCATTGTTAATTATATGTTCCTGTACTAAGAGCTTCTAGTCGGACTTTATTACTTGGAGTAATCAATTAAACATATCCTTAAGAGACCTTTCAGACAGCGATATACTTTTTGGATTTTGGCAAAGGAAAGAAGACTACTTGTTTATTAATTACATGTTAGCCTTAGCTAAGCAACATATTTATGAAAGTCGTAACAAATGTACTTATCCTTCCTTTACAATTTTTTTAAATAAAGTCAGATATGTTCATCAGTTAGAAAAGAAACTTATGAATTCAAATAACAAAGTTGCCGATCAGGAAATTAAATGGGAAAAGTTTCAGTTATTCTGCCGTGGTAGTGAGAATTAAAATGCAAAAAAAGAACTTATATCCTATTTTATAGTAGTAATTGTACCTAAACGGTCTTTGTGTCAGCCATTATTTATGTATAGTAGGAAGTGTATTTGTGTACTTGTAGTAGTATTTTATTGGTATAGATGTAGTAGTGCTTGTGCAAAAAAATAAAGAAAAAATTAAAAAAAAAAAAAACTGTGGCGACTGCGTTACCTGTGATCTTAAAAGGAGTTCGGTTAGGTCTCAAACACGCACCTAAAGTGGTAGCGTGTGTAAAACTTGCGAAAAAAGGGGTAAAAAAGAAAAGAGAAAACAACAAAAGAGCGGAGCATTGAATCTACTTAAGCCTCGGACTGTCGATAAAATTTTAGAAGGCGCCGCCATGTTTTTAAACGGACCGTCTCCCTCCTTTGCTAAATTAGAGGTTTTATTAGGAAAACAAGCTATAAAAGGGATCCGAGATAATGTCCGCCACTATAAACGTTAAGCATGCATCCACTTCAGAGACAACGTCCTTTTCTACAAAGCGTGTTACGCAAAAAAAATGATTATCTTGGACAAGAACGCTCACAACATGTAAATGCAGATCAAATTAATGCATTAAGTGTACTGGCGTTAAATCTGCTAAAAGGCAACATCCCTATGCGTCACTATACCAAAAAGCAGTTACAACCTTTTGCCATTATGTTACACACGTTGGGTAAACGGAGTCAATAAAAGCTCGTCGCTCTCTCTTGATGAATCAAATAGGTCGTGGCTTCTGGGCAGGACTGAAAACCACCACAGGCCGCCCAGACGTAGTATGTGTCACTGAATGAATATATTAATATTCACATGGACAAATTAATGCGATGAGTCGTCGAAACTCCCATGGACTAAAATAGTCTAAAAGTCAAAATATAACAAAACAAAGCTAAGATACCTTCAACTGAACGTATCCTTGTCTTTCCTGGCCGGTTTAAGTGGCATTTTGTTGAGTTTTGCAATTGTAGGTACTATCCACTAAAGAAGAATTAAAGGCTGGCTACAAAACAAACAGACCATCTCCACGCGCCTTCACACGAAGCGCTATAAATTCGAGAATAATCGACGAATCCGCTCCAAATAACCATCGGCTAATCTGCAGGTAACGTGTGCTCCTGCTTCTGGCTCGCTTGCTCCACAAAACTCATATTCGTCGATTATTCTCGAATTTACAGCGCTTCGTGTGAAGGCGCGTGGAGATGGTCTGTTTGTTTTGTAGCCAGCCTTTAATTCTTCTTTAGTGGATAGTACCTACAATTGCAAAACTCAACAAAATGCCACTTAAACCGGCCAGGAAAGACAAGGATACGTTCAGTTGAAGGTATCTTAGCTTTGTTTTGTTATATTTTGACTTTTAGACTATTTTAGTCCATGGGAGTTTCGACGACTCATCGCATTAATTTGTCCATGTGAATATTAATATATTCATTCAGTGACACATACTACGTCTGGGCGGCCTGTGAAACCACATGTATCGCATGTCTGAAACAATAGAGTCCATATTATCCGTCGTCAACATTTTATTGGAAATGTTAGAAAAAAAGACGGAGACATGTTTACAAATACAAACGATGGAGCAAGAAATTCAAACTATTTTGTCTGTGTTGAAACGGTTATTGATGGTGCTAAGTATAAAATGTCAGCGATGTTGCATACCCAACCATGTTTTAACATCACTAGCTCGTATTCAAAATACCGCGCAAACTTTGGAAGCGCATGTATGGAACATTGTCACCAATATTCATGTTCGGGTTATGACACAGTGTGTTGAACAAGATTGGACTTGCCTGCGATGACGTAATAGATTTTCCAAACGTATATTAATCCGCTCATGAAAGCCAAAGCAAACAAACAGGGGCACCCAACGAACATTTTTCTGAAAATGAGCCTTTAACTACAGAAAACGAAAATTTAGATGCTTTTAAGGCATTTTCAAGCGCTTTTCTGTGTTGCTGGAAAGAATTTATCTGTTCCTCACTCCCAGCAGGTTAGATGGCTATTCTCCCAGCCAGCAGAGCGGCCTTCTCCATGTTTACCAGCCAGCAGAAAAAAAAAATCTGTATTCAAATAAGCAACGCAGGGTTGCTTGGAAATTGCGGCGCTGATTCGAGTATATATGGTCAAAATAAATAACACACAACCTTATCTCTCGCTTGTCAACCAAGAATAACAACAACTACAATGGTAATGAAAAGGGAACGTCACTAAGCCTTCCCTAGATGTACCTTTTGTGAATCCTGTTCAGTCCGACTTGAATATAATACATCAGGCTGTTTAATAGTCCTTACCTTTTGCATAAACATGAATCTCATGAATCGTCCTAACCGCCAGTGAATCGTTGCCAGTTATCCAGTGGCGTAGCGTAGCCTGATTTTGAATTTCTAACAACGGTGCCCACGTGCAGATTTTTTGATCAGCGGTAAATAAATAATCAGCGCGCGACTCAGGGCGCACAATTCGCGCACATAGAGGAGCCACCTGAGAGGAGCCGATTACTCCTGATACGCAGCTGGATATACACCCAAGAAAAATTTCTAACAAATTAGAGGGATAAAATATCTCCAGCAAGAATTTTTGATACATTTGATAAATTCTTGACCGCAGATTTAAGACTTTACTTCCCAGCAGAACAGCCGAAACCTCAGTTCCCAGCCAGCAAAATTTTCTCTGTAGAACAGATATTGTGAGGAACAGATCCGTTGGGTGCCCCTGAACAAAGTGGTGGATAAAATGCAGAGGGGTCAAAACAACAGAAGTGGAGGAATGAGGGATGGCCAATCTCATCAAATTGTCACAGGAATCAAAAGCTCAAGTTAACGCACAAAGAGTCTTGATGGCCTGTCAGGAAAAAAACCACTAACACATTACAACAACAATTGATTGACATGACAAAACAACACGACCTCTTACGCTATAAAATGCTGTGTTCTAGCTGTCGTAATTATATGTCTTTATTGTATTGGATCGAAACAACATGAGTTTTGAAAAAAAGTGTCTGGTCAGCCCGTCCGACTTGGACGCTCTGATTCAAAAACATGAACAATCCTTATCGGAGAACAATATCATTACGAAAGCAGCCCAGGAAGTGGCCAAGGGTGAAGCGATCCTTAATTATAATTTACCTGATGGTTTAAAAGCGACGTTGGTACGTGATTTACGTCAAAAAGTAGATACTTGGACACAAAAAGCGCGTTACCCCTCAGGTTGTAGGAGAATCAAGTCAATGATTTAAGTTCAGGTCCTTTACTCAATTTAGTCAAAAAATTAGTCAAGAAAGAACCTGTTACTCCTAGTTCCGTTGCGTCATCCCTGCAGCTATCGCCTATCACACCACCATCCTCTGTGGTTAAACCAAGTACGTCTTCTCTCAAAAAACCTATTAACTCAAACTCAAACTGGCAAGCATTCATTTTCACACCTGCCTCCACTGTGACCGGTAAAAAACGCGTATTGCCTTCGACCTCCTTCTCCCAGAAAATAAAAGCAGCTTATATTTGGGAACCTTGGAACAACACCCAATTGAAACGCATATTGAATTATGACGAGCAAACGAAAAGTACACGCAAGACGCGGGCGACGAAAAAACCGTATCAGACGACAGCGCGGTAGAGGATTGGATATTCAGAAACTTTTAGCCAAAACGGGCAGAGAGTTTCATTTGTCAGGCGGATATCAATTCGTGGGGCATGGTACTCAACTGCAAAAAAGACTGGCTTTAGGATCCCAGTACGATCGGGGAGTATTTTGGATTGGCCAAATGCACCATTCTCCCTCCCACAGAATTGTATCATCCTGCGCTACCTTATCGCGAACAAGGTAAACTGACCTTCCCGCTCTGCCGGCGTGTAAGAAGAAATGGCGAAACCGCTCAACGAGAAACTAGCGGCGTGTCATCACACGGAAGAGGAGTGCGTGTTGCATGGAACATGGTGTACGCCTGAAATTATGAAATCGTTGGAAATGGGGTACCAACTGTGGTCTGTCGATGAAGTGTGGCATTTTCCACAAAGACAGACAGCTCTATTCAGAGACTATATCAACACATGGTTAAAGATTAAAGAAGAAGCGAGCTGGACCGGAAAACCCGAAGAAAAAGCGGCCTTCATCAAAGCTGATTATGCAAATGAGGGGATCCTACTCGAAGCAGACAAGATGGAATACAATCTTGGATTAAGAAGTGTGGTGAAGATTTCTTTCAACAACATGTGGGGGGAAGTTGGGATAAGCCCTGAACAAGACCCGAATCAAAGATTTCACCGAACACCGCAAGCTGACGGAGTTTTTGGACTCGGACGAAATCGATGTCGGATCGATCAATGTGGTGACGGAAGATGTGGTGGGAGTCTACTTCAAGAAAACAGACGGAGATGATTTGCCAGCGGTGTATGTGAATATTTTCGTGGCTTGTTTCACCACCTGGTGGGCGCGATTACATCTCTATGAAGCCTTAGAATTATCGCAAGAACGCTGTCTGTATTTTGACACGGACTCAGTTATGTTTGTCAGCGAACCGGGTCAACCCAATCATCAGCTCGGTCAATCCTTGGGAGAATAGGCAGTAGGAAGTAGGCTCGATGGAGATGACTACATTGCAGGATTGTCTCCGGAGGACCCAAGAATTATGGGTACACGACTAAAAAAGGGAAAGTTTGTTGTAAAGTGCGCGGATTTTCATTGAACAGTGAAGGACACGAACAGTTAAATTATGACGCAATAAAGAAGAACGTGTTGGCAGAAGTGCGACACCCACTGGAACAGCCGCGTGAAACCCAAGTGGTGAAAACCTATCAGATTGAACGAGATGCGAAGCGCTACGAGCTGTACACGTTTCCTCAGTACAAAAATTACAGATTGGTCTTTAATAAGCGCATGGTAGACCCGAAGACGTTCAAGACGTATCCGTATGGCTATTTTGATTCAGACCAAAGAACATTATTGCCTTTGCTTTTACTTGAGTAAACGTGTTTGAGAATATACTTTATTCGACTGAAAAATAACTTTGCTTCCTTTCTTTGGATTATAAATTTATAGATAGGATTGATTACTTTTTCATTGTTTAAATTCAAAGAAACATGTTTGGTAAGTCGAGGAAATTAGCATGTTTTACTTGAGCGATTTTTGCTTGCTAGAGTGAACAGCTTGCGCTACTGTAAAGCTTTGTTGGAGAATATACTTTGTCAGCATGAATAAGTGTTGTCGTTTCAAAATTGCTCTCCTTGGTGTGGAAAAGATCTCAAGCGTGACAAGCGGGAATACTAACGAGAATTTTACACTAATTTTCCTAAGTGAAATTAATTCTGAATTAGTCGTGCGCATGCATTGTTCGAAAAGGATGACTGTTTATGTTTGTGCCACATTTCTGCTATGGAAGATTTGTTGACAAATATAAACCCGTTCTACCCTCACTACTATTGAATGACTTTTCGAACATAGGTTTCCGTTTTTGTTCCGATTAGCACACGAACCCTCACCCCGACTTTAGCTTGAAGAAAAACCCTAACTCACACTATAACACGAACCTTAATATTAAGTATGCGAATCGCACGAGATTCTTGATCACGTGACACACCTCCGCACGCGATCCCACGCGTGTGATTCGGGTCCAGGCTCCATTCACTCTGGTCCAAACCCTCACTCGGTCCCAAACTCGGACCCAGGACCACTCGGACAAAACTGTAAGAACCCGCGCATACCCTACATACATATACATCAATATCGGGGATGGAGGTGTAATTCGCACTGTTAGCATCAAAACCAGTAAAATATGCATTCAAAGTCCCATATTATCCGGCCCATTTTTACATTTTTACGTGAATTAATATATGGTGAAATGGTACTCCAAAATTTCCTCTGATTTCATTTTGTTTCTTTGCATAATTTAGTGAAACGCTCTTTCACTGCCTTATAGTGCTGAACCTGAAACTGGGAATTGGGATATGTTCGATCAATCTTGGTCTCTTGAATTGTTAATACATCGAACACTCGCTCATCGAGCCATTCCTTAACCTCTACAAAGTTGCTTTGCAGACTGTTTATATTGTAAGAAGCGATGATAAATTCCTTGCGATACTCCTTCCTCAAAAATGAAAAGTCTTCCCGCTCATCCGCCACTTGTTCTGATACTTCAGAAACAGCAGACAGATTTAAATTTTCCGCCTGCGAAGAGTTCAATGATGCGGAGTGAAATGGAAGTTCCTGCATAAATTTCAAATAACATGATTGACAGGTGCAACTTTTGTTACCAGAAACCATGAGCAAATGTTTCTTGACTGTAATTCCACCACATTTAATGTGAAATTTGAATTTGAGTCGACAATTGCTCTTTTGCAGTGTACACAGGGCTTCTTCACAGGTCCTGGGTTCGGATGAATACAGTCGAGTGGAATTTCACATGGGTTATAACCAGCATCTCGGTTTGGACGGTAATGGATTACACGACTAAAAAACTTTCTTCTCAGCCTACAGGTGGCCGTTATATTGCAATTTCTTGTTCCTGTCGAACAACTAACCTCGCATACGAGAAAGAAAAGGACAAAAAGCCGGAGCGACCAAATGAGGAGACCGGCCGCCATGATGGTTTATAGTTCTACTATTAAAGGGTCATAAAGTTGATTTCTCGTGTCTGAAGAAACGTGTCTGGTTTTATTGCTAGCAATTATTAGTCATGTGTTTTAATTGATCTTCGTTAAGTTATTAATTGTTTTGTGTTTTTATAGTAATACGTCAAGGTTCTCACTTGGGGTTTTTACCTATACCTATACCTAAATCCGGTTAAGTTTGCTGAAGCATGACTACTCCGGGAATTATCGGATTTTCCGTACAAGGGGTCTGAGCGCTCCTCGTGTTCTTCCTGACAAGAAGATTTTAGAAGTAATTGTTAATTCCGTCCTACAAGAATGACCCATCAAAATCATCTTCAGTGAAGTGATTCATATCAATAAAGTATCATGCACTTACCCAAAGTGTATCTTCAGAGTCCAGCACCAGAGTGTAATTATCTAGAATATCAGTTCGATTGTTTATTATATCAATGGCCATTTTCATCGCTGTAAAATGTCCGTATCTGTCATCTTTTAGGAATGGAACAAACGCTCCAATGTGAATTTGTCTTTTTTCCTGCACAGGGAGAGTAGAACTATGATTCTGTGGACAAGAATGCATCTCAGTGACATTAAAGCATGCTTTTTCATTCTCATGTTGAGAACAGTTGTCGAATTTCCACGCATCCTGTACGCCATTTTCCTTTACGGTTTTATTCCAGCAGCGGAAGCCACTTGAGTTTACAGTCTTTTCACAGCAGAACTGTGTATTCGTTCCAATGTATAAACGACAAAATACAGTTTGAACCAAAATTGCGAAACATGTTAGACCAACAGAGACCCTTGTTAACTTCTTGAACTTCATCTCTGGAGAATGAAAAAGGAACCCAATCGTGAAAAAAATTGGGAGGCAAAAATCTGGCATTCCATAATGCAGAGAGCATTTAAGATGTGCCCTTTTAAAATCAAACATCACAAGCCCTTCTGTACTTTAACACTCAGAGAAAAACGACCTTTTCACTTTGTTAGGATCCAATATAAGAAACCCTTTCAACTGGTTCATTTCTATCGTGATGTTTTTTAAAACCTTGAATTTGTTTACTTCCGTTAAACAAAAAAAAAAAAAATGGGAAAAAAGTGGGAGAAGGAAAAAATCTGATTTTATATTTTTATGCTCTTTACCACTGCAAATACAAAATTGGGTAGTGTATCTGTCGATGTTTTATTTTGCAACTACGATAAGGTCACCCCTTTGTGCGATTTAACACCTAGCACAGATAAAACGTACGAGAAAAAAGTCATGCAAAGTATTTCCTTTGCTATTTTTTACCTTCATATTTACGCCAACTATCATAAGATTTAACCAGGCCTAACAGCGAAGCTCCTTTGAAATACTAACTTTCACTTCGAACAAAAAACTTTAAAACAAGCGCAAATCTTACTGTTACTTCTATTCTAAACTTTGATATACGGGCACATTTTCCATACTACAGGAATTAAAATACGAAGTTAAATAACCTATTTGTTTTTTTGACTTTCAAAGGAACTCAAGAATCTGCGATCCTTAACGAACAGCTTAATCGACAACGTGACCTCTCTCCTTTATTTGATAAACTTTTGCTTCGCGTAAAAAAACACATGAGGAAGATTGGACAGTCTCGTAACTGCTCTAAATATACTGACAATAATACTACGTATACACAACCAAGATGCTAAGAAGTTTTCTGTTGGGGTGTCCCCGTTATAGTGAACGAGATTATCGCTCAGATTAATCAACTTTTTCATTAACAGTCAATCCTGGCCACTAGAGTGGACTGAATGCAGTATCGTGACCCCTGTTTTAAGAAAGATGATGATACAAACAAAGCTAACTATCGTCCCATATTAATTTTCACTGCTTTGTTCAAAGTGTCCGAGAGCATCTTGTATAAATGATAAAGTACACTATGGCATTCGAAGTCATCTTTCGTTGAATACTTCAGCATTTTTAAAGCACCATTTTTGCTGTTCTGCTCTCATGAAAATATCTGAGGACTGGAGAAGATTTCTAGACAACAGGGAAGCGGCTGCTGCAGTTGCCATAGGTCTTAGCACAGCATTTGACTCAATCGATCAAATTCTACTGCTGCCTTAACTTAATGCATGTTTTCTCCTCATAAGCCTTGCAGTTGATTTCCTCTTACCTGACGGTCGTAAACAGAGATTAAAGTTCAAGGGAGATGTTCTAGTTATACAGACAATAAAGTAGGTGTAGCTCAGGGTTCCTTTCTGGGGCCTCTTCTCTTTAACATTTTAATTAACGATTTTAAAATTTTCGTTCCTCATATGTCTTTATTAAGACGCTACGCAGATGATACAACAGGATATTACTCTGATACCTCCCCTGCTGTACTGCAGTTTGTTGTAAACTCTGAGCTTAGCTTATTGTCATTCTGGTTTGATCAGAATCGTCTCCTTGTTGTTAATAATGACAAGACCCAGGCAGGCGCTGACCTTCGGGCCATGCTTGTACAACAACGACATTGTTGTAAACTGTGTTAAAGTAGAGACTCAAGAATCCATTGAAATTCTTAGTGTTACTCTGGATAAAAACGTTTAAGGATTATACATCAGGGCAACTCAAGGAAGCCTACACTAAATCTGCAGCACCAAGTCGCATCAGGCTTTCTGTCTAGCCTCCCCGCAGACGTCCTTTGGGGTTCGTTCGTCACGCATTTAATATTTCTCCCCCACGAACCCCAAAGGACGTCTGCGGGGAGGATAGCTTCTTGTCCCAATTTAACTTGATTTATATCTTACCTGAAAGACTGGCAAAAGATTTGTAGGGTAAATGAAGCTTCATCTATAATTATAATAATAATAAATTTATTTATATAGCGCTCATATCCTGAGCTCACGGCGCTTTACAATGTAAAAAAGGGGAAAATGAAATAATTTACATATCACAGGCATGAAATCTATTTACAATAATTATATTACAGGTCTTAAAATCATAAAGTTTACAAAAACAATGACCCACTCTCTAAAAGTTGCCTAAAAAGATATGTTTTCAACTCTTTCTTAAGTCCCCGTAAGTTTTCCTGATTGATCGAGGTTGGTCTAACAGCTGCTTAGATGCGGACCGCAAAACCCTGGAATTAAAGGGAACCTCCACTTCAACAAAAAGATAACTTTAAATCACAGGAAATAACTGTTACAGTCAAGTCAATCTAAAATATTTTTAAAGAAAGCGTTTGTATCCGAAAGAAATAACTTTTACATTCGCCTATTTTTGTTTTCAAATTTTGCGGGCGTCGCCATCTTGAATAATTGTGACGTGTAATGGTTGTCCTATTGTTATTAAACAAAAGCTCTTTGTGTCAGAACAATAGAGCAACCGTAACACGTCACAATTATTCAAGATGGCGGCGCCCACGAAATTTGAAAGTGAAAATAAGCGATTTTAAAATACACTTTTCTTGATATAAACACTTTTTTTAAGACAAATTTCGAACAAATTTGTTTATCAACATAATTTTATTCGATTTAAACTTATTCTGTAGTAAGAGTGGAGGTTCCCTTTAAGAACCGGGTTTTCTCTGGGGCACCACGAGGCTTCATATTAAGTCCGGTTTTGTCTCTTATTTACATTTGGAAACGCTGGCTTGTCGTCTCCGTGTGGACGAACGAAAATGGAGATTTTCGAATACGATAATGTCATACATCATATACGACTAGCATTAGGCCTAGTCAAACGTCGAATTTCACTTGTGCGGAACTTATTCCAATTTAGTCGACCAAAATAGTTAAATACGGCATTTGATTCAAACGTCCAATTTGACTCTCTGAACTCTGTCGAGTTCAACTCTGTTCGCTGTCAATATTCCCAGTAATGTAATATAAATGTACTAAAATTCATGGTTTAAGTTCGGCTCATGTGAAATGCGACGTTTGAATCAAAAGCCGAACCTAAATTGAACCTTCGACAGTTTCAGTCGCAGATACGGCAAACGCCGCATTTAGTTTAAACAGTCAAAATTTAATTGATTCAAACGTCGCAATTCACATGCAGTTAACTCTCGCGTTAAGTCCGGCACATGTGAAATTCGACGTTTGAACCGGGCCTTTCACATCATGTTGACGAGCGAAAAAGTTTCGAATACGCTACCTGTGGATGCGTATTATCTCGAATACGGAGGAAAATTAAAAATCTCCGTTTTCAAAAGATCCGGATACGTGCACGTGTGGACGGGGCCTAAAATTTCATTTTTTCTTATGGTCATACCATCATTATACTCCTGATTTCAAGGTTTGGGAATATTTTGTCACATTTAGGGGAGAGCATCAATCAGCGACAAAATTAGTTGAGACACTTCACCCTAAAGGGCTTTCTGACGGTTCACTGACTTCCAGAGGGGAAAATAAAGCTTTTCCTCCCTCATCCCCTCCATGCAACGTTTTACCGCTGTTCGAGCTACCTACAGAAAACAACAACAACAAAAACTTTGAATGAAGGGGAAGGGGGAGGGGTGTGCATGGATTTGTTTGTTCTCTGTAGTTATCCTATTTAGTACAACAATTTTGTCGCCGATTGATTATTTCCCCTCATAGTGTTGCAAGTTGTGTTCAAAAATGTACTTAAAACCAGCAACAGGGTTGTATTTGATTCATTGTCCCACATATACTGTTTTTCAGAAATTGACTGGAGTCTGTGTAGACCGATTCTTAGACGTCCGAGAGAAGCGAAGGCCGTGACCGCGAACGACCTCGGACGTTTCTCATTCTTGTGTCAGCGAATGATTCCTGATTTGTTTCGCGCTCAGCACTTTGGAAGATCTTCGCATTTTTATCAACGTCGTTTCCCTCTTTATTTTCGGGAAGTTTTTTTTTCTAAATTCTTTTATCTAAAGCATATAGTTTTCATCCCAAAACAAGACAATTTCTTTTTTGAATGATCACAGTCGGTACTCTCGACCGCTTTTTGCTTCGTGGACTTTCAGTGTCTCTGCTTGTATTATGGGCGAGTATTCAGTTCGCTTTGAGACATTTCAAAAATGTTGAAAAGTATACATTCCGTGTTCCCCATTAAACCCATTACCTGACATGAATGAAAAAATACGTGATCTGCCGGCCAAAGGCATTTAACTCATAAACGACAACAAGCATTAAGCTATTCCATCGTTTCTCATTTTATGCAACTATCGGAACATGTTTTTGTTTGAATCTTAACTTTTCGTTGCTTTTACGTAATTTATAGCTTAGTAACGTCCGTATCTACTGAAGCACCGCTTTTAGGGTTGGCTATATTTATATACTAGCCATTTTGATTCTCACCTTCACGGAGAAACCGAAGGAAAAATAACAGGCACACAAAACAACCAGCCAAAACAGGTGTTCTGACTGATAAAAATGCGATTTCCTGCCAGTCTTAAACGTCTCTGGGCACTCAATTTTTAGGTTGCTAATTTATGCTAAGTCCACACTTTACCGCGCATAGGTCTTGCGCTCGAGCGAAAACCATATCGCATGGTATTGTTAACACATAAGAGGGGGGATTTCAGAGCGGTTTCTGTAACAGAGAAAAGCTCCGCCGCGCCGATTTGAAATTATATCATCACATATCAGATAGGTTTCTGTGCTACTCGTGGCAGCGTAAACAAATGTCCATACTGGGACATAGTGTTTTTCATGTCGACATCATAAACATCCGGAACTGAGTGTAGACATGTAATTTGCTATTAAGGTGAAAAGGTGATGTTCTCCATGCTGCTACAGAATAAAATAGGACAAAGCTTAAGTCAGGGTTCACCTTTAAGAAGAAACGAAACGGGGAAAATGAAAACAAAGAAATCAACTAACTACGATCAGTATTTTAGTCTTTCAAAAAGAATGCGATTTCCTGTCAAACTTGGGAACAACATGAGATCCTATTTGCGCATCTTAACCGTCTTTAGGCTCCACATGGTTAAGATTCTCAAAAGGATGGGTTTATCAATTGTTCGCGTTCATTTGGAGCCCTCCTATTTATATTGCTCAGCCAAAAGTAAGAATAGGGCTGTTGTAAAAACATGCAGTTTCTTCAAGAATTTTAAAAATTGTTTGAAATTTCCCGTACGTGTTTATAGTGGTTATTGAGCAGATTTCCTCTGTAATAAATACTCAAAGTTTGCAGTTGAAAGCACAACCTCGGTGCCTTTTATCCCGGTCAAATCTTCCACTAAAAATTTTTGTTGACTAGAAATATGTCTAGGAAACTTCAGCCATTTGAAACAACTTCCCTTTGTTTGTTGTGCAAACTGAGCATGAAAATTGGTCGGGGATTTAGGTGTTCTAACTTTTGGTCCAGACGAAAGTCTGAAATAGCCACGGGGTTTATTTTTAATACGGCCATCAAATGTTGCTGTTGTAAAATAACTGAATGTATAAAACCAAATACAAAATATTTTACTGAGAGTTGTTTCTTGGCATAAGTATTCGCCATCGGCACATTTATACCTTGTTTGCCCCCCAAATTTTGCATAAGCTTTGTTGTTCATTTCTCTATTAGTGGTCCCATACGAAATTGAAGACCTTGCTTAGTTGCAAAATTTGTGGGGCAAACAAGATTCACAGAGATAGGCAAGTTGCGAATAAGGACGACGTAAACTCTATTTTTCTTCTCTTAACGTTACAGACGGTCTTAGATATTTTATCTATGCGCTTTATTTACGCGGGGTAGACATCTTAACTTAATGAAATTATGAATACCAGGTTACTAACCTTGAAAAAAGGGTGTTGTTAGAATTGCTTCGCGAACTTTACTGATAAGTGAGCTACATATCGCTTGGACAGTATTTAGATTAAAACACCTGCAACTAAACCTAAAATAGATTTTACATACACACTTGCCAAAATTTTCGAACGTTAAAATTTCGGACGTTTACTTTGATTGGTCAGTTAGCCACTACCATTTGCCCGTGGGTGCACGCCAAGAAACTGAGCTAGCGCGGTAAAATTTAGGTAAATTCAACAAATATCCTCTCCTGACGGTAAAATACACCGATGAAATACATAGATGAAAAGTGGAAGTTGAAGAAAATACTAAGCTGTCGTTTTGAAGGAAAAAAGACAAAAGACCAAGCGAAAAATTTGCCCTGAATGAATTAATCACTGTTCTCCTCGCGGCTAGAATCGGCTAAAGGAAAATCGAGCGAGCGAAGATTAAAGGTACATTTTGTGTGTTTTTTTATAGAAGAGAAAGTCTGTTTGAAATGTAAATTTATCAATTAGCATTGTGTTATATGACTTTTTGGTCAAGCTGATGCTAAATTCAAGCAATTATTTTAGGAAACACGCTCAAATTCGAGACAGCTTTGTTGTGAGGTTTTTTCATCGCATCGATTAAAAATTTTAGTTGATAGTTTAAACGGGCACATTACGCTGGAATAAGCGAATTTCATTTGATTACTACCGTGTTCGAGGAGTATCACTCATAAAATTTACTTATTTTGATTCTTGTCTTATTTTCTTTGATTTTGATATTTTTTCTTTGATTAAAGAGAAAAATATTTTTGGTTTTAGTGTTTGATTTTCTAGCTAATATTTGATTTCCAAAACTTGACGCCTTTGATTTCTCAACTGCATTTTCCGCGTTTGATTCTTTCAGTACATCTTAGATTTTCAAAATGAGGTCGTTTGATTTCACAAATGACACTTTTGATTTCCGAAATTTGTCGCGTTTGATTTATCAAATGGCACTTTTGATTTCCAAAATTTGTCGCTTTTGATTTATCAAATGGCACTTTTGATTTCCGAAACTTGTCTCGTTTGATTTCTCAAATGACACTTTTGATTTCCAAAATTTGTTGCGTTTGATTTTTTATTTCCAAAATGAGACTGATATGGATCTTATCCACGTGACAGTTTCTGTGGGTGGTAAGGCCTACGCAAGGACGGGGGGACACTCAGTCAATGGTCACAACACGAGCAAACGAGGCAGCGAAGGTGTTTTGGTGAAAAATGGGGATGTGCCGCCGGATAGGGTTTGGGTTTCCCAAGGGGGGTTTCGTCCTCTCTGTCCTAAACAGGGATATATATTTGTGAAGACAAGAGTCTAATCATATTTTTACCTGGTCGGGATATACCCGACCAGCGAGGATTTCGGTCACTTGAGGATTTCGGTCACGGCGAAGCCATGTGATATGTGAAGTTTTACTGTGGGTCCAGCGTGACAAACCTTAGCGGAGATTTTTCACATTCACGGACAAAAAGGCATTTCGGAGAAATCTAAACGAACTTAAAACTTTATTTAAAGGTTATTTAGTCGCAATAAAAAGCTATAACCTTTTAAGTGCCTAATGTGTTGATCTTCACTAGGTAAAACACGCAGCCCTCCCGTTAAAATTATGCCTAGTGAAAAAAGGGGGCCGACTTGCACGAAATTGAATACCCTGTTAAGGACAGAGTCGCGCCAAATTATACCCCTGTTTAGAACAGAGAGGACGAAACCCATACCCTATACCTTATCAGGGGCACATCCCCTATTTTCACTGAAACACTCTCTCTGCCTCCTTCGGTCGTGATATAACAATTGACTGAGTGTCGCCCTGACCTTTCCGTGAGTAAGGCTTACCACCCACAGAACTGTCACGTGAATATCATCCATATCTGTCTCATTTTGGAAATCGAAAGTGTTATTTGAGAAATCAAACCTTCGGAAATCAAAAGTGTCATTTGAGAAATCAAACGCGATAAATTTTGGAAATCAAAAGTGTTATTTGAGAAATCAAACCCGATAAATTTTGGAAATCAAAAGTGTCATTTGGCAAATCAAACGCCGGCGACAAACTTTGGAAATCAAACGTGTCAAATTTTGGAAATCAAAAATGCATTTGAGAAATCAAACACGACAAATTTAAAATCAAAATGACACAATAAAAACCAAAAGGATTTCAGTTTCCTTTTAATCATAGACAAGATACCAAAATCATAGAGGACAAGAAAAGAATCAGACATAGTAATTTTATTTGTGATACTCCTCGAACACCGTAGAGTACAGAAACATTTGGGTTTTCAAATAAATTTTTCAAAAAAATAACTTCTGTGTGTATTATTTTGTTCCTCAGTGTTCATTCATAACAGTCGTTCAGAGAACGGTCGAAAAACAACAGCTTCAGCGCCGGCTGTGTGTCGGGGAATTTCAGTTGCAACTTACATGAACGCAGCATACATGAACTCGGACCGATGACTCAACCGAAGGCAAATGGAAAATAATGTTTTTCTCTTTTGATTATGTTATAAAAGAAATGGTAAACGTTGCAGCTGTGCAACCATGGAGTTATGGATGCACTTAGGAGGTTTGCTAAGCACTCAAGAAGCTAGAGTCGCGCTCGGCTATCGCCTCGTGCGACTCTTACGCTTCTTTCGTGCTTAGCAACCTCCCGCCTGCATCCATAACTCCATGGTTGCACGCTGCACGTTTACTATTTCTTAATTCTATCAAGTGTTAATCTCAAGCAGTGTTTCAACTAGAGTTCGCTTCAAAAAGGAAACTAAGGGCTTTGGAGCTTAAAGTGGCTCAATGATCTGGGACAAGATCTTCAAAAGGATCCTCTGGTTCTTGTTCCTTAGTGACAACTTCCACTATTCCTGCCATCTCAAATTCCTTCCTTATCACTTCGGGTTTGTTTTGGAGGTGGTCGCACAAGCCAACAAGCCAGTGGGCATGAATCGGCTTCACTACAGATAACTTTGTGTTGACATGAATGGAGTATACATCAATACCTTTGTCCACTTGCTTTGCGATTTCTCTTGCATACCACTCCTGAAACTTTCCTTTCAAAAATTGCTTGGCAGGACCGTTTACTGTCAAGTCGAGCGGCTGGAAATAGTTGGTCATATTGGCAGGAACGAAAACGCAAACGCAGTTGTTATCAGCAATAAGGTGCTGAACACGCTCCGTCTTCTGTCCTTTGATCACGTCAAATACTAGGATAGCCTTCCGCTCATCAGGAAGGGAAAGTTCTTTGCGTTTCTCCACTATAAACGGAAAAAAAACCTTCTCCAAGTGCTCGATAACTTTGTCTTCAATGCTCCAATGGTTTGGAGTGAAAGTCAAGTTAAAGTTATCCGGAAACGAGATTCCTAGTGGAAGGCATTGCGGGGTCTTACCCTCATGAATTAGCTGCATCGCGAGAAAAAGACCTGACATTGTAACCGTGAACATTCCTGTAATCTGCTTCTTTTTGCCCTTTCCTAAAAGGGGCACACTTTTTGCCCCTTTTTCACGCAGAGTATGACTAGCGGAACAGACATAGGACAATGGGGTTTGGTCTAAATTGAGATTCAGATCTTGTGGCACACGGTGTTATGATTGGTTGACTTTGCAACATGATCATGTGATTTGTACCAATACGTGTTGAGTTCTTTGAGAATAAACTTCTCTCTTGTACTAACTGGAAGTGTGTCCTCGATCTCTTGCTCATGACACACCGTGCATGGCTTGCAGTGTTTTGATCTTTCGCTGAAATGACAGTTTCGCTTCCTTCAAAAGTCCAGGAGGCACGGGTATGTTCTCAGTCGTAGCAATTCTGACTGCCATCTTCTTGCCTTCTCTTTCCATTCGGCAGAGGACATTTCTTCCCCAGTCAAACTAAGGCTCAAATAGCCGCCAGGCTCGACCAACAGGGCTCGGTCATTTGCTATAACTATTCCTTTGTCAATAGCATTTATCACGACAGCTGTTACCGGTGCACCGTTTAGTCGCAGGGCCTGTATCATTTCAATGGTCTTTTTCATAAGATCGTCGGGCAGTAATGCAGGTCGCCCACGCTTTCTGAAGGTAATTTCATTCACAGGCCCAACTGCTGTTTGTTTTGCTTGAATTAAAGCTTTCTTGAAATCACAGGCCGTTTGCTTAGTAAGTCGAGGATATTTTCCTTTCAACAGACGCACTGTCTGATTGACTCCGTGCCTTACAGCATGCTGACCTATTTCTGCTCTTTCTTCGGCTGTCCACTTGATGTAGTAGTGACTTCATTTGTTACCTCTTCGGTTTCTCTTTTAGTGAGGTTTACAACACCTACATGTCTTCCGACTCTCTTCCAGCTTCTTTCGGTGCCGAAGACATTGCTTGTAGAGGGTTTTTCGGTACCTTCTCAAAATAATTTAAAATAGACGTCGCTGCAAATGAAACTGATGAAAGAAAACTCTCGAACAAAGCGAAATAAAGGAATGTTTCGCTCAAAGCTACCGACAAAGTCTTGAATGGCGCAAAGACGTAAAAAAGAGCGGAAAGTCTGTAGAGCGTGCCGCAATAAAGCGGGAAATAACAATAACAGCCAGGCGTAAACGATGGTAAAACTTGCCAATTTCGGGAACTTAGAATTATCAACTTTAAACACAGATGGAAATTTTCTTCAAGCACCCAATTGCTAGTCGAGGTTGGCATGTTTATGGTAAAACTGTCTGGACAATTCCAAAGAAACGTCAAAGATTGTATGGCCAGAAAGAACGAGATGCAGAGGCACTTCTTGTTGATCAGTACGCTGTCGCCTGGTTGATGAAGAGCAAAGAAAATCTTGTAGTCGATGTTGTTGGCAATGTGCCACAAGAAATATCACGTTTTGTGTACTTTTTTCTACATCACGTGCGTAGCATCGATGCAGTAGTTGAGGATGAAAAATATAGGCCTTCTCCAATCGCAAAGGGAGGACTTGAGATAGTCCTCCGAGGCACGTTTAAAATTGACGACAGCAAGCGGTCTCTTCTTCACCGTCTGAAAGAACTTATTGAAAAGAACTACGAGCTTCTTTACGAATCAGCTACAGATGAAGAAGAATCACTTGCTAGTGATCTGTCAATTGTGTTCATGATTGATGATGAAGCCGAAGAGGAGTAGCACTGGCAATGCCACTGGGCTTGGCTCAAAATATCTAACTTTCTATGCATGCAAAAAGAAATTTATTTGTACATTGTTTTTTTTTGTAAAGGCAACAAAAATTTTCCTTTCCAGTGATATAAAGAACGACTAAAGCCTAATCCGAGTTCTAGCTATGTATGTCACAGTTTCGCAGTTTTATATCATGTATATTGGCCTTGAATACATGTGATAGCGTAGCCCAAGAAAGTACTTAAAAGTTTTGTACTGTACTCTAAAAATTTCGGACGCTTAAAATTTCGGAAGCGTAAAAATTTCTCACGGTTTTATTTTCGGACACTTTTTTTGCCCGAAATTAAAATCGTTCGAAATTTTTTGCAAATAATGTAATTCTGTCTGTACTGTTGAGAACTGATGAACACAAAGTTCCGTTTTTCCCGTTAAGCTTATCACCTGGCAGGGAAAGAAAAATACGTGAATAAGACAGCAAACGGGCTTCACTCGTTCGTTTTGTTTTATTCCTGAACGTCACTTCCTGCTGCTTAATCAAATGCTTTATAATTCCAGCATAGATTTCAAAATAAGCATAAGGTACTTCATCTCATCCTTTATCTTTTTATGCAATCAGTTTATTGCTGAATTTTTGATCCTTCCGAAAATGTTTTGAAGCAATTTTCTGTTATCCAGATTGTTCGAAAAATCGGGATCTTAATAGATAACAATTATTCACTGAAGTGGAGGTGGCTAGTGGTGATTTTGTACTGAGGCCGCGAAGCGGCGAGGTAAATAGTAACCACTAGCCACCGACACTGGGGTGAATAATGGTTTTACTATATACTAAAACAGTGAGATAATTGAGCACAAAAATGATGATTGTTAACTCATTTACTGTTGTCAACGATTACAATGCGGGCGCTCAATGACCGAACGTCCGCAGTCATCCCTTTTTCTTGCCGACAAAAAGACAAAGCTTTATCTGTTAAAACTTTCAAACCGAACTTCGTCACCTTCTTCGTGTATTTCGGGTACAGCTTGCTTGATTAATTGTGAAATCTCTTTGTTTGTTACGGCAGCAAACCGGGAAGGCATTTTGCTCGCAAGTTACGCGAGTTTGGCGTCGCTTGCTCCGAGGAACTGGAGGTGAATTAGTGAATAGTGCAGGACATTCACTGGTTGAGTAGCCAATCAGAGCGCGCGAAAAACACCATCCACTGTTTTAGTATATACTAAAGGATTTTATCAGCTTGAAAATCTGTGAATAACGAAAAGAAGCAAGGCTGAAATCTAATTGCCAATATTTCTATGGTAACGGTCTTTCCTCTTCAGGGTCTTACAAAGCCCCCCAAATCTAAGCCCTCGTCGTAAATTTATCAGTCCTCCGTCCCCAGTAATTAATGCCGGACCACTCCCTTAACTTTTGTGGTCAGTTTATTTTCAGTCAACGGTTTCTCGGCGTTGAACGACACGTAAAAATAGGAGTTTTTCTGCAAGTAAAACAAGCCCACTCGAAAACAAAACAGAAGACTGTTTTTTTGTGACAGGGATTAAATTACCGGGTATATGCAGTCCTTCAGGCACTTTGTCCACAATGTTCTGCTTAATATATAGATTTAGCCACGGCTAAAAGCGAAGCTCCCATTGACAAATTTATAACTTAAATCAAACAATAAACTTGTATTCCACAAATTAGTTAACTTAAGGGCACATTTATGTGACTTTTGTGGGAAAAGCTAAGTGATTTTGCAGTGAAACAAATCTAGCATCGAGTTGATATAGCCTTATATGTACACCCAAAAAATAGTCTTCGTTCACATTTAAGAGCAATAATGGCTTTTGATCACAGTAGATAAGGCGTGGAAAACAAAGCAGGCCGAATTTTTTTGCATTCGACAAGTTTACTTTACAAATTCTTGCCAATAAATCTGGGTGCGTGCAAACCAACCTTTTGTTTTTTTCTTATACACCACATCTGAGGAGAAAGAGTACTGTGAGGCGCTGTTTTTAATCATACAGACCTCTACAAAATGCAGTATTTCACAATTTTTCAAGACAAATTGCATTCATTCAGTATTCAGGACCATTGAAGCACGCGTGGACCTTTAGTGAAACAGTTCAAAAAATTTCCAAAATCACCTATAAGGCCAGCCGGTTCTAACTTTTGACAAGCGCCAAATTTGCGCAGAAATTTTAAAAGAGTTACGCTTCAGTGTGATAGAGAATTTATTGAGTTCTACTCTTAATAATGGTTTTATAACGATGTGTAATCTTCAAAAGCGTTTGACACGCTCGGCATTTTGAGTACTCCTGGAAGCGACGTTTAACAAACGCAAAAGCGATAAAATTGCACTTTTGAGACTACCAACAATCAATAAAGAAATATAATTCGGTAGAAAATTTACAGAAACAACAATTTTCATTCACGAAAACAAATGAATATTTAGGTGTCTCTAAGAATCCTCAAGTCTTTTATAAGCTTAAAGATTAAGTTTATAATGTTTTAAGCCGCCGGTTTCCCGGTGTTTGCTGTTTTCAAAGATGAACTCTCGACAAGAAAATCGCTCAAAGCTTTCTTTCTACAGCCAATTAACACTAAATACTCCTCGGAAAGTTTTTTCTTTCTATTTACGGTGAATTCATATCGACCAAAGGCTTTTAAAGTTCTGTAAACTTATATGAAACCTCATACTAGGTCAGATCAGTGTCGCAGTCAAATCTTAATACAAACGTGCATAAACTAGCTTCATAAACTGCGCCCGACTTCATGAAATTAGATATAAATACAATAATTACTGAGGCTTATCATATTTCGAGATGCAGCTCCTGAAAGCTATCAAGTAAGGCAAGGATCGCTTGAGCCTTTATAATTCTCGTACGCATCCAGCAAGGTGAAAAACAAAAACGATGCCATCCGAAATCGGATAATAGGCTTTGACAAGCGACGCATTTCTCAACCAAAAACCCAATAAACAAACCAGCCATGAGTAAGAGAAGACTCTTGGTAGCAGCTGTATTTCCTCGGTACATTCAGTGGAAAAAGACAGTCAAAAACATCACAAGTTGACTCAAAACTCTGTCAGCTTCACTGGTCAAAGTAAACAACTCTCAAGATATGCTGCATAAATTTTACGCATGAACTCACCTGTCAAATCTTAACCAATCAGAGCATAAAATTGGACGTGGAGCGTGACCAACACGTGACCGTGGTAAGAAAAGGTCTTCCCCGCCTGTATTTCAAAAAAACTGGCTGAATTTTTGCGTCTGAGGTCAGTTTGAAATCAAAACCGGAATAGTTCTGGGCGATAGTGACATAAACACAACATATTTGATATAAATTAAAAAACTGAGCCTGCGATCATTTGAAAACGAGTAAATTGTCAGCGGATAACTTCGAAAAATACTCGACCTTGATGGGTCGACACCTGAGCCCGCGATACGGTCAGGTGATACTGGTCAGCGGATACCCTGTCTTGACAGCTGTCAATTGACCACAACATTGATGTGCAATCAGCTCTCTCCTGGGCTCCCAAAGTAGCTAGAAAGTGTGAGAGTAAACATTGGTATGCCTGTGATGCGGACCGACTGTCGGTCGCTCGATGGGTCGGTCACGTGATTACCAAATTTTCTGGGATGGGTAGATTTATTTACCCACGGTGCTCCGCTGGCGCGCTTCGCGCGGAGCTCCGCTAAAATTTTTCACCCCTCAATAAAAAAGGCAGCTTACTTGCAGTAAAATGAAAAAGAAAAAAATGAAGAAATAGATGCATGGAAGTACTTTGTTCTCTCTCTGGTATATAAAGTGTACCTTAAAACAATTTTTTTTATGGTACATGATTCTCAGTATTTCGCTTGTAGAGATGAAGTTGTTCGTAGGGCGAACCAAACATAAGTACCTACAAGATAAACGTTCGTGGTACGCCATCTTCACTCGTTGATATTAAAGCTCATTTGTCCTCTGCACTCTCTCCATTGTTTTCAGATATATGATAAATGATGGGGGAAGTGCCTGACCAGTGTTAAGTCTCGGATAAAAGAAAACCAATGTCAAAAGACAGTACGTGTCACAATGTTCGGTCCTCGACCTATCACCCTAGTGAGCTCAAATTTTGCAAAACAGATAAAGAAAACCTTACATAAAAGAAAGTAACATTTGTTTTTATTGAAAAAGGGTAAAATATAACACTTCTTTAAATATCAAGGTAGAAGCCTAACACAAAAGGTTAAGAAAAGAGCCAAAAAACTTAGAGGTCGAGACGACACGCGCGATAAGATGTGTCGCGTTAGATTGCGTGACTTGTGTGAGAGACTGTTGTCTGAAAACGAGAACAAATTGTCGATCGCGGTCCTCTTTTTCTGAATTACAAGAGAAACATTCTATTATCAAAGTAAAATTCAGATTTAGTGCTTTGACTCCGGTACGATATTCAAGGTAAAATGTACTATTAGGAAAACTCACGGTAGAATCATCAATCAATCAATCTTTTTATTTGGCCTTTCACATACTTATTACTGAATAATATAAGCTAATATAATACCTGGGCAGGACCTCTCAGGAAACCCTTTTGGGCTTTCGGAGGAGAACCCCTGAACAAGTTTACTACAATGATTTATTTTAAAGATTATGAAAAGGACAAAGCTGTGTTACGAGGATTATAGTAATCGGCGAACTTACTTAGAATAATATTTATGTAAATACGTTAGTATAGTGAAATTCTGATTTTCTTGCTTGTGGAGAAAATACGTTTTAATTTTTTTGCCTGATAAACTGAATGTCTTAATTTCTTTTATAGATTTTGGCAAGTTATTCCATATTGAAACTCCTTTGTATTTTACTGAGTGTTTTTGGTAGTTAGTTCGTGCTTGGATTTTGTGAACGTTAGAGGATGATCTTGTATCGTATTGATGAACATCTTTGCTCAGACAAAAGAAGTGATGATGGTAGATTGTTGTTGAAGTAACGAAACTTGAACAAAGCAATGGCTTCATTGTTTATATCATCTAAAGGTGAAATCAATAGTTCTTTGAAGAGAGGACAAGTGTGTTCTTTAAAGTTTGAAAAAGTAATGATCATTATAATTTTCTTTTGTAGCCTTCTTGTTGGTTCTAGTCTTGTTGTGTAAGTATTTCCCCATACAATGTTACCATAACTTAGGTATGGGTAGATAAGTGCATAATACAGACCCCCCGTAACAACGCAAGGTAAATAATGCCTTGCTCGACAAAGTATACCAGAAAGTTTTGTAATTTTGCTGCAAACATGACTTATATGATTTTTCCAGTTAATATTTTCGTCTATGAGTCTTTTTTACATTAAGGGGCTATTTGGTAGCCTTTAACCAATCAGAAACATTCTTTAGTTCTTCATTAACAGTTTTTGTCAAACTATGAATATTGTTGTTTGAGCAGAACGAATGACCGTCGAATCATGTCATGCCAAAATCCGGCTGTATACATGTCCACAGGACTGAAATCATCTGTAACCTTATTAACGAGTCCTGATCTCTGTTGTTATTGGTCATTACACAATCAATATTGCTCAGGTATTCTTGAGTTTGTAAAAAGGACTGGGCAAGCCTGAACAGCTGCCAGGCTGCGCTAAGCCTTTTTTTGAAAACGGGAGTAAGTGCGTGGTCTCTGGATATGAAAATAATTTTAGTTGTGCAAATGTAACTAATTTTCATATGAGAGGTTTGTACTTTTAACGCGAGGGTTTTCAAGCTCCGAAATGCCCTAGGCGGAATTGTACTCTGCAATTTCTTGGGCATATCAAACTGCAAAGTTGACCTTTAGGAAAGAACTAGGGCGTATGCCAGGACCAACACATGTTGAGATATGGGCTATTTATTTCCTTATGTTTCAGTATAACGGAATACAAGCTGTGAGAAATGTGTAGAAGTTGAACTACGAATAGTAGACGTTTTATACTATCTCATTTAAAGCCGCTTGGATCTCCAGTGTGGTAGCTATTTTTGAACAGTCTCACAGGAACGGGGGCTAAATTCTACCATCATTGTTTCGTCTAAATGGATGTCGTCCATGCGTATTTCATACGGTATGTCATCTGCGCCGAAGCCTCGGCACTTGAACATTACTTCGTTCACTAAAAATTAAAATCAGTTTGTTACACACACAGTTTTGCTTGAGATATCTTGTCGCTAGTGAAATGACAGACCGTCTGCTTTTGAAGATTGCATTGGGTGGGGGATAAACATGAGTTGTAACTAATTTCATGCGGAAAGATTGCGTCTCTAATAACCTTTTAATCAATAACTAATTGCTTCTATTGAATGATTATGCATGCATTGCAATTTACTGTAGATATCAACGAAAGTAGCGCAGTAATAGAATCAGATATCATGCAGTTTACAAATATCGGTATACAGATAATATAATTCAATTGAATATCTTACAATAAACAATTATTGAATTAGGTTTAGTATTACAGTCGACTCTCTCTTAACGGACACCTCTATAAGACGGACGCCTCCCTACAACGGACGCCTAGGGTTGGTCCCTGCCTTTCTTTACTCCCTTTATTTGACTCTCTATAAGACGGACATATCTCTAAGACGGACACTTAGTGCTGGTCCCAAAGAAGCCGTCTTAGAGGGAGTTGACTGTATACGAGGAATTATGTAGATCGAGGAGGGTGTTATTAATTATCCACCGAGGCCGAGATCTGCATAATTTCTCATATCATACGAAAGCCAAGTTCAATACCGTAAAATTCCGAAAATAAGCCCCTCCATGTATAAGCCCCTCCAAGTATAAGCCCCACGAACCGGTAACGCAAAAAAACCTCCGTTAAATCGCCCTCCAAATATAACCCCCCCCCCCCCCCCGGGGGGCTTGTACTTGGAGAATTGCCCTCAACTACAAAGTAAATTTACTGCCAACTATAAGGCTAGCCCAATCGATTTTGAAACGCAAATTTCCCTCTGTAGATAAGCCCCTCCAAATATAAGCCTTATAAGGCTTATTTTCGGAATTTCACGGTAATTCTTGTGTTATTCATTCAAAATATTTCAAAATATTTTTCAAATATTTCAAAATATTTCAAAATATTGCCTGTTCGTCGTACGGCTTCAGTACATAAACAGATGTTTTTTGTCGCAGATACTACTCAAAAAGGTAGATGACATTCATCGACCAATATGTTTTTGTGTACTCTTGCATTTCTTCCCTTCAGATTTAGTCAAAATTTCGACTTTCTTGTCTACGGATAGCAATGAACACTTTGGTCACTTTGTTGAGTTCACTCCTGCCTGGAAACGATTCGCCATTTTATATTTGGGCAATATTATGTAACATCATTGGTGACCGCTGGCTAGCAACGAAATAATTTCAATTAATATAACTAAAAAGCTATCGAATTTGATGAAAAAAACTACAATGTAACTTGATATCGTAACATTAATTACGCTAGGGCCAAACCACCCCTCAAATCGGTCATTTAGGCTAAATTTACGTAACTTTTACATTTCTTTTCATTTCTTGACCAGTCGTGCCAGATAGAGTTCGATTGTTGACCAGTTAATTTTTTTTTTGGTTGACACAAAATGTCAAATTATGACGTCATAAGGGCTGACGTCACAAAAATTGGTTAAATGAATTTTTTAATTTCAAAGTCAAACTTAGGGCGCTTTCCATTTGTCAAAACTGGCCGGACGGACCATGGCCGGACAAGTCAGTTTAAAATGAAATAGGCTTTTTCAAGCGTTTTTGCGGAAAAATGTTCTCCTTCGTGCATACTATTTAGGATTTGACTGATCTGGCTGGAGAGTTTTGATTAAAAGTGAGATTATTAGTGCGACGGGAATGGTCTGGCCGGTAAGTTCTGACAAATGAAAAGCGCCCTTATATCTACGCTGAAAACCGTTTCTCGCTACGACACGTAGAAATCGAGTTATGGGATTTTAATAAAGATATTTCAGTGCACCTGGAACCATATTTTTCCTTAAAAAACGAACCCTTTGATTTTGACATTTTAATGACGTCGCAAAACTGTTTTCTTGGTTTTTGTGCAGTTAGGAATTTCGTTTTTCAAAATTTTCTTTTTCCTTTAGCTTTCGAAGATAAAGATGTCTTATGTTTATATTAAATGGTAATGGTGACACGACAATGAAACGCTTAAATTAAGACTTATTTTACTTTGTAGTACAAATTTATCCAAATTGAAATGTCGTATCTCAGCTCATATATAAGATATTGCAAATTTTTTTCAGGTTTCATCTCTCCTTGAATAGCTCTTTTAAAATTGATATAAAAAAATGGTACGATTCTAAAGTTTACAATTTAAGTATGAATAACGTGCGCAATTGTGACGACATATTTTGACCTTTTGATGTCAAAATACATGCCAATTTGATTGGCTGGATATTTTGTACTTTCAGACCAAGTTTGGTAAGGAAAGAGTTGGAGCCAACTAAGTTATTGTAAATTAACCAAAGAATTAACATCTGCAATGGCGTGCTTTGGAGCTGGACTTGATTAGATCTGTTTCCTGGAGTTAGTCTTAAAGGAGGGCGTGGTCACCTGTACTCCACTATCAGATCTAAGATTGTAAGCACCTTTTGCCTAAAGTTAGACCAGCTCCCCGATATATTTGCCGCCGCTGCAAGGAAGTTTATTCCACCAGTTTAATACTTTTGTGGTGCCTAATAAGTGGTAATTCAGTTTGAAGGAAAAAAAGAAATAGATTGGATTGAGAACCGAAACACAGAGATCTGTGCTTGGAATTCCACTGGCAGATGCCTCACGTGCATCAAAGAGGGAAAGAGAAAGTAATTTCTTCACCATTGGAAATTCCAAAGAAAAAGAGATTGCAAAGTGGAATTTAAAGATTTTAGATAATACCCCAATTTACAGTTACAGGTAAAAACGAGGCTTGAGTTGTCCTTGTTTTGATAAACCCCTTTTGCTATGTGAGTCCTAAGCTTAATTTTTATAAGAATAGAATGGTGTCGTCGTCTTTTCGCTGTTCTTCAAGATTCATTATTTAATTCTCTGTGTCTCAGTATTCTAACAGTTCAAGTTAATCAGCAATCACGCGTCGAAATCGGCTCGCCTCTTTCACCTCTACATTTCGAGGATTAATAGTGTGATTTACAGAATGATTCGCTGAAAAAGGAAAAACCCAAATATCTTGATAAGAAATTCGCTCAAAGGATGAAAAAACTCTCAGAAAAAACTACTCATACTAGCGTGAATTATCTCCGGGTCTTCGTTTCTAAATCTGAATTCTTCTGTTCATGTCCACCGCTAGCTCAAACTGAATTTTTAAAACATAGCGCTTGAATGCAAAATACCCTTAGGGAATTTAAGGGACGCGTTGCTATCGGCAACGCGGATTTAATTTATAACAAAAGGGTTTTGTATCAAAACAAGGTCAGCCTCATCCTGACGTTCACTCATAGGCTAGGATACTTAGCCAACAACTGTAAAATGGTCTATTGAGATTTCTTATGTGACGATTGCACTTTTCTTAAGGCAAAAAGATAGACAAGACCAAATGGCAGCGATTTCGTCAGCAAATGAGACTCCTATCTTTCAAGGCAATTATGGAGGGTGACCCTGAACAGGTCAGTTACCCCTCAGATATGTTCCATCAACAGATATTCCCTGAAGTAAAAAGATAAAAAGAGTAACAAGAAGAAGGCCCCAGCTGCCAAGAGGTTCATTAGTATCCATCAAGAAGGTTTCATTAGAAATGCGTGACTAGAAACCAAAGCTGTTATGTGGAGATGAGATGAGCGAAATAGTGTGCGTAAGAATTACTTACAACATTTTTAAACTCTTGCATGTCCATCGTATTCTACCCGGTTTTCAAGAAGTGGAATGAGGAGAGTACTGGGGCCTAAAAGCATAGTAAAAGAGCTTGAAATTTTGAAACAAGTTTCTGATGATGCGAGGCAACACAATATAGAAAAAAGACATTATTCAACTTCAGCAACAATTTCAACCTTTATCCTACATATATTTTCCTGCCTTGCTTCATTTGACAGTAGGAAAAGGTTGCCAGTAATGGCAATAGAGACAGACAAGTAGGCGTTTCCCGGGCGTGATGTGTTTATGCTATTCGTGCTGCTCTGCTCATAAATGTCTTGCGGAATACAAAAATAGTATGATCATTCAAGCAAAAACTATAGACTGCCTAAATGATCCTCAAAGGAAGGATCTAGGAATATTTTTTATCTTTCGACGTTATCGATATTGCAACGAGCAAAGGTGGCGTAGTGATGGCAGCACACCATCCCAACTGCTACCCCAGTAATGTGACACAGGTTTGAAGCTCAGAGGGTGGGTCGAGTGTATTGTTGGTTGTCGCGGTTGCACTGGAAAGGTTTTCTCCTGGTATTCTACAGTTTACTTTACTCTCCAGTTTTTCGCTTTCGACTCAGCCTTATTTTATCTGGAGTGGTAGACGAAGAACCACGCTGTGGAATTGCGACCACCAAACCGTTATTTGTCTTAACTACAAATGTATTTACTTGTTATTTAACATCATGCACTTAGTATTCATGCCATTATTCAATCATTACTTTCTTTACCTGCACTTTCTGGGGCATCAAAATCTGTTTGTGTGCTTTTACAGGTAAATGAGGTATGTCGTTCTTTAAGCACAGGGCTTGCGCACGTCAGGCTGTGACTATGAGCCCGCGGTCTGCCGGTAGCAGCAGCATGCATAGAGGAGGCTTGGAGGATTCCTTCTTCCTTCATAAGGAATTGGTAGATCTAAAGGTAAAGGTATTGGGGGTGTTTTAAAATGAAAAACGACGATTTTCATTCACGCTGCTGGTTATTTTTACAGAGCTTACAGCAAGACGTCACGGCATGGTAGAGGTAGTGGTGGTGGTGGGGGCGGTGGTATTGGTGGCAGTGGCAGTGGTAGTGGTGGTGGTGGAGGTGGTGGTAGTGGCGGTGGTGGTAGAGGCGGTGGTAGTGGTGGTAGTAGAAGGGGTAGTAGAGGGCGGTGGTAATGGTGGTGGTGGTGGTGGTAATGGTAGTGGTTGTGGTGGTGGTAGTGGTAGTGGTTGTGGTGGTGGCACTAGTAGTGGCAGTGGTGGTGGTAGTGGTACTGGTGGTGGTATTGGTAGTTAGTAATAGTAGTAGCAGCAGTAGCGGCAGTAGCAATAGCAGTACGAAGCATCAGCAGCGGCACAATTATGTTATGACTTACCTTTGGAACAAATACCAATAACAGCGTAACTGTAGTACAAACAATAAGACAGAGCGAGGAAATGGCATAAGGAGCTTCGTAGTACATGGATCCATCCAGTGCAATGGCCACAATAGCACCGATAATGGACAACACAACAACATTATAAACAGACATCCCAATGTACTTGGAGTCATTTAAGGCAGGAATTGTGACATTGCGTGTCTCCCAGGCTAGGAAGAGCCCAAATAACAGAAGTATTCCTTTGTAGGCAAACAGAACTGCCAGAAAATAGGTCTTGTATTTGCAGGTGCACTGGTATAAAGCCGGAATGATGATAGTGTCTTGTTCCTTTCGGCTCTATGGATAAAAAATGGCATGAAAGTAATCATGCTTTAAAATATTTGTTAGTTAAAGGTACGCCTATATGAATGAGTAGATGAATGAATGAATGAATGAATGAAATAAGTGGATGAAAACTTTTACTTAAGCTATGTCAATCCATCAGGAATTAAAAAAAAAAAAAATAAACAACTATTATAGTAGAAAATGTTTTCAGCCCCAAGCGGCCCTGAAAGCCCCAAGAGAGTTTGCCTGCCGTAGCTCAGTAGAAAGATTATCCATTCTAAGAAACTAGGAAACAAGAAAGAAACAACCCAATGGGAGCATTCAAAGCTGGAGCTTCACAAGCCTATTGTACCCCTGCAAGAGTGAATAATGATAATATGACCTTCGAGTTTTTTTAAGCAGTTGAAGCTGTTAAACACCAAGGTTTTATCGTGATCAATAGTTCACGCGAGAAGTTAAAACGACTCAAAAGTTCCTACCAGTTCTTCGAATTTTAATTCTTCAGCTTGGAATGGGTCGATAATAATCCAACAGGACAAGAAAATAACATCCACTGTTAACAATACTGCTACGATTGCAAGGAGATGAAGATCCTTTATAGCCTGTTGTAACATAACAGAAAAGAGTGCTTTACGAAATTATTCCCGTTAAAGATTCATTCGATTAAGAACATCATAGAAGTTAGTATACATACTCAAAAGCTTTAACTACATTTTATGCATTGGTGATTACTTTTAGCATTGGAATGTTAAAGAACCGTTCATGCTTCATTTCAGATTGCTGGGTTTTAATTATTTATCTCACCATATCATTCTACCCAATTGTAATTTGTCGAGGGACGCAAGTAAAGTATGTTGCTGTAAGAGAAGAACAGTGAATAGAACACTAAAGCTAATATTTTTTATGAAATTTCCTAAATTAAACAAAAGGTCTACACAACGATAGCTAGGGTTTCTTTGGAGGTTACTTTACACTAGTTGAATGCTCGTATTTTAATCGTTGAGTATCCATCTTCAATTTTCATCCAATTCAAGGTGAAGAGGTCAAGGTCAAGAGGTCAAGGTCAAGAGAAGCCTTTAACTGCCATATAATTTGCAAACACCTAGACCGAACTGCAATACAGAGTGGACCACATCGTACCATTTTCTTGAGAGTCTTGGCCGCTGTGAATATCTTGTGAACTCGCCATGTTTTGCTGAACATTGCACCGAAGGATAAGGAAAATCCGATAGACAGCACTGCAGCTCGTGCCTGTTGGTAAGAATCGAACTCATTTTATTAATAAATCCAAAACTTTACATTTTTGGCTCATTTTCTTCCTTCAAAAATACGGGAAGGAATAGAATGAGTAGAAATATAACTGCTATCTTAAAGGTTGACCCCCTTTACTCGGGCCCGGACAAAGTTTTGAACGGACGAACACTTGTGAAATCGGATCTGCCTTTCGTTTACATGGGACCTGCGGCAAGGTGCGCAACTTGACCTGACAGGAACGGTTCCACTGTTACACGGACTCGTGTAAACACCTGAACTGTTCAAGTTTTTGCACAGTTTGTGCGGTAGAAGCCGGGTATCAGTAAAACGTGGGGCGGAGGTCGGGGTCGGGTTCGGGGCCGGGGCCGGGGTCAGGGTCTGTCTTATATTCAAAGAATGCTGTTTTAGGGTTAAGATTATGGTTAGGGTTAGGGTTGACACTAACCCTATCCCTAACCCTAACCTAACAGCACTCTTTTAAACAAAAAGATAGAGCCCGGCCCCGACCCCACGTTTCACTGACAAGCCTGAAGCCTAGTTACTCGCCTTGATAAAAAAAAAAGCCATTCCAATGCTGCCACCGGCAAAAATTTGTTTGAAAACTACTGTAACATGCACAGATTTGGCACGGTTCCGTGTAAACAGGTTGCACAGGGAAAAATTAGTCCGTTCAAAAATTTGTCCGGACCCGTGTTAACACCAGTTTTATCGGGAATTCTACGTTAGCCGCCTTATTACATTGTTCACCAAATGAAGGAAAGCTTTCTCTTGAAATGTTAATGCGTCAGAAAAGGGTAGACTCTTGCTCAAGAAAATGCTCGTTAATAATTAATTTCCTTACGTTGCAGTTGATGCCATAACCTTGCAAATCGAGAAACCTCGCATCCAAACCCAACAAAACAATGGAGGCGTAGCACAGGATGCATCCCATAATAATAATATTGTTAAGTTTAGGCGACGACATCTTGATTATCCTGACAAAATGAAAATAAAAGATGTAAATTTGCAAAGAGCTCCAATATTTAATGCAAGTTGAGATTAGAGATCAGAAACATATCAAAAAGGCTTTTACTTGAGAATATGTTTTGTATTGGAAAAGGTCAGAAACAGCAAGGTTAAAGTCCTACCTGTTTTTACCTTTACTGATGTTAAAATATAGAAAGCTCAACGAGCAGATGATGCCGATCGCTGCCATGAGCCACATTATGACGATAAGTGGTAAGGGACTCATCATCAGCTCAATTTTTCTGCTGGTGTGATCCTTCGGTGGTCGATTGTCTGAAGGAGAAATGCAAAAGATGAAATCAAAGAGTCGAAAGCCAAAGCCACGCAACCGCGTTTCTTGTAACATGGAACAATGGAGACTTTTACTCTGCTTTATTTGGCATTAAGTCTGCTTAGAACAATGCTTGAAATTAGAGAAATCTCACCGTAGCAGGCGTTCATAGCCCCAGCTCAAGCTGCAGGTCAGCAACTGATTATCCATAGATAAAGGTCGTTTCTAACAAAATTCGAGTAGTACTATATATGGGCACGCAACAGAAACGTCTTTGGCCAGTAACAATGTTATAAACTTAGTTGGAGAGAGCTTAAGCGACGTCTAGTAAGATCTAGTAAATCTGTCCCTCCCTAGAAAATGGCACATCTGATAGAATTCTCACAGTCCCAACCTTGCATAGACTACTATTGTTGCTCAGGATTACTTTCAGCACACACAGTCCGAAGATAAACTCCAAGTCACAAATGGCGGTCATTAAAGCTCTGCTCTTATGTTAGGTTTTTGAATCTTTAAAAACTGGCTTTGCCCAAATTTCCCTTGCTGCCCAAAAAATCTGAGTAGCCCTAAATTTGGGGGAGCCCATATGCTCATGCATTTCATCGTTGACTCTGAACGGACTGTGCCCTAAACTCATGTGTACATCTAACTGGAGAGACTGCAAAGAATACTGAACATCAGATGAGCAAATTATAGAATGTACTTAGAGTTGCAGATTGTTCAAGAAACTAAACAGGACACCAGACGACGTGGCAAGTGGAAGGCGCTTCAATAATAAAAAGGCACTCGAGGGAGTGTACACTATATCAGCTTCGGTTATTTCCAACAGAATCTACCGACATGTTAATCGATTATTCATAGACCTATTCGGCTGACTCAATGTTGTACCCAATTCAAACCCTTTGGGAATAAAACGTTTTGTTTCAGGAATTTCCATATCATTTAAATGTGAATGCCACATTACAATGCAAATAAAATACACAAAGAATCTTATCCCCGGGAGATTTGAATTGGGTACAACATTGAGTTAGCCGAATAGATCTATTAAATCACCAACGTCAATGTTATCATCGTCATCATTATCATTATTGTCATTACATCATCATTATCGTCATCATCATCAGTGACTGCAATTTCGATATTTTGATAAGACATTGAAGTGCAACGGAAACATTTATTACCTTCCCATATCTTATTTCGCTCAGATTCAAATAGATGGAGTTCGTCGGAGGAGGTGAAATGTTGACCAATCCTAGTTTCGTTTCCTAAAAAAGGACAACAAAAACCTTACATGTTATTCACATAACGAGCTGGCAATCAACTGAAACTTAAACTGAAACGACTATGATTATAAATATTACAATGAGAAAAAAAATATGTATCAAGAAACATTTTATAGAATTTTTTTTAAATGCACATAACAAGGTCTTCTCTCAACGTCCTGTAAGTTAATGTATTTTTTAATGTGCTTGTTATTTTGGGAGACAACTGCAAAATGGTGCGTTTCTTCATAACTCATCTTGTCGTTTTTAGAGGAAATTCTTCTTCCAAGCACTTTTTCTAAAAGAAACTATCATCCTTACAGAGCACCTTACCTTCTCTATTTTGCTTAATAAGAACTGTTCCAACTCTTTCTCTGTTTTCATCAAAACCTACAGGCCCCTGTACAACAAAAAATACTAAATTTTATCTTAAAAGTACTGGAATCTTTAAGAAAAACTGAGGTATATTGTTATTTAAAAGTAGCTTTTGCCTGCACCCAAAACAATTTTTCTGTTTCTGTGTCTTAAAAGAAAGTGTAGCATAATGCTTATTGATAAAACGCTTAATTCAAAATCTGCCGTGTTATGTTAGATTATACTTACAGTTAATCCCGCGAAGTTTACGTTTTGAATACCACTTCTTATCGCTACAACTTGCTTGAGTTTTCGGTTTAAAAGCTTCTCATATTTCATCCCTTTAGCAAAAGCGGAATCCAGTGCCATGGCTACTACCCATGCTGAATCGAAGGCGTACGCAGAGTCCTTTCTCAGATTGTTGTTCTTGTTCAGTTGCCTCATCTGCCACCAGAATCTTTCAGACGTCTTAAGAAACATGAAAAAGTAACGTTAATGTGATAATGATAACGACAACAACATGAAAAAAAAATGGCGTCCCAGAACTGTGTTTTATTAGGAAAGTTCTGTTTTTTTGAATGCAAAGAAAGCTAGAACTTGAAAAGGTAGTCTTCTTAATAACATCTCACCGTCCTTTGAGCGAAAAGCGGTGCCAACAAAGAAACACTGCATTTATGTAACATGATGGTGTTCGTACCTGCAGAATTCACCCTTCAAAGCTACAGTGCCGCAAAGCAAGGGAAACGTTTGCGCAATAGTTAATGTCCTCTATCAACGTACTAGTCAACTTACCAAGCCGGATATGGTTTGGTTATTGTCCTTACGGATGTCCAGCTTGATGGTGGAAATGTAACCATTCGCTGCCTCCTTTAGCTCGTCACTTGAACAATCAATTAAAGCACTTTTTTGAAGTTTCAGGTCATCAGTGAAAATTTCTGTCGGGCTGAATTCACCAAATATTATCCAAGCATAATTCGGTCCATACATCTTCCTTTTGAAGGCCTGCATTATCAAAATTTCATGAGTTGGAGTTATATGTAACACAGCTAAACAAAGGTTTTTGTTTGTCAGAAAAAAAGATAAAACATCATAGCTCTCTACTTTTTCGTTTCATACCGTTAAAAGGTCTGAGAAGGACAAAACATAATAAATCGTGGGCATTAACGTGAGAAATCTTGCTTTAATAGTTACATGGGTCAATTAGCCTGCGTTGCAGACAGTCTATTTTCCCGATTCGAGACCCAGATAGAGAACTCTAGTGACAAGTCTGTCTCGGCAACGCAGGCTAGAGCCAACGAGTCATGAGTCAAGTTATAAGTCAGGTCAGCATTGAACACTGAAAATAGAAATCAGGATAAAGCACATTCTCTGCTTTGTTACATTACTTACTTCACAGAAAACGTTCCTTGCACCGACGTAGCTGAACTCTCCGATAATTATTCTAGCATCCAATTTCTAATTAAAACAGAAAAAGACACCAGATTTGAGAAGAAGCTAAGAAACAGCACTGAAGCAATGGCAAGGTAGAGCCAGAAAATGCAAAAAATAACTAAAATGAATAATTGATGACTAGGAGTTTAATAACCTTGAGTTTTTCCATCTGAAAACTGACATCGCCGAGCTCTTCAAAACCTTCAATTGCAATGATGCTAATGTTGCTCTTCACAAGTTCGATCTTCAGCTTATCCACTGTCTGTGCAAAAAACAAGCAAACAAAACAATAAATAAATCAGTCAGTTAGTCAGTCAATCAATGGGTCCATGTAGAGGGTTTATTTTGTCGCATCTTATGCGTCTAGTCTAAGTCTGCCTTGAGAGTTTTAGGTTTTTAAAAGGAAAAAAAAGGGAACGTAAGTCGGGATTATAATTATGAACTTGGGGCAGGACGATTTTGCGAGATAGGGTTCTCAGAAGAAAAAAACCAGAGGTCCAGTGTGAGCTGCATGTAAGTCATACAAATCCAACGCATTTTCCTCAACTATGCCGCGGATTTGTTGGAACTAAATGTGTATCGTTCGCTGGGTCTCTGAAGATGAGAGAATCTTTCCCCTGTAGAACCGTTGAAATGCCAATTCTACTTTAACGCTACACAGTTAAAAAGCAGTAGTGCACTTACTGTGGAAACTTAACGTTCACACATACAATCGAAATTTACGTAAAACATTAAAATAAAAAATAGTACTGTACAGGAGAAAAAAATTCTGGATCGTATTGGTGCAGTATGGCTACTCTCTTCCATCCAAAGTACTTTATGAAGGCAGCCTTTGCTTTACTAAATGAAGCCGAGGACGGAGATGCACGGTACGTGTTCGGGTAAATCCGCTTGCTTTCAAATTTTGGCGAACCTGATGCATAAGAAACCTGAAAGACAGGAAGAAGAAAATCTTAAATTTAACGCCTTTTTGCTTTTGCAAGAGTGATTACCCGCAGAAACGACCGGAGCGTACGACTCCGTTCTTACAACATAAAATACGTCCATAACCTAACTAATGATTTATAAAGAATACGACAATGTACAGAGCGTCTTCACTCACATGAGCAGCATCTATGCAAATTTACTGGAATTACAAAAGAATGCGTTTGTATGAGAAAAGAAGTCACCTAGCAGAGGACTGGTTTGGAACACCAACATGGCCACCGTTTCATTGTTTTGGAACGCCAATATGGTCGCCGTGACGTCATGTGAAAACGCTCTAAAGCGGGATATCTGTATTGGCGTTTACATTTGCGAGCCGAAGACGAACTATTCTCGTACTCCAGCGTAATAGTGAAATGAGTCAATCAATAGAGAAATGAATAGGAAAATCCTGCTTGTTTATCTAACTGCACTCAAAGTACTCCAAGTATCATAATGGGAACATCAGAAGGAAGCATCTACTGATTGATTATTTTATTCATTTTGCCTCATCACAGAAAACATTTACATCCGTGATGATAACAATAAAGTTGATGTCCAAACCTGAACCAGTTTCCATAGTTTTGCCGACTCTGCAACGGGTTCCAGGGCAGCTGTGTTGGATGGTCCAAGCAATATAACAGGTTTGTTTTCCTTGTTCAGCAGGGTAAATAATGCTCTTATGGCAGTTGCACCACTAGCCTTAAAAAACAACAGAAGGAAATATATTAACACACGAAGTTGGGACAAACTTCTGTCACATGTGGAGAATCTAATGGGTTATGATTATTAGCCATTCCCATCGAATTCACCTTGAAAGTTATCTACTATACAAAGAACGGCTAACAACAGGAGCCCTTGTCCTCCCAACATCAGAATTTTTCATTTTAAAAAAGAAAATGAGAGATATTTTCGTAGTGTCAACATTCCAGCTTCCTGCTGTAAAATTAGTTTTAAGAGAAAGAAAGATGTTAAAGCAGATGTAAGCACTTATAAAACAAAGCCGGAACAAAACATAACAGGAAAGCAAATTGTCAGTTCTGTGTTGTCTGTTTGTCGGTTCGTTAAAAAATATGTAGGGTGTGTTTTTTAGCTCTCTTCCTAGCATTACTTTGTGCAATGAATTTAAGAATGTTAAAAAATGTTTGAGTTGATTGTAAAACAGATCGTTTTTCAATAGGAAACGTCTAAAACATGCAAAAAGACGCGTCTAATAGCTTATGATTCGAAAATTATTTGTCTGAACAGTATTTCTTATGAACATGCGAAATAAGCTTATTTATTTTTTTCTAAGCATGCGAGCGGGCGGAATCCTCCAAATCCTGCAACCTGATTGGTTCCGAGAGCGCGCAGTTTTTTACGATCTTGCCCGCTAACCCTGGCGGAATCGTTGGCAGCTTCATTCACAAGTTTGTTTGTTGTTCTGAATGAGCAAAACCGGTGATTCAGAACCATTTTTCTTTTAAAACTTGCTCTATTATTAGCGTTAGCTAGGGAAAAGTGAATTTTGTTATTCAGATAAAACATCTGAAGGGAGAATCAAGCAAGTCAGCCAGGAAAACCGCTAAAGTAAAGCAAAACAGGTGGCTCGTAATGTCGCTTCACTAGTTTTATAACCTACACTGTAAGTACTGCAATCTTGCTCTCATGCACCGTTTATTCGACATTTTTCCTCTGTTTGTAGGTGGGTTTTCCATTTTTGCTGTCTGAATCTAGATTCTGCCGTTTTTTTTATCGAATTTTACCCCGCTAGTTTTCTACTTTTCAGAAAAGGTTGTTGTCACCGATTGCATGTAGCTTTCAATCTTAAATAAACAACACGAACAACTTTTCCAGCAGTCGGTTATCACCGTTTTTATTTCTTTGTTTATATACTTGTTTAGTTACCCACATCGCCTTCTTTTATTCGAAATCACTTTAAAACCCTAAGATTGGTATCTGTAAGTAGCTCTTTTTATAAAGCCTTTGTGCAGTTTTAATCCCGCTCGATTGAATTAATCTTAAAGCAAACATTCAGCCGAAGAAAATCTTTAATGTATTTTCTTTCCTGTGGCTTTTAATTTCGTCAAGTCTTTTATCCTTGTTTGACACTCAGATTATAAATGGTCTACCAAGACACAAAAACCTTTCTTTATTCTAAAAGAGAGCTTACTTTGGAATGATATAAATTACAAGTTAAAATCATGTTGTAATGTTTTGTTTTGGTTTGCAATCGATCACGCCCTTCTTCAACACCGATAGGTTGGAGGCTGAAGTAAAATTTTCCTGAAACTTTTAAATCCCAGAAGGAAAAAAAATAAAAATGTTATTCACCGGTCTAGGTCGGTCCGTATTGGGAGAAACTGTACCCTCGGTCTGAGTACCGCCCGAGGCCGCCCAGTTTCTCCCAATACGGACCTCCCAGCCGGTGAATAACATATATATATATGCAAATGTCATTCAGATGATTTAAATTCACATTCTATATGGAGCCTTTCCATATGACGTCACGTCCTACATGTTAGGCCTAGGATGAACGTCGAACTTTTCACGAGACGAACCAAACTCTAATTTGGGTGGACCTAAATTAAGTTAAGATCGTCTGTTGGGTCAGACGTCGAACTTAGAACGCGTCGTACCAATCAGTTGAATCAGACCAGAAACATGCTTCTGATCAGACCAAAAAGCAATTTTTAATAAATTTTTTCCCGAACAAGGCTAAATATACATTATCATACAAATGTTTAATTTATTAGTTTAGTTCGTCACATGTGAAGATCGACGTTTGTCCCAGAGACAATCAGACGTTCTATCCGTCTGAAGCAGACGGATCAAACGTGTTAGACGATCCAAACTTAACTGAGCCAGACATGAACTTAAATCATTAGCCGGTGGTTTTTTGTACACCAGCTTTATTCATCAAGAGAATCAAAAGAAAATTGAAAAGAAATCGCAGATGCTATTTAAAATATCAAAATTAGAGAGCTATGATCTCTTGATCGAAAATGAGACAGTGTATGTTTTGTTGTATTTCAGTCAGCAAGAAGAGAGTTGAAAATGCGACTTTAAGCGGAGTACTAAAGACCTTCGAGGTGTAATATCTTACACAATGAAAACTGGTACTTGATATAGTTTTTATACCAACGTCACTTTTGGAGAGATAAAGACCTCTTTAACTTTTATGTTTCATTTTCTCAATAAAGGTCTCAGGAGAATTTTCCCCTTGGTCTTTTAATATGCACGTAAATAAGATAAAATTGGAAAGAAACATTTGGTTGCAGTCCTCTGGAGTATTATCACATGACGGGAAACAAAAGATAAGGGAGCAAAATAGGAGATACTCACCAGGTATCCAAACGCGTGACGTTGACCTTGGTTGATGGATTAAAATGATTTAGAATAATGCCTTTATTACCATACTAAAAAATACATTATACTAGTCTTTTATCCTATCACGTCCATTGTTGGTTTAAGGACATTTAACTGTGACTGGAAACGTCAAAAATCAGGAGCTGCAAGAATACGTTTTCCTTTGAACAATTCAAAACAACTTAAATCTGCTATTGCTGGTTCACAGCTGACGATAAGGCAGCCATGTTGGTTGTTTTAATCTCGAGTGCTTACCATTTGTATGGAAACTTTGGTTAAAATTTTAAGTGAAATGGTATTGGTATTTTTTTCGCACCGAAAACAGGAATTGGACTGAGTTTTACCATTTAAAAAATATCAAATACCAGCAAATTTTTCGTTTTCTCTTGAGCGGAATCCTGGTGCCGGTAATTCAATCAAATGGTACAGAAAACTTCGATCGTTCCGCTAAAAGCGGGAAAAAGGTAATACTTCGGAAGGTATCACCTTTTTTCCATAGAGATGCGAGCCGTTCCATTTGAAGTCTCCCCGGAATTACTGGATTTTCCGTACAAATGGTAAGCGCTCTTCTTGTTCTTCCCCACAAAAAGGTTTGAGAAGTAGTTGTTAATTCCGTCCTTGACAAGACCGACCTATCAAAATTATCCTTAGTGAAGTGATTCAAATCAGTAAAGTACTATGCACTTACCCAAATTGTATCTTCAGAGTCCAACACCAGGGTGTAATTACCTAAAATATCACTTCGATTGTTTATTATATCAATGGCCATTTTCATCGCTGTAAAATGTCCGTATCTGTCATCTTTCAAGAATGGAACAAATGCTCCAATGTGAATTTGTCTTTTTTCCTGCACAGCAAAAGTAGAACTATAATTTTGCCGACAATAAGGCATCTCAGTGACATTAAAACATGTTCTTTCTGTGTCATTTTGAGAACAGTTGTTGAATTTCCACGCAACATGTACGCTATTTCCTTTTATAGTGTTATTCCAGCAGCGGAAGCCAGTTGAGTTGACAGTCTTTTCACAACAGAACTGTGTATTCGTTCCAATTTGTAAACTACAAAATATGGTTTGAACTAAAATTGCAAAACATGTTAAACCAGAAGAGACCCTTGTTGACTTCTTGAACTTCATCTCTGAGGAATAAAAAACAACAAACAAGTTTAATGTACGTAGGAAATAATCTGGCATTTCAAACGACAGACAATATTTCAAATGCAACCTTTAAAATCAAAACTGACAACACTTCTGTACTTTATTACACAGAGCATAACGACCTTTTCATGTTGTTAGGATCCAATGTAGGAAACCTTTTCTATTGGCTCAACTCTATTGAGATGATTTTGAGAACTTGCATTTAATTTGTTTATCTCCGCTTTAAAGCAAAAATAAAGGAAATCTTATTTCACAGTTAAAAGCTCTTTCCCCCTTAAAATACAAAATATATAAGTATTGCTTTTGCTTCTGTTTTATCATGCGACTATGATGAAATTTGACTTTGTCAGATTTAGCTCTTCTGTTGTGGTCCATAAAAAAGTAGCTAACCTTTCCATTAAGATTAACGAAGACAAGGCGCTGTGTCATTTATTGCTTTTTGAACCGATACTTAAGCTCGCAGCGAACTGGGCGCATTTACCTACTTTGCCGCACTCTGTAAAGGCTTAACTTCTTTTTTGTTGGAAAATTAAAACTGTTTTTAATTTTGATTTCAAATTTCAAATTAATATCCGTTCGGAATATCTATATGGTTGCAAACGATCGCCATCATGGTTACACAGTAAAAGACTTCAGGGTTTAATGAGATTTAGTTTTCAAAAAAAATAAAAAGCTATAATGTTGATTCAATTTCCAGAGGTTTAATCCAAACAGAGAACTTAAAAGTTTCTAAAAGGAACAGATCTCCATCGGTTGGGAATAAATTAATTTCAAAGGTAATGGTAATTTATGACTTCCGTGTGTGTACGTGATTTAGTAGTTTGTGATAAGTAGGTTTGTATCTTGCAAGGTTAACGTCTTGGGCCAAACGCATGAAGACAGCGGATGGTTACCTTACGGGTTATTTGGTTTTAACGACGTCTTGATCAACGCCGCAGCTTTGATATTTATTTTACCACCTACTCAATGGGATTTTTTGAAATGTTTTTCGCAGCTTTAATGGACTATAATTGACAGGAGTGTTCTCAAAATATGCCCGCGTCAAGCTTTTGACAACGAAAAACAAAGGGTACGCTGGATGATTAAAATTTGTCGGTTAGAACTCCTAGTCATTTTTTTCCTTTATAACACGAGACATGAAAGTTTGTACTCCAGACATTTAGACTGATCAGATCCTGTGCTCGATACTAACAGAGCTAATACGCAGATGATTGGCAGGCCTTCAAATCTATCCTCAAGAACTCCGAGTCATATCAGTAAAGACGTCATTTTCATGGATCCCTTTGGAAAACAATCAACAGTTGTATTCCATCAAAAAACAGGAATTTGAGTGTACAGACCCTGACCTGGTGAATGACGAAATTAACCAGTTTTCTCTTTTGCAGGAAGAACTGCCCTGAAGGCGCTCCACATTTCGACACATTTCGGCACATATCAGCGACAGCAACCCTAGCCATACAAGGTGGAAGTTCACCCGTGTAATCAATTTTACTCCAGTTAGCTGCACGTGATATCATCTGATAATGCGTTCTCCGGTTCAGGACAAATTCAGTATATTTGTCAGTAAGTTATTTGCGAGGTCTTATGGTCTATATTCAGCGGCACTTGTTCACAATTCGTACTTATTTTAAAATCATTAGTGTTGTTTCTCCGGACGTAATTAATCGATAAAAATCGATATTGGAAATCAATCGATATCATCGATATTAATGGCTTTAATCCGCCGATTATTATCGATTGATTTCGGAAATCGATAGAAATCAAAGTCACAGAATAAATGATTTGTCGATTATTATCGATTAACAAAATCGATAACAATCGATATCAATCAATAGTAATTAATAACAATCGATAAAAAATCATCATCGATTTCTATCATTCCTCCGCATCGAAGAGTACCCTTAATTTCCTTTCTATGCAATGTTTATTCAATGAAATCTCTTTTCGCTTAGTGAGAACTCCAAGACAAGCAGATAGCGTCAGGAGCCCATCAAATTGATGGGATTGATGGGATTGATGGGCTCCTGATAGCGTATATCACTCTCTCTTTACAAGAACGTCCCCGTTTGACTGACAGTTTATATGCCTGATTGGGATGTCTGGGAAGTGTGACAATTAACTTCGCTTACGTGGCTGGTTGGCCTTATGTAAAACGTTACATAAGCGTTGTAATGTGACAACCAAAAAGGAGAGATAGCAGATGTTCTTATCCATGGCGCTGCTATGAAAATATAAAATATCAGGAAGTCCACAGCGACAAACCGTGCGGTAAATTTTTTAACCGTAAACTGATCTTTACGACAAGGGGATAAAGAAGAAAACAAAAGAATGAAACAAAAAATATGTCTTTAAAAAAACTTGCCCAATATTTTAGTTTGAAAGACAAACCTTCTTCAGGGACTAAAAGAAAAAAAAAAGATAAAACTAAAAGTTCGTTACAAATAAGAATTTGAAAATAGCTCCTGAAGAAGGATTGTCTTTCAAACCGAAAATAATAATTTTTTGTTTTATTTTTTTGTTTACTTCTTCATCGCCTTCTCGTAAGGATCAGTTTGCGGTTAAAAAATGTTCTGCACGGGAAGTCGCTGTGGACAATACATTTTTACACGTGTTTTCCCCGATATTTGTGAGAAGTGAAACTAAAGCGAGCCATTTCAATGATTCAGTGATTCAATGATTCATTTAACTTCAATTTTTTGCATGGGAATAATGTAATATATGCTAAATTTTGAAAAAAGGGCATTCGTTTAATCTGATTATGTACTGGATAATTTCGGCATATAATGCAGATACAGATTTGGCTAAAACTATATCTGACTTAACAAGCATTTATGAAAGATAAGTTGCGAAGAATATTGCTCTGATCACATGACCTTTGCGTGTTATCAAAAAATATCTACCTTGTGTCACGTGGCTGCCGTATCTGCAGGTAGAGTAAGTAAAATACAATTTTTAAACTTTTAAAAGCGAACCACCTTACCGTTCTACCGAGTTTTCTATTCATATGAGATCACAGTTTGTAACAGGCCTTCAAGACATTCCGTCTTTGCGCAAGTACATTACATTTCGTGCTCTACCTGACTTTATTTTGTGTCGCCGATATTTTTCCGTCAGTGGATTTGGAACAATGTTATTGACGTATTTGTTTTCAGTTTTTCCATTACATATCTTTTTTCTTCAAATAAACAACATATCCTTTTCAAGTCTCAGCCCTGAGGCTTTCCATTTAGTTGAGAAAACCAGGAAAACGTGTCGCGTTTTTCTAATGGCGTAATACCCAAAGAACAAATATCAGAATCTCATCATTTTCTCGAAACAATGGTCTCAGCAGTATGTTATCGAAAAAACATGGTAACAAATTTGATCTTATTCAGATTTTAAAGCTTTTAAGTTTAAGTTTTTAAATCCTCTCATCTTGCTAGCGAGAAGTGTCTCGAGAATTTTGACAGGAAATTGTTCTTAGTCCTTCCTGAAAATTTACTTAAGCTTAAAAGGCGTATTCATTATGACATTACTAAAAAAAAAAAAACATCTAAAAGATCTTCTTTGCTCAAATTCCAGAGATGCATGACTATTCAAGTAGAAGTGTTTTTACTTTTTCTTTGGAAACTTTTTACTAAGAACAGCTTCATTGTTTCTTGAAATCGGGTGAAAAATAGCGGATTTGCTTGTAACATGTAATTTCACACATTTAGACGCATGCGAATAGTTTTTTAAGCTTCTATGATTTATATATGTCATACAAGTACTTCCGTTGCATCAGGGGCACCCAACGGCAATTTTCGGGAAAATATCTGTTCGGAAGACGATTTGAGATCTAGAATTTTCGGAGCTTTTGTTGTAAAATTTCTTGCTTGCCTGCCTCTCCTAGGATTTTCGAACATCTACAAAATGGTATAATTACTCATTTTTAACGGATTTTGACCCTAAAAAAGGCCACCTAGAATTTTCGGGAGCCTTTTCCTGGCTGAAATTTTCGTGAAGGTAAGTTTTTATCCCTACAATTTTCGGATCACTAGATTTTCAGCTAGGAAATCCGAACAGATGAAAAGTTTTTAGGGGATAAAAATATGCCTATATCTACCGTTTGAATATTAAAATAGGTTCAACAATGCTATGTTAAGTGGTTTTGAACTATATCCTCGTTGGGTGCCCCTGTTGCATTGCATTTCTATGATCTTCATGCTAGTGAAATCAACAGTTTTCTTTGATCGATGCCAACACTTTTGTCTTTGAAGTTAAAGTTTTGCCGACAAGGCTTTCTTACTAAGCCTCAAGCTCTTAGAAGACGTGACTGAGGTAAATGTCCGGACATGATCGAAACTGTGGACGTGTCAGTAAAATGGCTGCAATAGTCAATGGATGTGAAATTCAATACTTTATGTGCGTAGTCCACATATTCTAAAATTAATGAAAAAACCCAGTTTTTTAGCTGTCTTTGAAAAAAAATAATAAATAAAAGACAAGAAAAAACAAACAAACAAACAAACAAACCGAACTACTAGAATCTTAAAGCCGAGAGAAATGATGCACTCTGAAGTGGTTGTCAAAGAGAAGTCTGCAAACACTAACATCGATTGTATTCTTTTTCGGTTGAGTTACCAGTTTGTAAATCTCAGCAGTTTGTTTTTATTGTAGTTTTTATTTTTAGGTATTAGAAAAATAGTATCGTCTTCACCTTATCTCGTTTGCTCACGTAGAATATCTATATAACAATATTAAACTTTAAGATACATCCAGGTTTCGTTTTTCTTTTGAAATGGCCGTTTTCTAACATATATCATATTCACATATAACACTTACTTCAATCATAGCTTTTTGAATCGAGTCAGAAAGGTTAAACTAATGCTATCACAACATCTCAAATAAATAGCTCCTTGTAACAGCCCATCTCTGCCGTCTTTGTTTAGTGAGGAGCAATTTTTACTTTAAAACTTTTGTAGCAAAGGAGCAAATTTATCAAGTTGTTATATTTAGTCTCTAATAATTTAAAGGTTTATTTATCAAGACTATAACAATTACAACAAATACTGTTTTAAACAGAATTTAATAAAGGTTACATAAGACAAAGAAATCAAAACAAGAGTGCTTCATATTTGGACTTTTCTATTGTCCATTTTTTTAAACTACTTAAAGGGACATTTTTTAATGTGCCTTTTGCACACTGAACCACATTTATCAAGCAACGACAGTCCTTCAAAACTTTCAATGTATTTAAGAACTTGGAAATAAAGGTTACATGCGACAAAGAAATAAAAAGAAAAGTACTTCATATCTGGACTTTTCCATTTTCCATTATTTTAAACTCACGCTTAAAGAGACGTTTTTTTTTAACGTGCTTTTGCAAACTGAGCCACATTTATCAAGCAACGACAGTCCTTCAAAACTTTCAATGTATTTTAGAACTTGGAAATGAGAGTAAAACAATCGACCCAGAACCAAAATAGTACAGGCCAAGGAAAACATTGACATATTTGGGTGTAAAAAATTGCGGTTGTTCGTCTTGCCTACCTACTATTTCCAATCAGACTTGTCGTTAATTGATGGTTGACGTTTTCATTGCTTATTTCATTGCGGGCATTGCTTCAGATGTTACAATGATACAACAAGCAGTCCTGAACGAATTAAAACGTTTTTCCTTTCGGCTAAATGAAACGAAGGAAAATGCAAGCAGGATACATATGATGCGGAGCTTCAGGGCAGATAACTATCTAACTCTTCTTTACTGCCATAAATCATCAACTCTAATATTACGACCAAGTTTTAAATACACAGAAAATGTACTTCTCATTATTGCCATTAATTTAATAAGCACCAAGGCATGATAGACTTCCTTAAAAACCTTAACTTTTTAGGTTGCTTTAAAATTTCAAGCATTTTATTCAGCGGAACATCATTACTTCTATGTTTATTGTTATGATTTTTGGGTCCTTGAACATGAGGAGTGCTGTAACATAATTTTAAAACAAAGGCCTTCCTTAAAGTATATCCAGAAAAAAAATTTAAGTCAGAAAGACTTTGACAGGGAAAAAATCCATATTGAAAACAATCAAAAAGTGTTCATCGTTGATTCGTAGCAACGACAATCTGTTGGAGAACCATCACTAATTCTATCCACCTACCTCAACGTTTTTGGCAAACAGCGCAAAAACTCATTGCTCGGCTAAGAGACTTGCCTAAATAACAAATTCTTCTGTCTTGCACCTCGATTAGGCCCAAGAAAGATGAAATCAAACTACTACTTTGCAAGAATAACAGCCATCTGTTTTTTTGTTATCAGTATTTCAAATCCGATCGCAGCGCACGCACAGAGACTAATTCTTTTAACGTCAACAAGTCGCAGTCTTTTTGTTTTCTAGCATTTACCTCTAAATTAAGACGTCCACAAAATTAAATACAAAGTAAACAGGGGCTAAATTTATTCATGCATGTGAAAAAGTATTTCAATTTATTTACAACGCTGTTATTTCTATGCGGAAGCGTTGAAACAGACCAACTAGATATGCCAAGCGGTAGTCTTTGTTCAGAGATTTCTGTTACCTAGTAGATCCAGCCTATAAGAAACAAAACCGTCCGAACGAAAGGAAACCTTTAAAGAAAGACTGATTGTATCTTCAATATGTTTTCTTGCAGGAAGCCGATAAGTGTTACCATCTTTCTTCATTTAGAAGTGATCCGGTGATTCGAAACTTTTTGTATGGCAAAACGTCAATTTGCCTGAAGGATGCAAAAAAGAGGAAAACATGTCTATTTGTCGCTCTGGATGCTTCGCATTGTTTTCTTCATATTTTATGTCCTCCCAAAGCTAACGAAATAAATGATATCCACAGTAATGATCAATTTGAAGGACTGTTCTGACATGGCTTAACCATGTTGACTTCCTGAACATTGCCCAACAGATATCACGCAAATCTTATCTGCACGGTTCGTGTTTACGTGTAGGGCCACATTTCTATAGGATATAACGTTATTCTGCCTCACGCGCTGTGCTGTTGGTTTACTTTCAGTCACATTCATTATTCGAACAAACCTGGCTTCCTTAATAATAATAATAAAAAAAATGCTTGAAGAAGTTACTTGAAATTCATGTTAAAAGGTTTTAGTCAATTTGCGAAATGATGTGAAAAAGTATTAGTTGCTAAAGCATTATGTAAACCAATATGTATACCAATTATTGTGTTTCTTAACGGCGAGTGGTTAATTAAGCGTTTGGCTGTGTGAAATATGATTAATTCCCTTGAACAACTTAAGCAAGCTATAAAATTTTCTTCGTGTTTTATTTTCAAAGGGATATATTGAACAATACGCAGATGAAAAAAAGAGAAGCATAGCAACGTTACTACAGACCGCAGGAACCTCTTAATCTGAATTATTTCAAAATCACTTTCTAAACCGGTAATCAGATTGCCATAGGACGCATAGAATGTATTTTGAATTATTGACAGGGTCTCTGTTCTTTTGCGAACCTAAAAATGAAATGATTTCAAATAATCTGATTGGCCGGCATTGTAACCAGAACGGATCCCTGCGTATACCAAATGCCTGTCATTTCCTTTGCCACCGATGGTGCGGACCCGTAGCAAGGGCAGTTGAAGGAAGGTGGGGGTCAAATGCCCCCTACATTTTGTGGAAGAAGGACAATGTTCCAAAAACGAACGAAGAAACAAAAAACACAAACAATAAACGATTATACAACACTTTAAGACGCAATTCATCGGGAAATTGAGTAACTTCAATTTTCAGTGGAAAAAAACCTTGTACCAGAATAATTTAAACAATATTCCATTCTTTTTTACATTTTTTAAAGCGCTATATTTATAATTAGTTATCTGTAATAACGCCAAAGACAATTTTGAAAATTTTGAAATATCGGCAACAAAATAGCGAATAAACCAAACGCTTTAGTGTCATCACCTTCTTTCGTGACGTCGTTGTAATCTAAGATGGAGGGAAACTTAAGGCAGGGCAAAGCCAGCACTCAAAGGAAATAATAGCAGTATTTAAAACAAGGAACAAAGCGTCAGTGTCAAGTTATATCACTTATACGGCTACAGAAGAAAAAAAATATTCGTCTATTATTTTTTTAAAAGTAGTTTTAAATATAGGGAAAACATTTGAAACGATAAGCCTGTTTTTGTAGTTTGTTCTACAAGCGTAAGGTGATGATAGTGATTTGATCGCGATATTCGTATCCATTATTTGTTTAATCTACTTTTTCAAAATGACTAGATTACTCGCGGTTACTTGATAGTCTTGTGTTTAGTTTCATTCGTGACCACAATCACGCTGTTTTTCTTAATACTTTAGTTGACTACTGACTTATGAAATGAAACTGAATTGAAAATAATATCTCAACCTATCTATATCCTATTCTTTCATTACTTGCTATTAAGGCGGAAACGTATGCAATAAAATTGAAACATTTTCCTGTTAAAAATGTACTTGAATAATACAAACGTTCTGCTTGTGCATTTGAGTCAGTTATTACGAAAGAACCGTAAAATCCATCGATGAACCTTTCCCCGGCTTCTTTATACGTAATTATACTTGTATTGCTTCTACATAGGGTTTGGGCAAGTCCATTTTTGTTTTTAGCGGTTTTGGTAATTCTGCTTATTGAATTATTATAACCAAAATCAAAACTCCTTAGCAAAACTTAATTTCATGTGCAAACACTTTTTTACCATTTTTAAAACAGGAAAATCTCCCAGGCCAAATATTTCTATAAATTTCTAATAAATAAAATAAATAACGGCGACATCAAACTAAATAAAAACAGTAACCATTGATTTCAAACTATAGATTCGTCATTAATGAAGGTATTAAAGCCACCAATGCAAAAAAGGACCGATGTTTGTAGCGCTAACTCTTAAAATAAGCGGATGTCACATACAAAGATATAATATTAAGATACTAAAAGGTTAGTTTGGAAATTTTTAGCTTTTTCAATTATAAATGTTGATTAATTTCAGTATTACATGGTATAAGCGACCGAAAATCGCAAACACAACTAGCTGCTACTGATTCAATTCAAAGAAAAACTTAAAATATATTAACGTCAAGAACAGCAACATGTCTGCAATTTATATAGCAACTGAATAAGTGATTATTTTGCTTGTGGACTCAGCCTTTCTTCTGGTCATAACTAAGTAACTTCAAATTGTAAAGACACCAAAAACGTACAAAATAAACACAATATTGAGTGCAATTTTTTCACATTTCCATATTCCATAGGACAGTCATCACCCAAAGCGAGACTCCGCCAACATCTATAATTGACTTTGATAATTATTATTAAAAGGAACATGGAGCATAAAAAAATCATATTTGTCATGATAATGTATTTGTATTTCACTAAGGAGATATTTATGATTTCCCGTCTGAAAGTACTGCCTGGTCGCCGTGTAAGATACAAATTACATTTTTAACATTTAAATTTTATGAACTGAAACCAATTGAAACGAATGATTAATTGTCCTTTAGCGATGTAACTTGATTTATTTCTAGACGCGAAGAAAGGTATGGAGTTCAAAAGCGAAATCACTGTTAATCTTAGATTGGACTTACCAAACGCGTTAACTGCCAGCTCCACGAAAAGCGTTATGGTGCTGTGTGTTAATCCTGTCCTCTGCTTCTGCGTTTTAGACGAAGATTTTCACAATGACACGAAAGCGTTCTAGCGATGTTATTTTATATTGCAATAAACATAACAGACGATAAAGAAAGGAAATACACCATGGAATGAAAACGAATTCACTCGCCTGAAAAGAAAAGCCAACAGCAAACCACAAATTACTGAAAGTGGCTTCAAATCCAATGAATGCTATGTAATGCCAGCGAAAGCAACTCTGGTTTAAAAAAATACAAAAGACTGCTAAACTGATTTCTTCGGTGCCATGAAAGAAATTGTCATTAGTAAAAGAAAATCTGTCTTATAATACGCTTAACAAGTAGAAACACAAGTATCACTAGAAAGAGTAACTAATTTACATGTTAATGGTGAATGCTACTCCTTAAGATGAATTAAATATGATAAAATCTTATTGCGATTGGTTTGTTTTCTATGAAGACGATTTTTTGTTATTGAATATTTATTTTATAGTAGTAAAATATGTCTAAGTTTTAACATAACGAAAAAAGGACTACATATGAAATCAAACGGTTTTCATGCAAATAAATCCTAGTTCAACAGGACAGCGTATGACGTCACTATACTAAATACGTTTCCTGCAATGTATGTTGCGTCTTATAAACCACTTTCACGGAATTAACACTAAGGAGTTTTTTAAACCCTTTAAACTTTGTATTGAATTGTATGAAAAAAAGAAAAAAACAAAAGAAAATAAAACTAAGTTAAGTCTTCTTCTTATATCCGTATTGTCCTCGCTATATTTAGAGTTTAACATGGTAAACTGCATTTAAGTTTCTTTGTAAAATAAAATAGCACTTTAAGCACCTTGGTCAAATAAAATCGTTATTAAAAGCGTAGACTGACAAAAGACTTTACTCAGCTCAAAAGCTAATACTGTACAACATTAGAAATTTCCCTAGTTGTTTTTTAGTACAGAATGGACAAAAATTAAACCATGACCTCCTGCGACCCTTTCCTAAGAGAACCAAAAATAAAGGGCCATTAGTCCAACGATGATAAAACATGATAGTAATAAAATATTTGAACACAAAGTCATTCATACTCAGAAAAAAACAACTTAATAAGTTGTGGCTGATAAAAAATTAAAATATTCATACAATGTTTTAGTGATCAAGCTAGCTTTTGCAGCTGATATATACTTACAAAATAAGCATGTTATTTAGACGTTAACGTTCCGAGAAATAAGGGATTTTGAAACGTTCTAAATTCTAATAGAAAGTAAAAGACAATACTGCTTTTTGTGTTAAGCCCATGTTCCTTTTATATGGCGAATGGAATTTTTCGTTCACTAATTTCGTGACAGAGAAATTCTGTTTTTCAAACAGTTAAAATTTTATAGAAATCTAAATTTCCAATTTATTCTTGGATGTTCAGGATTGAAATTTTAAATGCTGTACAGAAAATAGCCTAACTTTCAATACATGTCAACTTCAAAAAGTGATATTTGCTTCGTCGCAATAAACGAAATGAAATAAAATGAAAGAAGAAACTTAATTAAAATTGTGCTATTGCATGATAAAAAAATCCTAAAATCTACAGGTTCATAAAAACACTATTACGCTTTGATTGACATGATTG
>OZ037776.1:44526615-44564115 GCA_964035525.1 Porites cylindrica | reverse complement strand
AAAAGAAACTATTAGTAGATGATTTGTTTCCAGGTGTTTAAAAATCAAAAGGAATAACTCGCGCGCGTTACTGAGATATTACGTCAAAGCTATTTAACCTAACTTACCTGAATGCAACCCAATTCGTAGCTGTAGCTGTTTCTGTGGTTGATGTTTGATTTTAAAATTACACATATCACTTAACAGATCTAAAGACATATTTGCTATCTCTCCTGCATGTTTGATACCATTTCGGTTTGGCAGACCTGACACTACCATGTAAGAGTCACCAATTGTCTCAACCTAAGAAGAATACAAAGAAAGGTAAAAGTATAACTTATTTTTATTTTAGCAACCGTTAATCTTTTATGACTGACAAGATATTAACAACATTTATGTTGACAGTAGAGTTGCCATCACTGTAACGCGAGAAATGACAATCACTAATTTCTAATACATGTATTGCAATGACGAAATCGCAAACAAGTAAAGCATTTTACCTTGATAAAACACTAAAGTGACGCAGATATGTATAGAAGCATTGCGCGGGCATTCCAATAATAACTTAACAATCTAGAATTCAGGATCATTATGATTACCTTGTAAACGTCATGACAGTCAATGATGTTATCAAAGCAGGTATAAAGATCATTTAGTAAATTTACGATCTGTGAAGAAAAAAAGTTTTCTCTCAATACATTTTATCAACAATTCATCATTAACACCACTTTAGTGCTATGTGTTGTACGAAAACTAGCCTCATTTAGTTCTGTCACTTTACTGTTTAAAAAATGTTTCTCATAAACTTTACTTGTCAGTTATAAAGGTCTCGCTCCTACGTGGCACCTCGTAAAAAGACATGAAAAGAAAAGGCAGAGTGAACTTATTAACTCAGAATTTCCAAAAAAAAAAAAGCCGCTGCACTCGCGTCGCTTAAAACTCTTCCCTAGCTTAATCAAAGGACTAGGAGGGTTTGCCTTGAGAAAATAAAGCCAACATTTCTGTTTAACCAGTCCCTGGTTTAGATGGTGAGTTACCTCCATTGGTTTACTATCAGAGGCCAGTGAAGTAAAGCCGACGATATCACTGAAGAATATGGTGACCTGATCAAAAGTTTCTGCTGTCACTGGTTCACCGCGTTTTAACTGCTCTGCTACACTCCTGCATAGGATCGATAATAATTTCAAATTACTAATAATCTAAATTACTTAATCTACTGAAGATAGAAAACGGAGCTTACAAGTATGATCAGTTAACAAGTCATATTGTCGATACATATGCTGTATATGTTGTTGCTATTTCAAGTCAAAATATTTTTTTTTGCTGTGATTTAAGATCGCGAGCTTAAATTGCGAGAGGATTTATTTTTGGCGATTTTTTTGCAATCGCGAAAAACGCGAAATTAAAGACCCGCGAAATTGAATACCAATAAGGTAATCACTGAAAAAGGTGACTTGGTAAATAATTTAAGGGAGTTTTGGCGCGTTAGAAGATTTGAAACAACAGACTCTTTCTTTAGTTTTGAATCTCAGTTCAAATGTCATGAATTACAAACCAAAAGTTATAACAACATTAGAGCCAAGCCCTCAAAGGTAACAACAAAGTATATTGAAACACGAAAGCTATGATATCATTATTAACCAAAAATCCTCACTTTGGTAACATTCTGTATAACAAAGCGTCGGTTTTTAGCTTTTCCTCCTCCAGTTGTTGTGTCCTTTCAAGTACTGTTTCTTCCAGATGATCTGTGTATTTTTCCATCATTGCAATCATATTGTCCATGATGTTGATCTCTCTGTCAGCAAAAACAAAAACAACATGAATTGCGCAATATATTATTAAAAGCAAACATCGCCCTTACATCGTCTTTTTATTGGTACAAAAATCCAACTTCAAATCCAAAAATCCAAAAATCCAATTCCCATGCTTGATTTTGAAAAACCCTAAAAAACTTGTAAGGCATGTATTGACGGTGTGATTTGTCTGATCTTTTACGTTCCTACTACCCTCGCTTAGGCCCCATTTTTATGGAAAAAAGTTGAGAATAAAGTTGTCATGACTTCTTTGCCTGAGCCAAAAGCTGACAACAGCGCTCCCGCATGCTTTGATTTGTCTCGCCTTGACCGAGTTGAGCCGGCTCGGCGAGCCAAAGTGTTTATGTTTGGAAAAGTTGTCCGGCTAAGAGGGTGACCCGGCTAGGTGGGTCGCCCCTTCTCGCCGATCAGGCAACGTTTTGTTTCTCGATGATGTAAACGGCTCACTAAGATTTGTAAGGAGAATTGACTGCAAAGGACAGTAAACGAATATGCCGCAGAACGTTGGATCTACCGGAGAAGACCTGATCGGCAATAATATACAAAGTAGACACACTGAATTCTGCAAAGCTGATCGTACCTCGTGAAAATTAACTTTGCAAGACATCAACACGACACCGAAAGAACCCAAAGCAGAAAACACGATAATTGCGAAACAGCCGTCTACGGCTACAACCCGCGCCGGATCCGTTTTGGATTCTTTCAGTGTCGTGTTGATGTCTTGCAAAGTTAATTTTCACGTAGTACGATCAGCTTTGCAGAATTCCATGTGTCTACTTTGTAAGGAAATGAAGGAAAACTTGGCTCACCCAGGGTAGCTCGAGTAGGCGAGTGATTCTTCTTAACCCAAGCCAAGTTTTCTCCATTTAAGCAGGGCCTTATTAGTAAACTTCTGTAATAAGCATCTTACTAACTTCTCCCCTCTTACCACAATGTACTTACTTTCCATTATTTATTTTCTTGATTGTTTGAAGAATGTCACTAAATTTCGGCCTAATAACTGGATCTTCATCCCAACAAGACCGCATCATTCTCACAAAGAAGCTATCATTATAACTGTTTGGTATAACGGGACGGAATGGAGGATTCTCTCTCCCCTGCACTCTGACAACAATTGCTGCCAACAAAAATTTGAAGATTTTATCAACAAGGAAAGTCTTAATGTCGTTTGTCTGTTTTAAACCTTCTGTAAAGGGGAACCTTTCCTAAGCGGATAGCACATACTTAACGAGAAACTTTCTGGTTAAAAAATACGCAAAGCAGGTAATGGTAATTAGATTGTCTTGTTTATTTGGTAAATGTCCTCACAGCTAAAGAAACCGTATGAAGGTAAAAGAAGATATTTAGAAATTGTTTTAAGATCTCTCTCCTCTAGAGGTACTGAACAAAGATTTAGACCGGGCGAGAAGGGGGGGGGGGGGGGGGGGGGGCTTCGTCCCGAAATTTACTACTCTTGACTGAAAAGGAACTGAGCCTCTTGAGAATACCTTCTATTTAAAAGTGGTATCCCCCCTTTTCCTATCTACTTACGCACACTGCACCCCTTTTCTCAATCCTTTGAATAACGTTAATGAACCAATTAGCAGAAGAAAATAAGTAATTAAAATGATACTACCACGGGTGCACCTGTTTGAAATATTTTGCTGACGGCTCTTTAAACACCTGGGCCCAGTTGCTCGAAGCATGGTTAGCGTTAACCAGTGTTTAATACCTTCACAACGTATTGGTTTTGATACTGCTTAACCAATGGTTAAAGCTAACCATGCTTTGAGCAACTCAGCCCTGGGCGACAGATTTCCTAGCCTGAAAATGCATTTTAGGGAGGGCCTCCTCAGGGCACATTTTCGTACTTTTACTCACATCTTAAGGTTCCTAATCTCCTCCTATGGGGAGATCTCTTAAAAGAGGAAGAAGGAATATGATTGAAATTTTTAAGTTTCTGCAGCCGTTTCATTGATATAGCTAAATACTAACTATTAAAAAGGTAATGTTAAGGACGTACTCTTTGCGTCCATAACGTCGTTTTTGCAATATGGAAGATCTCTTAGTAGAATCTCCTGTGCTATAATGCCATAACTGTATACATCTCCCTGTTGTGACTTGGAAGCACTGTTTACTCCTTCTACATGCTCTGGTGCACGCCATAACAGACCTGCAATGTTTTATATAATTCATACTGATCAATATAAAGAAAGATGTTGTTCACCGTGAAATGTTTATGTCGTTTTAAAAAGACAGTCACTTTGTTATTGATCGCGACGTTTCCACCGCACAGTGCTGGTCTTCATTAGGCGATGGTATCAATAAGCTACCGATTACCTTGAGTGAGTTTTGTAATGCACCAATCGTAAGCAACCACGGTGCAACCAATAGTCCTGCACATCAAATCGACCACGGAAAAGTACAGCGAATCCTCGCGTTATTTTACTCGTGTAAAGATGTTAAGGCTAGAGATATTGAATATGGATGGTTCCTGGTATTTACCATTATATTCTGCGTCAATTCCAATACTTGGATCAGACTTCTGTCCTCCTTTAAACTTCTCGAGTCCAATATCACTTATTTTACAAACCCACCGGCTGTCTATTAGACAGTTAGAGGACTTTAAGTCTCCATGGCAACCTATGGTGCTTTTGTGCAGAAAACTCATGCCCTAAAGAGATTTCAAAAACAAATTGTAAATCAAGAGGCTTTTCAAGAAAAAGGTCTAGCCTTTTTAATGAGGACCTGCTTGAGTCACAAGCCACCGTTTCCCTTATTTGACGCGTTTCATATACACAAAAAGCACAGGTTGTATGGGTCAAGCTTTTTTTTCGATTGTTTGAGTGTATTGCCCCTCTCTACGTGGCAAAATTGCCGGGATGTATATATTAAGGCTTTGCCTTAAATATAATGAAAAAACAATTTAACGAATTTCTCACAAATTTTTGATGAACTCAAATGTTTCGCCCCTGTTTTGTCCACTATTTTACAAGAACAAAGCTTTAAAAGAAACCTGAAAAAACACGTTGTAGATAAAAAACCAACGTAAAACCAATATAAAACAATGAAGTGTAAGTTCTGACACGTTTAAGTTAAAGTTAATTGGTGTTAACATATAACAAGCTTTGTGCATAGTTTCTTACTCTTGCGATATCCGACGCAAATGATATTTGAAACATCCAATCCAACTTCATCTTCTCATTGTTTAAAACATCCTAAATGTGGAAAAAAGACAACTCTTTAGTGAGACCAAAAAGTATATATAGATAGATGTCGCTTCATGTTGTCGCAATTTTTTTTTGCTCAACTGATAACATCTCAAGCTTGACTTTCAAAACTAAAAAATTAGAGGAAGAAACTATTAAGAAAGCAAACTTTTCATTTTATTCATTAGTCATTACGTCTGAGCATGCGCATAAAAATTAATCTTAGCTTTGTAGTCATAAAGTAATACATTAGTCACCTGTAGGCTTCCTTTGTTACAGTACTGCGTTAGTACCCATATATTTGGCGAATCCACGCATGCGCCAATGAAACGATTGATATTTGCATGTTGTAGGTCAAATACCTAAGACAATAAAACAATAGAAAGTTGGAACAAGAAAATCTACCTTTAAGTTATGTTCACACTAGGACTATACCTGATGGTTTTTGCACTACCACGAAAATCCTACCGGATAGAACTTCTGTCCACATACAAGAACGGAGATTTCAGCGCAGTTTCTGCGACGAAATGAAGTCGCGCCGCGCCGTGCCGATCTTGTAAGTGGAGTGTCACATGTGGGATCGATTTTGATCCATTCTTTGGTGCAATGTGAACACCTATTCGCATCGCCGTGGAAGCAACTAAGTGGGAAATAAGTAAATAAGTGGGAGAGAGCACTGGATTACTGTGACGGAAGTAAATATTTAGGAGTGAGAACTAGAATTTAGTGCACCAAACCCACTCGGCCAACTGCGCCGGCACGATGTTTGATGTGTGCATAGTTAGTAGAGGGGAGGGGGGCTACTAAAATCTTTCCTGTAGTGCTTCAACTTCGTCAAGAATGTTTTAAATCGCCTCTTGCATCCGCCATCTTTGAGAGTGTGTTTGAGTTTGTGCACCATCGCAATAACGTGACAGATACGATCAAAATCAGAGACGACTCTATTGTTTCGCTCTTCAAAGCTTGCGGACTCTCATAACCAGTCCCCTCTACTATGGCGTGTGTGAATGACTTGTGCCGCCCCATGGCCATTGCTGTTCACAATATACCAGGAGCGTTTTTGTGTCGGTATAGTTTGAACATAGTCTTAGCTGGATACGGAAGAGCGTACCGGTAGTTGAATCAAATTGTCACATTTCATTTTACAGCATATATTTAAGTTTAAATGTCAAGAATAAACAAACACGATTTCTTGTATTGGAAAAATTTATCACTTATTTGACTCCTGAGAAACCAGGTGACATCGCTTTTATCCCCTCAGTCCTTAAGCGGGTGCAAAGATGGCGGGCATCGTGAATAAGGTCTATTTGTTAGATATCCTTAGAGAGGGATATTTGATTTATTTCCCGCTAAATATGCATTTCTGCAATTTCATTGGGGGTATCGTTGGCTCATTTAACTTACTTCCTTTAATTCCATAAGAATTTCTCTTGAAAGACTTATGTGTGTTTTCCTCAGCTTCTTAACCGCCACAACAATAGACTGTGAAAACAAAGTCAAAGAAATGATTACCAAGGTCTAAAAAGATTACCCATAGTGGTGAGCTGGGCCTGCAGCAATGTAATGTCTAGGCAATGATTATGAGATTAATAAGTAAATAGTGTTTTAACAAGACTACAAACCACAACGAAACGCAATTGCCTCTCTGTCAAAAATGTTGCAAAGTTTCTATAATGTTAACGCTGAAACTTGGGAACACCAATAAAACTTTTGGTAATTTTTTTTATTATATAATAGATTTTTCAGTTAGTTTAAGTCTTCAGTTGCACTTATACAGGTGGTGAGAAAACGGGTTAGTTTTCAAGCTCGCAAGAACGAAAACACACCAAAATTTGCTAACATCAAAACATGATATTAAGCAGCATTTTGACGCTACTTAAGAATAATTTGAGTAATTTATAACGTTTTTAGTAAATAACCTAACTCGTCTATTGAAAATTTAAGGTTCGCAATAGATTTTCATTTTAGTCGAATAAGGAGATTGTTTGCTAAACACCAAACTTTAAGTTCCTAGTGTTGGATTTTCAGTAGTTGGTCTAGATCAAACAAAATTCGGCTTTTATCAATTTCAAAGTTTTTGTTTATTGTTGTCATAGTAATATCGATTTTACTTAAAACTTCATTTTCACAAATTCCAGTCCATAGTCAATTACTGGTGAAAATTTTATAGCGACCGGACAAGGAAAAAACCACTTTTAATGCGATTGAAAAATATCGATATGGCCCCTGGAAAACTGTATCGAAACACCTTAAGAAGTAACAAAGTAACAAACCTTATAGACTGCCACACAAGTGAATATTTGTCCTCTAAAATCATCAAAGTCAGCACTAGTTCGACTATTCTGTCGTGAAATCATGCTACCTTCGGCAGAACTTCCACCATACATGCTTGAAATCTGAACAATAAATATATACTTTGTTACTTCTCTAACTTTTTTGTCATAGGACGCTCACCTACTGCTTCTTTAAAGTTAGAATAATGACCGTTATTGTCACTATCATCATTCTAATCATCATTATCTCGTATCATTACTGTTGTTGTAACATCAGCATTTATAGATGCCAGCTAAAGACATTTTATTTCTAAGGTCCCCCTTAAACGAAATGAAAGGCTGATGATCAAAAATCCATTTTAAGGCGGCCAAAAATACTTCGATAACTCCAGAGTTTTCTTCAATCATCGTTTAAGTCAAGTCTAAACAAATAGTCTATTTTTCCTCTTTTGTCTTTATTTATCGTAATTTTAATTTTCATAAATTCTGTGGATAGAGCGGCTGACACGTATCGTGGATGACATGGGTTTGAAGCCCACTGGGTAATCAGACTGCTTTTTGTGCTCCACATTTCTGATATGACGAATGTTACATGTTTCTCTCCAATCGTGATTCAAATAATAACATAAGCTTCATTTTTTTTTCGGGCGGTACATAGTGGTGACATTTTGTTTGTTTTCTTACTATACTTCGGGTATCCAAAGGTCTCCTTGTAAACCTCACTTCTGGTGACAAAACTTTCCACTGCTGGCTCAAAAGTGATGCCCGGAACGCTTTTCTCCTAAATTGAAAAAATAGAATAATCAATGTATTTATTTTCACCATTTTTTATTGCGAAATTATACAATGGCGATACTTAATTTTGAGACTGTGACTTCAATAAAATGGCCGCTTTTATCTCACATTTCTTAGTGCATATAATTTACTATTTGCACATCTTTGACTTCTCTTACAGTCGTCCCAAGAAAAATTGACAGACAGTGCTTATCCAAAACTTCGGCGGGAGGAGAAATCAAGGTGTAGTATGGGAGAGGTGCATCTGGCGAATAGGAATAACAGTTAAACATGCAGTCCTTTGTGGTTAATGTCTGTAGTTAAACATCGTTCAACGCTTTTTGCAAGAGAAAATGTAGCATCTAGTTTTCAAAGAATTTTTTATCATCCAACGTCTCGCATGATGAATGACCCATATTAAACGTGGCATGGCACTCATTTGATAACCTGAGCTGCAATATTTGGTGATTAAAAAATTTTGTTCCGAACTAATCATGTGTCGTCCTTCGAGCCGTAAATATTTAAGAAAAGGCTATATATAATTACCAATCCAAACTTGTGTCTTTAACCGAAGTGAAATGGTCCTGGCACATGAGTACAATAGGACAACTGGGACCAGCCACATGAAACCTAACCTCAGATGCAAATGCTAACGTCTCGAGCAAAACAAAGAGTTTGACTGAACTGGACGTCGAATATTATCTGTTACGTCCGACAATTATTGTGTAACTAGCCCCTGGGTCGTTGTACAGCTGTATTAGCAACCCCTTCTTTAATCACTTACTTGTAATAAAAGAGAAGAGCAAGTAAAAGAATTGTTATTCCCAGAAATCCTGACGTAATGTACACTGCAATCTTCCAAATTTCTGGCAAAAATAACAAATGTACAACTTGAGAATTGAGCATGATGGTAAAAACTTCCAGGATGTGCCCTGTTCATTAAAAATTCAACTTATATTCAAGGAAACTCGAATTCAAGCTCCACCCTAACATTGTTTAAGCTAAAGTTACGGTGGCATTAGCATTCATTGCATTATGATGTTTACAAATATGCTTCAAGTAAAATATTTTGTTTTTTTTAGAGTTTAAGTGGTCCATAAATCACGGCACATGAGATTGTAACAAAACCTTTGTGTATTCTTGCTACGAAATACGATCAATCGAACACACCCTAACTCCACTAATCCATTAAATAATATTGCGCCTACCTGGAGGAGGGCAAAACTCCCCGTTGAATCCACATTCGGGTCTTCCCAGTGGAGCAACTACACTTCCACCAGGCCAATAAGTTGTTACATTCAAAATTTCCAGTTTAGCGACGGAAGTAGCGGGGTAGTAGGGGATGCGACGGAAGTAGCTAGCCATATGAAACAGTTTACCATTGTGAAAGTTTTTCATTTGGAGACTCAATGATCTGTCACCATTTTCATCAATGAAGACCGGCCCAGAAATTCCTGCAAGTTGTAAGATAAACAATAAATTTTGTCGCATTCAGATTCTCATTACACCCTTTAAGACTTTGTGCCATTTAATCTTGACGGTTTTTTTCGAAATTGTCAGAAGGCAGCCGGCTGGCACCATCTTGAACAGGTCTTCCATTGACTTTCCGCGTAACAAAGAAAAAAAATGAACGTCGCTACCGGTGGCCGGTTATACTGTGGCGTACGCGGCTATTGTAACGATGAGATTTTACAAACCTTCGAAACTTCTGTTTGTTAAATGCGCCATAAGTGCTCTCCCATCCGTGAAATTTCCTCCTTTTTGTAGAATTTCATGGACTGCAAGTGCGTACAGCACGACAGCATCGTGCAGAAAGCCAGCAAAAATGTCGACCTAAAAGTCAGCAAAAAGAGTGGCATATTTAACAGTGGACGAATGACAAACACTGATAGAAATCAAGAGTGCGCCTTTGGTGCGTTTTGGTTAACTCTGCTAACATTCTCACAAAAAAAAGAGCGAATCACTTATCAAGCAGCTTAAAAAATGACTTCGCCTTTTCGATTAGAAGCAATAATCACTTAAAAGCAGGAGTTAGAGGCAGTGCTTTTATTGATAATCTCGGACTGTTCTGAAGGGTGAAGGTATTACTCACTCCCCGCCCTTACCTGATTTTGTTTTCTCTTTTGTACGTGTGGAGCGAATTTCCAGCATGTCGATGCATGAGTAGCTCGCCATAATTGAAAGTGTTTTGGAGCTGCTGTCTTTTTATCCTCTGATCAGTATTCAGAATTGAGATGATTTGAATAGCCAAATCAAAGCGTTCCCTGATGCTATGATGAGTTTTAGTTTTTTTTTTGAAAAAATTTCTCCCTAGAATCATAGATCCATGGCTGTTGCTTCTCGGTTGATGCTGCTAAGCGCATGCGTAACATAAAAATCGCGGAGTTGTCTAGTGTGGTCATTGTTTTCAGTTGATTTACTTTTAAAACCCGAACTTTGGATCAAACCCAGGCTACGCAGTGCGAATATGATGTTCTCTCTCTTTTTTTCTTTCCCTCCTTTTTGTTTGTTGAGAAGGGCACAGTTTTGTTTTAAAGCAACAGCTACGCTCAACAGACAATGAGATTCTCTCCCGCTACGCTATGTTACAGGTATAGAAAGCAACCTTTGCTACTATAGGCTACCGCTCTATCCTCTTGTTAAGTGAAAGCAAAGAAATTAAGACTAACTTACCTCCTCATCTGGGGGCATATGATATCCAAGTCCCGCAAACAGGGGCATTTTTTGTCGAACTTTTTTCGCGAAGGCCTTATATTCTGGGGTAGCAGGAATGTAGTTGGAAATGTCCATGATGCCCTCAAACGCTTCACATGCATCTTTATCCCTTCCGTCATTCCCTTTGCAGCTGTCAATAGTTATATCAAACGTAAAATAGGCGAACCCTGTGGTTACCATTCCCAAGTCGTACAAGTTGAGCATCATTTGCCTTACGGAAGTTCCATAACCGAGGAGAATAAACACTAAGAAGTGGATGTAGAGAGCATAATTAGCAATTATTTGATGAGGGTGAGCATGATGTGAATAATTATGCAGATCAAGAAGGCTATTTTCGCCTAAGGGCCTGTTTACATGGCGGTGGGGGACCACAAGTAGGGGAGGTAACCCGCTTAGGAGGGGTAAAAAATAACGTTCCTTTACACGCAATCTTACAACCCCTCCATCCCAGGGTGCACTTTCTCAAGATTATTGAAAGGTCGCTAAGCACGTAACAAGAAAAAATGCTGGCACACCACGTGTTTGGGCGATTAATGCTCCTCTACAATCACTTGTTGCTCTTGCTGCAACCTTCAGTGCTGTGGCTTTATATTGTTACCTTTAATAATGATGCAAAGCCACCAAACTGAATTTTGCCCGAATTTGATGTATCACGAATTCGACCCCGACTACGCGGGTTACCCCACCTTGAAACGTTCACATGGCAAAATTTGACACTCCCTTGAGAGGGTTACCCGGTCTGGCAGACTGCGCTACCCGCCTTGGTGGGTCACTCCACCTATTATGTAAATGTGATCAAATTAAGATGAGAGGTTACATGGACAGGTGCGTTACCTCACCTAGCTGAGGACCCCACCTCCATGTACACAGGCCCTAAGACGGGAACAAACTACGAGATTTGCATAATTATTCAAATCATATAACGAAAGCTGAATACAAAAAATGTTTTATTGCACAATGTGCTAACCTTTAAATAAATTGTTTTAAAAACATATGCCCCTTTCGGGGCAGTTTCATAAAAACGAACGAATGTGTTTCATTTCGTGTTGTCTGTTTCTTGCGGTCTGCTATCGTTTTGAGGATGTAATTCAGCTATATTGCATCCGCAAAGCGTGCGAAATTTTCCGCCATTTTCTCAAGCACTGTACGGACACAACAGCCGAGACCCTCTTTGCATGATGTCAGTAATCAGGTATTTTTCTTATCATCCGAAGATTGACCTATCCTCGAATAGGTGATGTCACACAAGGTTGAAAAAGACCGAAAAAACGACAAGTTAACAACGAAAAAAGCAAAGGTGAAAATAGACAAGTGCGCTGTATTTATTTAAAGTAAAACCAACTCTTTTGTGTTCAGATTAACTTGTTAAGGTTGTCTGTGAATAAGTAAGTCTTCTCTCCATTTTCAACGTATACGCGTTTGAAAATTAACCTTCGCAGCTTGCTAAATTACACTAAAAATAGCCTGAAATCTTTCCTTTGCCAAGTTAAAAAGGAAAAAAAACTGACAAAAGTGAAAATAGACAAGTGCGCTTTATTTATTTAAACTAAAACCAACTCTTTTGTATTCAGATTAACTTGTTAAGGTTGTCTGTGAATAAGTAAGTCTTCTATCCATTTTCAATGTATACGCATTTGAAAATAAACCTTCGTAGCTTGCTAAATTACACTAAAAATAGCCTGAAATTTTTCCTTTGCCAAGTTAAAAAGGGAAAAAACAAAAGTGAAAATAGACAAGTGCGCCTTATTTATTTAAACTAAAACCAACTCTTTTGTATTCAAATAAGTTGTTAAGATTGTTTATTAATTAGTAAGTCTTCTACCCATTTTCAATTTATACGCCTGTCAGGAAGCATTAATCCCCGTAACTTGCTAAATTATATACACTAAAAATAACTACAATTTTTTTCCTGTGCCAATTAAAACCTTAATGATTCCTTTCAATAGTATCACGTAAATGTTTTGCACTAAAGAGGAGTAGTGAAGCCAATTATCTTAAAATATTCTTCTCGCGTTCCATAAACAACTCCGGTTTTAAATTTTCAAGCACGTTTACGGTAGAGAGCAAGAATTTTTTCCTTTCAGTTTATACACGTACTGTCCTGGAACTTTTTCTTTTTATTTAACTTTCATCCCAACTGAATTCGGAAAAAACAAAAGAGAGCAGATCAATTAAGAAAGCATCGCTTACTTAAAGCAACTCCAGGCTTTTAATAGAAACCTAACATGTGAAAACTCATTTATGGCTTATTTTGCATTTAAGAAGTGAATTCTTTAATATAGGTACCCATCTTGAAGGCTATATTAGGCCGAGGGTCTGAACTGGAACCTTTTTCACGTCTCGAATTACTTTTGGCTCATATTCTGAGGGGCTTCTTTTCGAAATTTTAGGGCATTTCTGTCTCAAAATATATAATTATGCACCGACGTTTGCTTTCCGTCGCTATTACCAGCCGTTGTTTATTTAATTCGTTATCATTAATAATACGTGTCAATAAAAACGACAAAAGTTTAAATTGCTTTTGGCAAACGCGGAGTTTGGCACGAAATTATGTCCGGTAAATGTCAATGGTTCAAATTATACAACTCGGCTGGAGTGGTTTTAAAACACGACATTTGGTGAAAGGCTGTTTTCCAGGTTTTCAAAGATAGATGTTGTTTCGTTGGGACAGTAGCAAATCCATTTGTAGTTTTGGGGATTATTTTTTGATTAAGTCATTTGCCTAAAAAATAAATATTTTGCTACTAAATTTATCGAATGAAAACACTTCAATGCATAATTTTAGGTCATTCGAGTGTTCCCGTTTTCAAGTGTTCCCACATGCGGTCCGGTACCCTATAGTTCATTTGATTAGGCGCCCCTTGATTTTGGTATTGAAACAAAGTAGGCACTTTGATCACATAGAGAGTTTTCCTGGTGTGGGACTTCCTTTCGAAGTCACTAGGTGACTAGATGTTACCTTCCATACAGAATATCGAATGTAAAGTGACATTCGCCGTCTGTTCGAAAATCAATGATCCAAAGAGGTCCGGGAGAAGTGTTCATTTATTAAAAAAAAAAAAGCCGGACTGAAATTTTTGGGCAAATTAATTTTTCTTTTCAGCAATAATTGAGATAAATAATATTAAATTTTCTTGTTAAAGCATAAATAAGATTTCCATGGTGGACGCGTGAAACCGTAATTGTAGTAATTAATCTCTGTCACGGAAATCATGGAAAAATCGACACCACAACCGCGAGCTTTTTTTAAATGCTGTGGATTGACAAGGGGTTAGCAAAAAAATTTCCTGTTAAAAGTGGATTTAAGACTTAAAAATGATGACAATATTAATAGCTGTAGCCGTGAAATATTTTTTTGTCCTTTATGCATAATGATACAAAGCGACAAAACATTAGGAACATATTCAAATGACTCATTACCAAACAGTGCCGCGAAAATGACTTTGTTTATGTTTTTCTTTTTGTCACCGCAAAATTCAGGTTATTTTCGTGATATTAATCCAGTTAGAATATTAAACTTTGAACCATTTGATAGTAAAATTTCTTACTTACCATGGGCCACTTCTCTTGCGGAACGAAACATGCCCTTTAGTTGTTCATCTGTTGTAATGCCTGGGCTAAATACATGAAAATATGACACCGAAAATCCACCACCTTTGACATCGTCGATTTCTTCCTTTATAAAACTAGCAGTTTGCGACCAAATACTCTCTGTGGAGGACACAATGGCAACTTGGGTCCAGTTATAAATTTTCATGATTTCGAGGAAAAACTTTCCCGTTTCTACGTACGTACCAACCGTTCGAACAAACGTAGGATACTTAAGTTTGTTTGATAAAGTGGACTCACCACAACCGAAAGAAATCATAGGATTATTCCAGTGCGCTGCCAGAAAGCCTCCCGGCAAACAGCCAATGGAACATGCCGGTCCAATGTAAGCTTGTATATTTGGTATTTTTGCTTGCAAGTCAGCCATTGCTCTTAGGGTGGCCCCAGTGCTGCATTCACTATCCTTCCATTCGTAAGTTAAGTTATAATCTGGAAGAAGGTTCATTTTGTATTTAATCGTGTCGAAAGCGACAAGCAAAGCGGAAGCCATTCTTGGTCCAACTTGCCACGTTCCGTTCCATGGAATCAAGGCTCCAATTCTTATTTCTTGCCCCAATGTTGACGGCCGAAAAAACAGAAAATAGAGTGCTGTCAACAGCAAAATAACCAGACGACTCGCTGTCATGTCCACAAATGATAAACAATGATTTATCCAAGGTGTAAGCTGCTGTTGGCTGGGACGATGTCTACGATGTTTGTCTCAAGACCACGTTCACCGACTGGTAATCGATCCATCAGTTGTTTTACTAACCTGAGTGACACAGTCATATTCCCTGTCCATACGATTTGTTTTGGTCGCTAACCACTTTCAAAGAAAACATTATTTTGGAAATAGTAATTTCGGAAACTTACTTAAGGCAAGAAGTAGCTAATGATTAAAACAATTATTGCAGCTGTTTAAACAGATAGCTGTAATCCAATATAAAATATTAGAATAGAGTTATCGCGCATGGCATTAGTCATTCGTTTGTCGTATGAGATGAATATTGCTCGAAATTATTCAAATTAATGTCAGATAATTTAAATTCAAATCAAAGGATGCTCTTTCTGTACCTAAATTTAAATCTATGTAGCTTATCGATGAACAAAGAATATCAATTAACAACAATGATCAGTTTTGTTGTCTGTTCCGATAAAAAATTGGAGAAAACAGGCTGAAAACAAACTAAAGATCAGTGGGTCGACTCACCTAACCCTTACAAATACCTTAATAGTCAAAACATATCATTGACGCAATATTTTGCCAGAGGCAATTTAAACAATAATTGCTTAAGATAATGAAAGTGAAACTCTTGATATTGATGAACTTGACTTCACACAAATTAAAGAAGTCGAGATACTCTTTTGTTTTATGTGATCTTAGTCAAATTTTACATGTACAGCCGGAGGCAAAGGTGAACGTTCGGCTATAAAACCAGCCCTGGTGATGGATATGTTGTGGCTTTGTTGCGAAAACGAAGAAATGGCCCCGAAGAAAAGACCGAAGACCGAAAACGAAGACCCCGTCGGTTATATGGTTTCCACGGTATTTGTTTGTCAAAAAAGACCCGAAAAGAAGACTCCTGATTTATTTCCTTTAATTCTACGTCATCTTAGTTTCTCCAGAAACATCCAGCTCCGTTGTTACTTTTCCAGATATTCATAAGGCATGTAATCAAAAACATTTGTCATTTCTTCCCATCTCCCAATAACTAGAACTAAGTAGCAGTTGTAGGAACCGTATGAACTTTTGTTGCCTAAATTTTTGTTTCCTTCTGAAATTCTAAAACGGCCTTTATTGTATGAAGTCTTGAATGTCCACAATCTGCCAACGAAGTTGAAAATTTAACGGTAATAATGGGCTACAGTGGTTTGTCAAGTCGATCCTTCAGTAAACTTGAAGGATTTAAGAAAGTTGCAACTAAAGTGAGTGGTCAAGAGTTTCTCTGTATAAGAGCTAAACTGATTACTGAACACTTCGAGACTCGAACTAGCGAAAAATTAAGAAGTGCGAGACTCAGTTAAAGTGATCTGGATCTTAAAATAGGAGCGCGGCAAACAAAGTGATTTTAGTTGAACAGTAAAACAGATACTAATAAACAGTGCAAAATAGCGAGACGTAAACAAGAGAATACAATGGAATTAGTGCATAGTAGTGCGTAGTATTCTACTACCGTAGCTATTTCACGGTTCAAGTAAAATCACTTATCTTTGTTTAGAATACGTACTTTATCACGTGTAGGAACATTATAAAGGGAGCTAAATATTTGTTTAGAAAAAGATGCAAAGTCCTGGTTTTCGGGTTTTTGTACTCGGGTCTTCATTTTCAGAGGTTTTCGCTTTCGCAAATCATTGCAGGAGAATTTTGTTATACATAGTTACAAGACGATTTTGTATTGTCCCTTTTGTATTGTCAGATCGAATAATTTCAATATCACCTTAATAAACAAAAATCAAATTATACGAATTGTGGTGGATCAGTTCATCGACAGTACTTTCTACGCGGAACAGCAACAACCAACGTTTTGGTTCAGTTTTACCCTGGATTTGAATTTTATTTTGCTTGTTTTTGTTTTTTAGGAATTCCTTAACATACATTACCATTCTCAGAGACAAAGGAAAATGAAATATAAACCAGTGAACAAATCATAATACAAATCGCAACAAATACGGCCATTGCCGTGGAAACACGCCTTATAAAAGTTCTAGCCTGCGTAGCAAGCGTTTCCTCGCGAGGTTCGTCTAGAAAGCTGGGACAAGAGCAAAAAAACATGAATGACGGGGGAGGGGGAGGGGAACGAAGGTTTCCTCTTCTCCCCCCCCCTCCCCCTTCAACCTTTTTTTTGCTTCCGCTCTAACTTTCGCGCAATAACTCGATTGGAAACGCTTGCTACGCAGGCTAAAAGTTCAGTTGTCTTAACGAGTTTTACTTCAATTGTTTACTGTTAGGTTTTTAATTTTCGATGCATTGGCGCTTTGGAGATGAAAAAATACAGACACTGAAATGCATGAAAAACAAACAAACAAACAAACAAACAATATAAGAGAATTCTAGAACAGCAAGTTCGTCTATCAGAAGGATCTCCTGCTGTGTGTCTCTCCTGCTACTTGTCACTTAAGTTAACAATTCGAAATTCACCACAGAACCTAAGTTTTTGAATGGAATTCCTATAGAAAGATGCTGATTTTCGCTGCATTCAAGGGATCATGAACTATCACAGTTTAAGGTATTGGTATGCAACATAAATAGTAACTAATTCACATTCGCATAAAAGCCACCTTATGCTTTTTGATAGATAAGTTATGGGTGAAAAATTTTGCATAAGTTATAGGGTGGGCTGATAGAGAAAATTTGCCAGCGCCGCTGAAGGGGAGGAGGGTGGGGAAACTTGCTTGCCCGTTGTAGAGTAGACTTGCGAGAAGACGGCGAATTTGTTTGCTAGGGCGTATAAAAGGCCTAGGGAATTTCCCTGGGGACCGTAAAGGACCAATAGACTGCTTCCCGAGGGAGCACGCAGTAATCTAGTTGATTAAATCGTCACGCGGCGGCTTCTATACGAATGAGAATAATACAAAAATAATCTTACGGCAACCTCGATCCCAGGTTTCTCTTCTACTGGGGACTGGTAGGAGAGAACCCTGGGAATGAGGATGGTCTTGCAGATGACCAGTCCAGAGGTTAAGTCCAGAGCATTTCCACTTTTGGAGATGTGTGACACATTAGCTTGACTTCACAGTGCCAAATTCCAGAGATCGACCCGCTTTATCGCTATTTAGTCCATGGAAATGTATATTAAAGAGATATCTCTCTCAGTTTCCAGCAAACGGTTCATCCCAGCGAGTAATGAAAAGGTTCATAAATTTTTTTCATATCTGATTGTTTTTTTTTCACCACGTATGCTTGACTACTATTGACCGTCAAACAGAAATTTCATGAAATGACAAGCCTCTTGTTACGTGACTCCAAATTTGCACCGTGACTGGCAAATTGCGGATCAAAACATTTCCAAAAGTAGAAATGCTGTGGACTGACTGATAAGTAGTTGGCCAGAATTAAGTCCACTCCCTTAAAAAAAGGTTTCATTGTTATTAAAGGCAGAATAGGCCATTTGCACGATGGCGTCGTTTAACTACTACGACCAGAATCCTTTACGTTTTTCCTTTCATATTTTAATTTGGTAATCCCAGAGAAGTTCAACAACAAAACCGCTAATTTAAAGCAAAACCCTGAAGGATTCTGGTCATAGTAGTAAAATGACGTCATAATGCAAATGGCCTATTAGGCAAAGTCCACTTCTCAGGGACTTGTTAAAAACGACTTGAAAGGTAGTTGATGCAAAAAAAAAATCTAATGCGGCGTGGCGGTTTGAAAAACATTTTTCATCGATTATAGAAAAGTATCTTTGAAAAAGGCGCCGATGGGAATCGAACCCACGACCTCCTGTTTACTAGACAGGCGCTCTAACCAACTGAGCTACAGCGCCAACTACGAGGATGTAAAAAAATAGTTGTCTTATGATCTTTTTTCAGCTTTATCATGTTATTGTTTTCGATGTTACTTCGGGAGTATTTCACATGAGTACCTTGTTTGTCTGCACTCTGGTTGCTACATGTAAGAAGAGCGGTTGAATGGGGCAATCGGAGAGCTTGATCAAGATGGCTCTTCGTCCTTAGCTTCCTTGGTTAAAATCAGGTTCCCTTACATTTTCTTTCAACTAAAGTTTTTATTTGACGGGCAACATTGGACTTACACTGGTCACGAAATTGACCCTTCACTTTGTTCCAGTATTAGCTAAAGTATTTAGAACTTTTTCCTATCCTTTATTGGGGAGCTTATGCAACAACGAAGGCGACGGCTACGAAAACGTCACTTAAAAAGTGAATTCGCCCTGCATCAAACTTTATCGCGCTTATTCCATCTCGTTTACTTCGTCAAATGTTGGCAAGTGTTGGCAAATGTTTTTGGAGTTGTATTCTAAAGGACTGTATCAAAGTTTAGGAAAAGAAAAAGAAAGTTGTTGTCTGGTGTTCTTGTCCTCGACAAAACGTGAATTTAGGCACTTTCACGTTGTAGTACATACATACATACATAAACTTTATTTATCCTCGGATTTTAGTGTAGCTTACATAGCTAGTATCTCCGATCCTAACTAATTTTAAAAGTTACAACATATTTAATATAATATTAATTAATGTAGTATTAACTAAAACCGTGCACTAACAATTTGCGCTTAAATTCACTATAATCTACAGTAGTCGTGCAACGGCGGCAAAGAAATGTACAAACAAGCGTGATGCACGTGCAAACTTGTTGTTTTATAAAATTACCAATCTAACTAAACCTTTGCTTTTTTGCCGTTCTCGTTGCCGTCGCCGTCGTCGTTGCTTAAGCTCTCTAATATCGCTGCGCCGTTGAGGTCCTAGTTAGACCAGCAAACTTATATGTGTTAAAAGTTAAAGCACATGTCATGGCCCTCATAAACTATTGCACGTGCAGTAATCAATAGTGCAACCTCTCGTAAGTGATCCGAACCCAAAATGCGCAGATTTAATTAGTGGCGATCACTTATGGGAGGTGGTCGCTAATGGAAGAAGTCCGAACACAACTAGATTTTGGAAGAGAATTCATTGCATGTAATTTCTTAGTTACGATATGTGGAGTTTCCTGTTGTCACTAAATAAAAAAGTTCTTCTCATACTCTGAATAATGTACTATTATATACCTACAGCGCAAATCAAGATCAAACCATCCCGCAAGAGATCGCTTACAAAATAAGAGAATTAATATGGAGAATTTTTAAAACTATCATTTTTTTTACAAGAGGTGGTATTTTAAGAGAGGGTCTAACGGTAGTGATTTGACTGTGGTCGCTTATGGTCGCACACAGAAGTTCGACTGTATCGGATGGGTAAAATTTTCTGGCTTAGCGTCCGAAACCAAAAAAAACTATTTATAATAATATACTCTTCTAACTTAACCGTTTTATTGTCTGCTTTTATCTCTTCTGCAGTCGTTGTTGTTGTTGTAGTATTTTGTTAATGTCCTCTTTGTTGTTTGGCCGTTTGGGCATGCCACATCGGGGGTGAAGACTCTGATCTTGGCCTCTCTTCTTGCTGAGGTTTTGTTTCCTGCGGCCAGGGGTCCCGGCAAAGAATAAACATTGCCTTGTTCACGCATACTTGCATGGTTGTCGTTCATCAGTATTTATTTTTTAAAGAGTCAAAGACCCTACAAATTCCCACCCTTGCCCCTTGTTTTTCCAGGGAGGATGTTCCTGTGAAAAGTGCATAATTACCTGCGTGAGTTGCTCAATAATAATTCTTTTAAGCTCCCGAAAAATTTACCAGGATTACTATTCAAATCGCTTTTCCGAAATTTTGATTTCACGTGACCCACAGTAGGTCACTGCAAATCAATCATTAGCCTGTAAGCAAGCTCATTATGGCGAGCGAAGCGAGCCGGGAGAGAACACGCGAGGGTTTCCTTTCCCGTGCGGCTCTCGCGTCAATGGACCTTTTTACCGATACGGCGGCCATATTGAATTAATTGGATTTAGGGAGTATTATAGGATGCCCAGGGGGCATGAGCACGATCCGATATACTCGCATCAGTGATTACGCGCGCTTTACGGGCCGATTTTTCTTTAAGTTTTGCTAGAAAAAAATTGTAATGGGAAAAATAGATCGTTGTGCCTTGTTTGGATGTAATGATGATCCCTTGTTTGCCAAGAAATATACATTGAAGTTCTCTTTTTGCCCGAAAAGCGCGCGTAAATGCCGAGCGAGTGCCCCCTGGGAATCCCATAATACTCCTTAAATCTAATAATTTCAATATGGCCGCCGTATTGGTAACAAGGTCTATTCAGGGACTTTCCCAAATGGAGAGCTTGCTCATCAGTCACTTGCCTCTCCCCCAACAACAGGCGAGAAAATTTTGCGCCACGCTGTATAATAATGTCTTGCAGTTCGTCAAACTAATTTGAGCGTAGTCATTGTTGCAGGTACCGATTTGTTGTAATATAAATCCGTAACAAGAAACCATGGCGCCGAATGGCGCCATAACACGGGTCAGTTTCGTAGTAGAGCGACCTTGCGTGGCATGCCAACATCCAAAAGTTACAAACAAATGAAGGTTAAATAAAATCGGTGAATTTGCACTTTTCAAAAGACTTAAAAATACTTTTGCATTTTCAGATCCTTCTATCTATTTATTCGTGAATTTTTTTTGTTACATAAAGTGGTATAACTATTTTTGGGGGGTCGTGACTACAAGAGGTTACGTGACTATATGATGGTTCTGTCCAACACAGTAACTGTATCCCTTGTGAATTGACCCATATCGTGAATTGTTAAATGAAGGTGAATTCACTATTATCATGAATTTGAAGATACTTGTGGTGAACTCCGCTGAGCGTGGTGATCAAAGTGTCGTACGATGACGTTCATAGGTTCATAGCCATTCATATGCAAATCGCAGGCAAATCGCTCAGTCTTAAAAACCAGCTTACAGTCGGCTGTAAATTTTTGTAGGCGTTTGTATACAGTTTACTTTGGCCATTTATTTCCACTTTTCATTATGAGTGGGCAAAACGCAGGTAAGAAAATTATAAATGTTGGTTATCCAAGTAAGATATGCATCCTTAAAATTCCGAAGAACCACCTTTATTCCTGTTTAACCTCGCGTTTCTCTGCTCTCCGCATAATTCTGTCCATCAATACCATTTTGGAGCTATTAAAGAAGATCTCAAATCCTAAAATCATGATCCTTCAAGCCAAACAGCTGCAAAGCAGAAAGTTTGAAGTGGCCACACAGTGTAGACGGGAGCTTAGAAAGAGATAAATGAAAGATTGGCATAGGTATCGTCCTGCAATTCAAGCACATTCTGACAAACATGCACAAACTGTCTAGATGCTCCAACAAGACAACAGCACCATGGCTGCCATGCCGGTGGGTATCGACCAAAACTTTTTTTTTTAATATTTATTTATTTACAAAAGAAAATTAATTGCAAATACGTGTTCTTTTAACTATTCAAAACAATATTCTACTTTCGCAGCGTGCTGAAAATAATATATATATAGAAAAAAAAACTAAATTTGTAAAGGAAAGAAATTAAATGAAAAGGAAAAAGATGCAAACCTAATAAGTGAAACAGTACAGCAGTAAAGTGTAGCTTAAAGGAATAAGTATTATGGAAATGACACTAGCATTCACATATCTAAAGAAGTTTGGCCCATGTTTTTTTAAATTGCGATAAGCGGTTAGATCTAAAAGCTATGGTGCGAAGGATATCAATTTTGTGATTGAGACGCAGTAGAAAACTGTCAAAGTCCAGGACGCCGTTGCGTACGCTTGTAGCAAAAACATTATATTTGGCGACAATCAAACAGTAATTAAGCACTTCCCAGTTATCGACCAAAAACGATGGATGAATTCCCCACTGACATAAAGAGCACAGTTTTTTCGTTGGTTATAAGGACGGCAGCATCACCACGAGCTCCAGAGCAGAGTACTCTCAACTGAAAGAGCAGTGTCGTGGGAGCGTGATCGCCAGAAACACGTACAGGTAAAGAGGCGTCGACAGAAACACTGACGCATCGCTCTACAAGGGTGGCTGCTTCTGATGCAGACAAAAAGCGCTGGCGTAAGCCGTGGCGACAGAGATTGTACAGCTTATTACCAAGTCTGATAGCCGAACAAAGAAGCATAACCCATACAGGAGACAGCAAAGGCGTTGGTTGGAGGTCAAGAAGCTCACGCTTTGCGACATGAGCAAAGATGAGAGCAATGACACTGCAAGCCGAACTCCCGTTGCGGCCGTCTAGTGTTGACTGGCTGACCTCTGTAGGATATTTCCATAGAACCATGTTACTTTGCGGGATGTTTTCCCCGACGACGTCTATTTTGTCGCTTTCAGCCTTATCGTCAGGCACATTGTCAGGAACCACTGGCGAGTCTTCGTTCTTGCTATCATCCGCTGCCATCTTCATTAGCATCGTCGACAAAATCGCCCTCTATATCTATTATCTTTCGTGATTCCTCGCAAATTTTGAGGCAGCACTGGTTAGTTGGCCTTGGCAAAAAGCGATCCCTTTTTTAGCACAGGCCAATTTTCCACTGATAACTGCGATGTCTTCCGGTCGCCTCCGTTTTGTACCGGCACATCACTGCCTAGGTAAAAAGAGTATAAAAACCCAGCTCGCGAGAAAGGAAAATGGTCTTGTAATACAAACGTTTATAAAACACTGAAAGAAAAATATACGCTTTCCCCAGTTTGTATTTCACCAGAAACGCCTACGTTTTCTTTTGCTTGTTTAAGATCGAACTAGCTGGAAAGACAACCCCATCCAATTTTCTTTACGATCACCCGGCATGGAGGAAGAGGGGATGGAAGTTTAGTCGCAACTTTTTGTAGTGTACTGGAGGATTCGATGATTTTGCTTTATTTTCGAAATGCCACAGTTGCTGCCGTACCGAGTATTTTCAAGTTACCGACAGAACGGAAATTTACACCTTAATAATTCATCGATAATAACTAATGAATTAACGTGCTCTTAGCGTCACGTTTAAGTTAACGAATGGAAAAACCCTTGACTAGCGAAATTACAAACACAATATGCCCTCATAAGACGTACATCTGATTCCAGAGATGCTTCCACTGGGATGGCGTCCACTGGGGGCTCGTGGTCACATCTATCTGGAAAGCCTGTCAAACGATCTTAAGAGAAAAAAACACGGAGATAGAAAAATTGATAAGGAATAAAAAATATCTGCTGACTTGGAACGAAATGGCTCAAAAAGCAACATATAAGGAAATAAATTGTCATTAACCATCAATTATCGCTTGCATCCCCTCTGCGACTTTTTTTGAGTCGCGGAATTTCGACATCCATTTACCACGAAATGAAGTTAACCATCTCCTTCTTGAGAAGCGAGACTTCCTCTTCCCACCTCTTCATGATCTCATGCTTTTCGACGATCATTCTTTTTATTCGGATTGGTGTATCTAAAATAAAGGTGACAAATTCCAAACAAAAACTTGCAAATTCCATTTACCATGTCTATTATTACAAAGAAATGAGAAAAGGAAACCTATAATTTATAAGGATGATCTGACGTTTTGCTGTTTTGGCCTTTTTGGGCCTCGTCAGCACGGCGTAGCAACATTAAACAGAGTGAACAGAAGTAATGTAACACAGGATTCCACAATCACCTGTTAGTTACAGGTGAGTAAGAAGCAGCCGTGGACAGCGATAGGAATACTGTAAGTGGAGTTTGTAAATTCTCTTTTTCATCTAATTTTACTCTAAGCGGTAAAGGTTTGCGCTATAAATTGCACATCAACTTGACTGGACTGAAAAAAAAAATGCTATGACAGAACAATAGATTCACCTTCATTATATCCCCAGGGGAAGTTTCCTTTCATTATCTCGGACAAAGTACACTGAGTAGATGTCAAAGCATGCTCATCACGTGCTCACTGTCTTTTTTCATTGTACCTCTGTACACGGGAAGTTAGTTTTGCCTTCTCAGCAGTAATTTTACTGCGGAGGCGTGTTCGTTGCTTGGATGAATCTGCGTTTGATATGAAAAATTACCAACAAAGAAACAAAAGTTAAAAAAAAAATGACAAACAAGTCGCTTAAAGAAAGGTATCCCTTTCAGCTAAATTTTCCATTCATCTGCGATTACCCAAATAAGTACTAACCAGATTGAAAGAATAGAAAAATGAACATTATTTCAATCATTTCCCGGTATAAAACCACAGAACAAATTCCTCGCACAGACTTGTACATTGTATCATATAAAATCAATAAGTAAAATGAGTACATGCAACATGAACCTTAAAACATTTGACAAATTGTGCCAGGTGAGAAAATTGTGAAGAAGTGTGAAACTACCCAATTCATTTTTTAAACTTCTGCCTGTCTGGGTTGGTTGAATTTCCAAATAATAAACCATGGGTGGCAAAACACTTACTTTCAGGTAGCATGTACTTAGTTGTGTTTCCACATCATGACATATGAGAGTTTATCTGCTCCACTTCTTCACCAGTGGAGGCAGCACCCTCATCTTGCCAACGACCACCCCATATTACCTTAAAATATTAAGTTCTAAAAAATGTGACATAATCTGTAGACATTTTGCAGTCAGGTTTGAGATTGCATTTCTTTCTCATTAACAAACAAAATAAAATAAAATAAAATAAAAAAAAATAACGATTTGCAGGTAGCACATCCACATAGTGGTTCTTCGTCTACCTGATTCCTGGTCGAATTGGAATTTGGAGATGTTGATTTTTGAGGAGAGGGGGAAAACCGGAGTACCTGGAGAAAAACCTCTCGGAGCAAGGGAGAGAACCAACCACAAACTCAACCCAAATATGGCGTTGACACCGGGATTTGAACCCAGGCCAGACTGGTGGGAGGCGAGCGCACTCACCACTGCGTGTCCCCTCGTGTTCCTAGGTGACTAGAAAATCTTACTTTTTATCCTGGATTTCACAGGTTCAGAGGATGAATCCCTTCAGCTTTTTCTTAGAGCACAACCTTGATAACTATATATTAATTTATTATTCAATTATTTCGGTATCTTGATGTGTTAAATTGTAAATTTAATTTTATTGAGTTTATTTTCAACAAACCTGACTTTATTAACTGACACGTCCAATTGTGAGCCTTAACCCATGCATTATGGACAGGGAAGGCTTCATATCACTTCCTTCACGACCACCTGCCTTTCTTGCCCACTTCCAGTACCTGCAAACTATATCCTCTCAAAAGTGCTTGACACCAGCTGGTATCATTTTCTTTAGGTGAATATAGTTTGCATAGCCATATACATTGTAGTTCTCCTTGGAACATGTTAACAGCCCATTGAGCTAAGCCATGCCTACAGCCTGTTAATTGAAGTTGCAGTTTACACTTAGTACAACTTCCCCTATAATAACAACTTTTCTTGTACCAATAACAAATGGCAACAATAATAACATTGATAATGATAATAGAATCAATAATAATAATTACAACATTTCATGTGAAAGAATTATTTCATTAGCATCACGGCTACACAGCTACTATAACCCTGACCCCCACTTACTTTCATAGAAAAATAAAGAAAATATCCACTGTAGAACCGAAAGACATCATCAATAGCTGACAGATTTCCTGCCCACTCTTTCCATTTACTTGACAACTTAAAATATTAGTGATAGCCCTGATCATAATCAATATTATATGTATTACATTTGACCTGCAATCTCAAGTCTGGTCTCATCTAGTTTGGCTGACTTTCTGCCTCCATTGTCTGGAGCGTGCTAGTGAGTGTCTTCACATCTATTTATCACTCTCCTGTGAGAAAAAAGTGAAAGAAGATTAGGAGATTTGAATCAGATATAAGTATATCTTATCATAAAGCTGTGCTCAAAGCATTGAAGCCCCGGGGGGGGGGGGGGGGGGGTTCCTTTAGGAATTTCTGGGTGGGGATGTGCCGCTGGGACCCTGGAACCCTTAACCTATACCAGAGTTAGTTCAGCTGAATTTTGCTACCCTATACTAGAGTAAACTCCCAAATCCCCCCTATCCTAGAGTAGCTGTTTCCCTAGTCTAGATAAAATCTTCAACCAACTGATTAGTTTCCTGAAAAATAGTACCCTATTCTAGACCCAAACGCTCTGATTTATATACCCTATCCTAGAGTAAACTGCTTGAAAACCATACCCTTCACAGCGGCACATACCTATATAGCCCATATATGGCAGTGCCCCCCCCGGGATTGAAGCAGATGCATTATGGAATAAGTCCTTGAATAACATGTGACGTAACATGAAAGTATCACTTTGATTCACTTAGTAGAAATCAAACATTTTATCAATAAATTTTGGCCTCATTTTAGGCACAGCTTTGATTGTTAGTTTTATTAAATGTAACATGCTATAACATAAATAACAGCAATTGGAAGATAATTCAACCATACTTCCTGGAAAAAATTAATAGTGAAGACAAAAATGTATTATAATAACCTTAGATCTGGATGTCTTTGAATATACTGCTTCAAGTGGTTGTCTACATTGCACTTAAAAATATTTCCATAATAAGATGGCCTTTGCTGACAAAAAGAATAAGAAAACAAATAATTAAGGCCAATTCACATTTAAGTGACATTCCATACGAAAAGATTTTTAAAGTTCTTTTTAAAGATTCCCTCTATTTCTTTGTGTTATTATTATCTCCCCCTTTAAAGATGGCCATTATTCATAAGAAACGCCTTTTTTTGCCAATTCCTGTTCTCTAACCCTTAAAGCCTGCCCATAGAAAGGTATTAAAAAAAACAAACAAACAAATACATGCAATAATATTTTAGCTCATCATACTTATGACTTAAAAGTTTATATCAAACTACAAGACCAGTATCAATATATGCCAAGTATGAATTATTTGTAGACTAAATGTAGCTTGCCACTTTAAAGAAGTAACCGTCAGTCATAGGAAAAAATTTGCTTTACTGAAGTTGAATGCTTACATGTACTGGGAGTGCACCAGAAAGTATTATGAAAAATAATCACACACATACGGTCACCATAGAATGTTAATTGTAATAGCAATACGGACTTAACACTACCTTCCTGATGACTTGTATCTGTACAGTTTCATGTTACCATCCACATGACAAGAGTGCTGAAAAATGGAACGTGTTGGACACTTTATCCAGTCCAGCCTTGAAGACCCTCTAATTCGAACTGGCAAAACTTCCACTCTTTGAAAGATCGGCTAAAGGTGGCACGACTGATAGTAGGTGCCTGTCAAAATGATGCATGCATTGCAAAAATTGAAGTACGAAAACCGCTATTTGTTTAGGGCCTTAGTACAGCATTGGCAAAAACATATATGCTCTGCAATGGAAATTAAACAAAAAATTGTTAAAATACATCTACAGTGAGTGGATTACCATCCACTATAAAGCACGCCAGAAATGAGGCCTTTTCCCCTATGATACCGTACAATTCCGAAAATAAGCCCCGAGGCTTATATTTTTCAAAGGCCCTTTTTGAGGGGCTTATTTTTGGAGGGGCTTATATTCGGAGGAGCTTATCTATGGAGGGAAATTTGCGTTTCAAAATCAGTTGGGCTAGCGTTCTAGCTGGAAGTCAATTTACAGTTTTTGCTTTGTTTTACTTTATATTGAGGGCAATTTTCCAAATACAAGCCCCTGGGGGGCTTATATTTTTTGGAGGGGCGATTTAAACCTGAGTGGCTGTGTACTGTTCACTAGCTTCTTTACTCAAAAGCTGATTTTTAACAGCTTACCTACATCTTTCTTTAATCCATTTTCACCAATGGTAATTGTTAGAGGGATAGCCTCAAAGAAACCATTTACAAAACCCTTCTCTGCCATGGAAAGGCAAGGATGAATGTACCTTTCCATCACAGGAAGGGCAGTAAAATCTCTTGGGGCAGTCACTACATCTTATGAGGACTTTTCCCTCACAACAATGTGGGCAGATGTTCGGTGAAGGCAGGCCCTCACAACTACGGACAGCCTCCAGCAGAAGTTTCCGGCTGCTATCCCATTTCATGGTTAAATTGGACATTCTGGTGTCCCATTTTTTCGTTGCAGGATCCTTATATGTGGTGAGAACGTTGTTGTAACTCATCAATGCAGCCTCAAGATCATCTGTGGAGAAGTAAACATTTGCTTGGTCTGGATCTGGTTGTAAGCAGTCTATGTTTCAACACCACAGGTATACAAAAAAAAACAGGTTAAATAGCAGGTGACATGACAGATTGGCAGGGAAATGACACTCAAGGTATGATGATATGTAACTGAGTGAAGGCTAGTTACTATTATCACGAAATTGTTATCTATTCATGTTGTCTTTCAGGAGCATGATTAAAAACAACAAAAATATTTTTCTAATTAAACTGCTAATAAAAAAATAATATTGCGATCCAAGCTTTCACCAATCAATGGCATCATTAAGATATGCATTTGAAATACTAACAAATTTCTACTTGCATTAAATAAAAATTAATTCCATTAATTTTACAATCTTAGACTTACCATCATCAGTAGATGGTACTCTCTGTTGCATTTCAGCGAGATTACAGACACTTACTTCATCAAGATCAGAGTTATCGCTATCTGCAAATCAGAAAATGACAACAACAACACTAAAAACTAAATAAGCTTAATAAAATAAAAATCGATTAAACGTAAGCTTGATTAACACACTGTATTACCACCAAGCAAAGCAAAGCCCTCTCTGAAGCTCACAATGTTACAAGCAAGTAACAAGTACATTAACATGCAGTCAAGCAAATCAAAGTTCTAAAGCCAACAAAGAGAAGATCATAATTGCCCCCGCAGGGATTTCTCCCAGAAGGCAATTTAATCCCGAGAAGGCACTCTAGTAACTCGCGTGTATATTAAGGAAAGTACTTACAGCTGAAATATACAGTCATACAGTCTATATGGAAAAAATCTTGATTGCTTGAACAAGGGCTGTGAGGAATTGGTAGGTAATGATGACGTTTCTATTGTTTGCGCCCGCAAGTACGAAATGGTTAGGATGACGTAAAGACAGAACATCCCCAAGGGAACGCTTAGGTAGATTTTGTGACATTTATTGTGCAGTCATACTTCGACACTCTTTTGCATTACATGTTATCAGTGACATTCTGTGGAGCAGTTGTTTCAGTGAAAGTTATGGACCAAAATTTTAATGACACTTGAGAAATACGAAATCTTGTCTTTTTCCTTGGCTTCTTTGAAGACTCCAGGAGTCTATTGCAGTCGTCAATAGACTCCTGAAGCGCTTTTTCGACATCCTTTACAGGGGCGTAGCGTGGGATTTTGAAGATGTACGCACGAGAATAAATTTTTCCTAAGCGCCGAAGGCGCTTACAACTAGGGGGGTCAGGGGGCATGCTCCCCAAGAAAATTTTGAAATTTAGGGTCTTGGAAATGCCATCTCCTGGTTTTTCTGCGGGTCACTTTCAATAAATAATGCGGCAAAAATGCAGTAGAAAGTTGTTTATTTTAACCATTTCCCTAGTGTTTTCTGTAAGCTGCAGTGTTCCGAACAAAAAAAAAATACGAAAAACAATGAAGGCAGGTCACAAGCAAAGGGCGAGGCATCGACCCTTAAGACGGGCAAACTCCTTTACCCACGTTCTTATGTTTATGTATATGGAGGATTGCTAGGGAGCTTAATCTTTCGTCCGTCATCGTACTTTGCAGAGGAGATTTTAGTATCTTTACGCTACTGAAGCTACGTTCGGCAGTGCATGTAGACACAGGATAAGTTAACAATGTTACGAGAGCAAAATATACACCGGGATATAATTGGGAGTTTGCGTGGTCAAGAGTCTCAACCAAAGTCTGCGGCGTAACATTCGGATCCATGCCACTCCATTTGTGCTTCCATCTTGTGACTTCGGTTTTAAACTCATCCTCAGAATTTATGCCTACGTACCATCAGCTTCTTCTGCACGTTGTTCAGTTGTCTTGTTAATTACGTTGAAGTAATCGTGTATCGATTTTCGAGCCATATGTGTGTACTCTGTGTCACGAAACACACGAAAACACTACAGAAGCCAGTGATCACGCTCGCAGAAATATTCACAGGATTCTCTAACAGTTTCTTCGGAAAATCAATCACCGGGGCTTCACTGTTTGACCTCACAAGTATATTCCTAATCTCCGTTGACGGCAAATACGTTTCGTTCTGAAGCCACACGTCATGGCATAGTGACCTCTCCTTCAAGAATACCTGCGGGGCTGAGGAAACTGGTGAGGCTGGCTGACCTTGAGGGAGGGGTACATTTTGCCATTATTAGTGGCCAGCACTGAATGATTAACGCTTGGATAATGGGAATTCTAATAAAAAACGCCAGTATAATTTGAAAATATGAAATTATTAGCCAGCAAATTTAATGCGAAAAAACTTTTTCTCAGATCTCAGCTGTACGCACGGGCGTACGTGCGTATATCGACGCTACGCCCTGCTTTACTCCTTTTTCTCGGCCTGGAACACGACATTTTGTTTCCTATCGGAGCAGCTTCCGAGCCGCAAAGCACTATGGGAAGGAAGTCAATAGTGAATTCACGATATGGGTCAATTCACAGGGTCAGGCAGATACTGTGTTGTTTTGTTATTCTTTGGCCTTATTACCAGGGCCCAGCCGAAGGCTGGCACCGGTCTTAAAATGCAGACGGTCCGTTTTTTCAACGTTACATTGTTAGGGATATATCGCTGACTGAGATATATCGCTGGCTCATTGAAATCTTATCCGCCATTTTGAAAAGAACGAGGCATGGAGGACAGTCAAGAGAAAGATTATAGCTTTTTGGGGAACGACACGTTCCCCAACCTTTACGATGCACTAGTTTATGAGCGAAAATTTAAGAGTGAATATTTGGAGAGACAAATTTACGAGCGATCACTTAAGAGTGAACCTTCCATCGTGAAACTTATCGAGAAATTGAGTGAACCTTCCATCGTGAAATTTATCGGGAATCAAAGCGAACACTTATCAAAATTTGTCTTCAAAACGATTTCAATGATTGACATACCGAAGTCTTCAAAGCTCCATCGCTATGTTAATAAGGTGAGAAAACTTTATCATGCACGATATAAAATCTTGAATAACAAACGCGATCCAAAGATAATTAACTTAAATAAAATGGCTATACCCAAGAAAGCTTATTTGTTGTCTTTCTTTAGCAGGCATTATCACAGGATAATGAAACTAAAATGTAAAGCACGTCGATATTTATCGTTGTTTTCTTGCAATTGTGTGAGTCATATGACCAATTATGTGAATTTCAAACTAAGTAAAGATGTTGAGAAGAATCCAGGACCTACTCAATACAACACTGATCATCATGAAGTAATAATTAGACCTTCTATGCAAAATCACAGCTCAACAATGCAGTTGAACTCTCCTATTTCCTCGGAGAATTTGATGCAGTCAAGATTAGGTGCACTTTGTTTACAATCAATAGATGTTGGCCGTGCAGGTGATTGTTTCTTTAGATCTGTATCACATCAATTATATGATAATAGCAACCATCATATGCATATACATACTGCTGGGGTTCAATTTATGAGAGACAACCCAGAGAGATTTATTGAGAGCAATACCGAAAATTCATGGCTAAAATATCTGAATAATATGTGTATTCAAGGTACGTGGGCTGATGTACTTATCATTCAAGCAGTTGCAGATATACTACTGTTTACCCAGTTCAGGAAAGAAATACTTCCTCTACAATTATTATAGGTCATATTGATGAATGCTACTATGTATCAACCACTGCCTTACAATCAAGTGCCTCCATTTCAATGTGCAATGAATTAACAAATGATACTCAGTCATCAATAAATAAGCATTTTATTATGTCTATATATAACACTGCAAGACAGTGCAAGACAACAATCCATGACCACAAAGATCTATTTCAAAAATGTCTTATGTCTGTTATCATTTCAAATTCACAGTGTTTTCGCAAAAAATAGATAAATGTGATTAATAAATATCAATGATAAACCTGATGATAACGTACTTGAGAAAATGTGAAATTGTGATAATTCTGTAACAAACTTCTTTTCAAACTTTGTCATTACCATTCAACCCAAAACTGTCAGTGATTTTTGCTTTTTCACTCAAACGTAAAAACAAATGAACACCTTATACAGATCACACTTATTGACATCACAGTGTTACTAAAAACACTACTATAACACAGACCGTTAGCTGTAATAACACTGAACAAACTTCCAACAACATCCTCCTTTCTCATGCATTTTGTTGCTTTTCTTCTGCACGAGCTAATTCAGACTAAGTATTAGCCTCCACGGAGGCGGGGGGAGGGGTGCGAGAGGTAAACTATATCTAATACTATGCAATCCCGTGTCCCACTGGGTCCCGGTAAGTTCCACGTAGTGGTTCTAGTTCTTTTGAACTCAGGCAGCGCTGACCTTTTTACACGTAAATAGGATTTGCATCTTTGTTGTCAGAAATCCGGACGGTATTAAAATACCAGACAGATTCAGAGAAGAATCAAAATTAAGCGAACCCGAAGCTGTTCAAATAAAGGTCTTGAGCTTGTTGACAGAAGCAAATGGCAAATAACAAAGGCAAAGTTGTTGTGGATGCTATTGAACCACAAGTGAAAGGCAAACACGAACACGTTGAGAATGCAAGCAGTACGTCAAGGCCTTTAGGAATAACAGAACGAGTTTTACTTGAAAGGCAACGTATTAATGGCTGGGGGACCATAACATCGGCACTGTTGGTGGATTCTACGCAAGAACTGAAGCAAGATGACCTCAGAAAAGCACTTGGCCTCCTTACTAAACGGTACCCTTTGCTTCGTATGAGAATAAAGGAAACCGCCGATGAAGTATTCTTTGAAGAAATGGAAGACCACGATAAAGTTGATTTTGACCTGTTGGACCATATAACAGCCGATAACTGGGTACAAGGCACGGAGGCAGAACTTAACGGTTGTAATTTTGACATCACCAGCGGGCCTTTGTGGCGAGTCAAACTACTGAAAGAAAATGTCAGCGAGGGGAAATACAAAAACGCACTGGTGTTTACATTTATGCACGTCATCTGTGATGCGCTCTCTATTTTTGCGCTTCAAAGAAAGCTACTGGAATTTCTCAATTCTCTCAGCAGTGGCCAAGAAGTTGAAGCAGAAAGTCTTCCTCTTAGCCCTCCACTGGAATCACTGGCCGATGTTGTTCACCCTAGCACCAAAGAGAAGATATTGTTCTCGAGTTTCTTTAAGTTCCAGCAAACCAAAGCGTTTCTTGTCAAGCCCAAGAATTTGTTTCTATCGATTTATCCCCCTGTGGCAAGAAAAGATCCGGCGGTGACCAAGAAAACCAGTCTTTTGGCTCGTAGTCTCACTGAAGAAGAAACCAAACTGCTCATCATCAGGTGTAAGGAAAACAGATGCACAGTCCATGGCCTAATTACTGCTTCCACGCATCTCGCGATTGCGCGAATTCTACATCGAGGGAAACACGATTTGAAATCTCCAGTGTCGCTGGAATCATCTTACACCATCAGTTTACGAAAAGATTGCGAGCCAAAGCTCAGCAACGAAGAATTTGGTGCCTACATGACCGCCAGTGGTTTGATAATTGCCGTGCCTCCGGTTGAGCCAAACGACAAGCAAGGCTTCTGGGGGTTCGCGCGTGAGTGCTCTCGCAAAGTCCACGCGCAGTTGGATTCTGGAAAGTATCGAAATCTGCCGAAGCTGTATCAGTGTGTTGATGTTCGATCGTACTGCAAATTGTCCAACATTGATTTCAACGAGGGTCGTAGAGTCCAGATCCTTAACATAACCAACTGTGGAGCCTTCGAGACAAAGCAAGCAGAAGATATTCGTTACAAGTTTGCCGGCTGGCATTTTGCCCTGCAAGGCACAAAGACAAGTCACCTGTTTGGAAATAACATCATAACGATAGATGGGCGACTTTACTGGGCCGTGGAGTATTTCCCACATGTCACAACCATGACACAAGCTGAAGAAGTATTTGACTCGACTTTGGAAGTAATAAAACAAGCTTGCATGGAGTGACTTATTAATCATCAATATGTTTTTACAACGCCACGTACTGTGACAAAAAACTGATTTGTAATGAATGTTAAGCCTATAGACTGTTCACAGTCCTCTATTTTTCCGTAAGATCATCGAGATCAAGCAACTTTGCGTTACGGGCTGCCATCTGGCATGAGGGTCGAAACCACTTAGGGGACTGGGGCGGTTTGGGTGGAAGCGAGAGATTTCTCGCCCCCACCCCCCTACCCAGAGCTACAATCCCCGACGCCCGCCCGCTCGGTACATTTGAAAATCAAGATACGCGTGACGGTGGGCGCTTTCCATTTACTCAAAATTTCCGGAATTTCCGGTTCGACGGTAAATGGAACACGTTTCGTCGGTTCGTCCTACTGGAAAATTCCCAGAAAAAGTGGAAAATCTAAAAAGGTGGTTCCGTTTTCCCGGTTGGAATTTCCGAACGGAATCTCGTGTTCCATTTACGTTTCTCGTAGTTTGTACCAGTTCCAGGTCCACGGTCGGGCACCGCCACGTACCGGGGTTTACGACCAAATGGAACAACTTTTTACCAATCGGAAATTCCACTTTTGCTACCACCGAAATTTCCGGGTTTTTTTCCTAAATGGAAAGCGCCCGGTAAGACGCGGTATATCTAAACGATCTCACCAAAAAACAGGGGACTGTGAACAGTCTACGATTCATCAGGATATTTTCTGCCTTCACTTGATCATATTACTCTGCGTTTCTGATTACTAGACGGGCGCTTTATCCAACTGAGCTACGATGCCAATTCCGCGAGAATAAAGGTGATGTTACACGGGACGATTTGCAACGATTATTTGCAACTCAACACATCACTCCAACATTGTTGCGACATTGTTCGGAATTGTTGCAACATTGTTCCAACATTGCTACGCTGTGTTGCACAAAAAATCGTCGTTGCGAATCGTCCCGTGTAACATCATCTTAAGGAGGACAAACAGTCTCATTAAGCTAAGGAGAAACTGCTTTAGTTAATACAACAACAAGAATCAGATAATGTACAAACATTAACCACAAAGGACCGCAAACGAATATGCTGAAGAAACGTAGAATAATGTATGCTGAAGAAACGTAGAATAATGGTGATATTGATATTGATGTTGATGTTGATATTGTTATTGTATTTTGATAATGATAACGGTACCCACTCTATCGCGCGGGAGTTTATTCGCCAGTAAGGATTTCGCAAAGAGCATCAACAAAAGCAGGGGCGAAAAGTTAAAAACATATTCTATGTCCATCGTAAGCAAATCTAAATAAGCTTCCAAAGGAAAGACGATATAAATTAAAGTACGAACATTAACCACAAAGGACTGCAAAGGACCGCAAAAGAATATTCCGCAGAACGTAGGATCTATAAAATCAAGCAGATCAAGACCTGATAAGCAAAACTGACACCACGTAGACATTAAATTCTGCAGTGCTGATCGTACTACGTGCAAATGAACTTTGTAAGGCATCAACACGAAACCGATAGGGCCCAAAACAGAGCGGGGCTGTAGCCGTCGACAGCCGTTTCGCCACCACTGTGGCTCATCAGGACTGCGCAACAACAGACAAAACGTAAAAGCTCCGCTGAGAAAATACCAGCTCACTCTGTTTTAAAAGCCCTAACATTGGGAACTCTGACATCCACCGAATCACGCCATACCACGTGTCTCCGGAGGGCAAGAGTTGATGTCTCGCAAAGAAAATGTATGATAACAGTGTCTCGTCCCAGGGCCGTCGAGAAATACCCAAATATTGCCTATTCGATGTGATTCTCGGACGGGACGAAACAAGAAACGAAATCAGGTTCGTATCATTTAAGGCCGGTTTCTTCTACCTATTTTTACAATTCTTATGTAGGCACCTCTATGTCAACCTCTGAAATATCAATTCCCATATGCTATGCCTTCACATTGAACAGCGCTGTGACACCCCTGCTGTGAAGAGAATCACGAAGAGAACGTAGGCTGAGCTCTGGTTCCTTCCTCAGAAATAACCTCGTAAACACTGTGTAAACTATAATTGAAATCGTTCCCTTGCGTCATGATTTTCATTTCGCTTGTAGTATATACCCAACAACGTCTAAATAACATTATGTGTCTTACAATAAAATTCCAGTGCCTAAATCAATCTCAGACAGTTGATTACGGTCCGCTAAGATGAGGACGTTTCAGCAAGCGACCTTGAACCTGCGTGTGGAAGGGGAAATGGGGTACAACACTAAGCAATCTTCGCCCCGAGGTCCAACCCGTTATCATTTTACACACCATTTTAACAAAAAAGGTATCCCTTTGTATTCCTCCTTAATCAAACCTTGGTAATGTTGTTTACGGACGATATAATGTGAGGACAACGAGCATTCTTCTTTTCGTTTTAGTGCATGTAGAGTTGACCTCTACAGTTAAATATATTTAAATGATATACTGTATGCTCGGCCCTTTTGAGCTACCATCTTCACTTGAATCGCGATAAGACAACGTCTAGATTGCAGTCATTTAGACATGGCGTTTTATCTAAACAATAGGCAATACTAACTGACTATAAGTCTGGAAAATAAGAAC
>OZ037776.1:44254115-44521615 GCA_964035525.1 Porites cylindrica | reverse complement strand
GCAAGATTTTGGTCAACAGGATCAAAGTTAAACAACGGTATTTTTTTTAAAGTTTCTTCTACGTGATGACGAAGAACAGATAGTCTTGTTGAAAGGACCGAGGCAAACAATTATTATTCTTTGATGCAATTATAGATCGAATGTTTTTCAAAGCAACCGAAACGCATTGAACTTAGTTGAATTACAGAGAGGCCAAAACACAGTTATCAGTTACTGGGGACAGATGATTTAAAATTGCAACTTTAATCCTTGTATTCACTAGGGATTTTTTATATTTCATGCCCTTTGCACCCTCTTCGAGGCATGTAGATACAGTCATCTTTTTTTTTATCAATTATAATTGGAGACTCCCACGCGCGTGTTTGTAAATCTCCTTTAGGCCTGGGTCGGGTCAGAAAAAGATTATTATGGATTATGATAACCCAGGGTTAGAGCGAAATTTGAATTCAGCTATGAAGTTTAAGGTGGCTGAACACAGTTTGTCAGTTATCGAGTGTATGTCATTTGGCAAATCATAGCAAGAAAAAGGTTGCAGCTAACAAGCTGAAACTTGGTAAGTGAAAAATATACTGATGAAAGATTTTGATTGACAGGTAGAATGTGACGTTTTCGTAGTTTCCATGGCAACATAAACGATTGTATGCAGCCTTTAAATTTCACTTTTGCACAGTTCAAATAAAATTTGCTCATTAGATTTTCCTATGACCTTGCACACCGCTCACTATAATTAATCATTACCATTTAAAACTTATTTGACCAAATTTTAACAGACGGGTTTTTAGATAATCAATAATGTAATTGTACTTTAATTACTAAATGTGTCACAAAATTCGTCTGTTCAACTTCCATTTTAAAGTTCTCATTATTTAAAATACGATAAAAGTAAAAATTCTGCCAAATATCACAAAATTTTGACGAGTAGATTTTGAGAAATCATCTTCTGTGTACCATCGCTTTTTTCGCCGCCATGTTTGTTTGTCTAATTTCAAAACACGCGTCATCCGCGAGTTACCGCTGACCGCCCATAAAACTATATTCAGCCACCTTAAAAAGCTTAAAGAAACCACTAGATTCCGTTTAATTCATTTTGTCCACAATTTGATGATAAGATGCTCTAAAAAAGAATGACAGAAGATAATTCAAGAAAATGCTTTTGAACAAAAAAAGGAAGAAAGAAAGAAAGAAAGAAAAACCTGATTTCAAAAAAACAACTCCTGGTCAGGACTCAACTGGGCCGTGCCTGACCATTTAATGTCTGGGTAAGAGGTAAGTGACAAGGTATTCTGCTTTTATTCGGTAAGTGATTTGCACCGGCGCCTAGAAAGCTAAGCCAGAGGTATCTAAACGATACTGTGGTTTGTACTATACTTGCAGGGAAGGCTGGTTGGAATTTGAGAACCTTTTAGAAACTGCAAGTGGCGATTTTCAGGTAACTTGGAAATAAAGTACTCTGTAAGCTAAAACATTATGCTGCCTGTCATATATTCATAATAGTAAGAACAGATAAACTTCCAATTCAATTTTTCTTTATACCATACCATTTACATTACCGTTATCATAAGATTGCTTTACATGCAGGTTCCTCTAACGTTAAAAATCGCGAATGGTTGCACCAGAGTACTGTTAATACAATCTTGAATAGTTGATAGGGTAAATGTAACAGCTTGATTTCTGGGTTTAGCTTGCGTCATAGGAATGAACCTACTCAGAATCTCTCTACCTGCTGAAAACATGAGACATAAGTAAAGGTCGACCTTTTTGGCGATCTTTTTGCGCACGTGACAAGAGCTCACGAATCAGGGACCAATACGTTACAATTTAGGAAAATCGGTGTGTCTACAGCTGAAAATACAGTAGGCTCGCAAAATGACAGAGACGGCGAAGGAACCAGCTTTTTTTCCCTTTCACTGTGAGGCGCTTGAGGACACTTGTTCCTTGCGCTCGCGACTCTCGCGCTCGCTGGAGAAAAATAACGTTAGCAAAGAATCACCAACGAAAATGCTGTATGTCTCAGTATAATAACATTGCGAAGGGTCTAAAAGAGACCTGACCAGCCGAAATTTATTATTATTATTATTATTATTATTATTATTATCATTATCGTTGTCATTGTCATTGTCATTATCATTATCATTAACATAATCATTGTTATCTTCATCACTAAACTAAACTTTGCAAGAAATCAACGTGGCACAGATAGAACTTTATCAGAGCAGTGTGCAGTCATAACCAGCTGTTTCGCTCTCTTTTTTTCTTCATTACGGTATAGCATAATAGCATAGAATGATTACTGAGAGATTATTATACTGACAGTCAAAGGTGAGGTTGGCGTGGCAACATTCTTTGGTTGTAGTTGTTGGAATTCTTTTTTCTTATTATGTTCACAAAGTTTGATATTTACCATTGTTTTGTTTAATGCATGACGTCGTTTTATTTTATTTTATTTTTCTCTTTGAAAGTCCGTGAAGTCATTAAGTTCAGCTCCCACTAACATATTCTTCTCAAGCGGAACAACTGGAAATGCAAAGATGATCGAACACTCGCAAGCCAGTATGGGACTGGGAAGTTTAGCAATTGAAAAGTACGTGCTATAGGGGGAAGAACCACTGATTTTTCGCTCCTAATTTAGTCCCTTCGCCACCAAGGGGTAGTGGGTAAGAAGAGAGGGAGGGCTAAAAAATATTTCTTCCTCTATGAATGGGTGGCGCTTTTTATATAGAGGACAATACCAATTTCAGCACTGAAGCACGCGTATGGCTGGTACCTTACGCATACGCACAACCGAGGACGAAACAGCTCTCCATGGCTGCCGCTGCCGGGGTGATATGATTGTGCGCATGCGTAAGGTACAGTTGGTACGTGTGCTTCTGTGCTGAAATTAGTATTCTTTGTATAGAGGGTAGAGAGGAGAGCTGTAAAATGCATTCTTTCAGGTTTCTTCCTCGGTTAGGGTTAAAGCATTTAACTGAATCATACATTTCTCTTACAGGACTTATGAAGAAACAGATTTAATTTGGGTAACTACCCCTACTGGGTGGAGTGTGCTTCTTGCTCAGTCTTTTTATGGTGCTTGGTCCGATGGAGCAGGGGCTTTCGTTCATTACAAGAAAGTGACCCCTAGAGAAGCCCTGAAAACCTTGCAGGACTATCCCATTACTGTGGCTCAGTTTAGGCCTTCCATTTACATTAAGGCGTTGGACGAGGGTTCCCATGATAGCTTTAAATTTCCGACATTAAAACGCTGCTTAGTCACAGGGGAACCATCAAACAAGGAAATGCTACGTCGCTGGAGAGAAAAAACAGGAGTTGAGCTCTGGGACATTTACGGACAAACGGAGTTGGTATGTTTCAAAATCTGTTAATCAGGTTCTCCAATAGCCTGCGGACACAGTCGCATTTCCGGTCGTCGCAATACTTCTGTGTCCGCAGGCTAGGCCTCCAAAGATGTCTTCATTTAAGTGTCAATGCATTTCGCACGAGGTAATAACTTAAAACTCGCTTTTTCTACTCCCTGCTTTTGTAAGACGAGACGGCCAATTCTAAGTGTTTATTCAAGTCACGTGAAGGTTTAGGGTGATCTTTCCCTAGGGCCCTCCCCTCCCACCTCCTCCGCTCGGCAGTACAAAACTGAGCCACTGAGCTCCTGAGTCCATTGGGAAAGGAGCCTAGCTTATTTCTGTCCTTTATGAGAGGGTTTGAATACTACATTTCCTTATGATTGGAGGCGCTGTGCAAACAGTGTTATGGATTCTAGAGACCAATCCAGGCGTTGCGGACTGCAAAACCTAATCACATGCTCAGATTGCGGCCCTTTTCCTTAACTAAACTTTGTTTTGAGGTCCACTTTCTTTCAGTACAGTATGATGGAGAAATTTATGACTGCCAAAATGGCGCAGCTACCTGAAGACAATTCTCTGCAGTCATAGCAGACCTCTTTATGGACTACCTCACACATACTATCTTAGACATACCATGATGAATAATCAGGCTTTCATTATACATCTTTCTCTTTCATCTCGTATGTGCTTAATTCATATTTTTTGTTAAAGAATGCTTTGACATGGTACAGAGACGCAGGAAACAGCTCACAGCTCGAATCTGTTGGTAGGCCTTTCCATGGTGTTGACATGCTTGTAAGTTGATTTGACTTGTAGTAGTAAATATTCACCAACTTAAGCCGAACATTCTGCGAACAAATTCTGATACTTACGCATTTACGTCTTCATGTTTTGTAGGCTTATGCACTGTTTGTCAACTATCATTGAAATATAGGTTGTTGACGATAATAACCAAGAGCTACCGCATGACACAGTGGGAAGAATTGTGGTTCGTGTAAAACCCTATCGTCCTGTTAAGATGTTTACCTGTTATGTGGTAAGAAAAAGAAATAATTGTTAAGTGAGTTAACTCAGTTTTTTAGATTTAGCTAGAACAAACCTAAAGGTGATGTTACACGAGACGATTCGCCACCACGATTTTTCGCGCAACACAGCGTTGCAACATTGTTGCGACATTCAGGTTTCGAATGGTTACAACATTGTTCCAACATTGCAACGCTGTGTTGCGCTAAAAATCGTCTTTGCGAATCGTCCCGTGTAACATTACCTTAAGTTTCCGTTGAAATCTTCTCTCAAATCCTAGTTCTAACATACATACGTATAATGAACAATGTTACTATGAACTTTATTAACCTGAAGTGATAACTTGTTTGTAGGATGATCCTCAGAAAACTCAGGCTTGTTTTTCTGGAGATTTTTACGTGGCAGGTGCGTTAAGTTTGTGAACATTACAAGAGGGAAGTTGACGAGGACGTTTTCCTCGATGAGTTTTCCTTGTCATAAATAGCTTACCTGATTTGTAGAAATAATGTAAGCGCTATCGTTAGACCGCCCAGTCCCTCACGTATGTTACGAGTGGGCTTTCATCTAATGTGTAACTTGAATTACGATTTTATGATTTCAACCTGAATCTGCTTCAATTAGCTAATTATAGAAGTGGCTGCGCTCTATTCACGTCTGCTATTGTAACATGGGGAGTGTCAGAAGCTGATTCCAAACGAAGCCTCCATTCGGAAACCAATCAAAAACTGTACGAGTTTTTTCTTTAGAAGGCAAAAACCTTATGAAGTTCTCCCATTTACATGGCCAAGACTAGAAGTTATCAATCAAAACTTGCTAATATTATCAAATACACCCTTATATTATGCTAACTGGGCGTTAAAGTACCTTGCAATTAATTCATAAGTAAAGTCGGAACCTTTCACTGAAGGGCTAACTATGCTATACTGCTGAGTTATGACCTTTATCTGCCTGTGCATATTTTGGTACTGAGCTCTAACGGGTTAAATACTGAAACAGGTGATTTGGGACGGAGGGACAAAGACGGTCATTTCTGGATTGTCGGACGAGCTGATGACCTCATTAATGTGAACGCGTAAGACATTTTTCTCTAGCAATAAACCTTTCCGCTGATACGTGTAGCCGTATCTTCAAATAACTTTCACAAAATGTTCTTTTTACCGATTGAAAGTTAATTTTAAAATAAATCAGTCTAAACTTTTCCTTGTATGAAGCTTTTTTGCATTATATTCCTCCTTCCTGCACCTTGAAGATGAAGCACAAAAAAAAGTGGCATACTGTCGAGCGAAAGCTGCAGAGACAGTTTCATCTGATTTGATTGGGTGGATCAGAGCACTCCCTAACAAAAACTTTAATTACCGCAAGTAATAACAATGTAACTTACCGTGATTAGGATTGCTTTCATCCTGGGAGACCCAGGGACAGTCTAGTCTGCACCACAGCGGTTCTTTGCGTTGTCATCGTCGTTGCGTGACGAGACAAAGAACGGTTGTGAAGCAAGGTTTCAAGTTTCAAGTTTATTTAATATATATGAAAACTATTTACAATCAAATCTGACTGACTTGCATGTTGCTAAAAATAATCGAGGCAGGTCAGTCTCACAAGTTCTTAATATTACAAATGGCAAAAAAAGAGTTTGAAAATAGACAAGACTAAACTAACAGTTTTTCAAAAAAAAAAAAAGTGAGAAACGTATAAGTACTAAGAGAGAAAAACTGGAAGTATATATTTTTTAAGTTTGGCCATGATTTTGTCATTATCTTTATAGTTGTCTTCGGTTTTCAATATACTTAATAAAGCTCCTTAAAGTTTTTTTCTGAAGGTCTTCTTTGATATGTTTTTTTTTAAGCTATTTGGCATCTCATTCCATATTTGCTTAATTTGAATATGATGGTAATCTCTGTGCATGTCGTCGAAATGTCAGTCATTATTACATGTAGTCGTTTTTAGGAGTACTTTGTAAGGATGGTTGGCCGGTATAATTAGAGAATCATAACAATTATTTTCAGACTCCTGATCAATCCTTGTGATGTAGAGACGTCCTTACGAGAACATCCTGCGGTACTTGACTGTGCTGTGGTCAGCAGTCTCAATCAGTTGTCTCAGGTATTTTTATTTATATCTAGATTAGACGTTGATACTGTAAAACTGGGTACGAATCAAATTTTGTAACACGAGACATTAAAGAAGAGTTGCTTTGGACGAGAGTATATCGTATGGGCGAGAATAAAACCTGGTAAGACACTGAATCTGAGATTGGTTAAGAGGGACCGGTTGCATAAAACCTCTTCTAAAGTATCCAAGGGGCTACAATAGGTCAAGCTTTTGCTATCTGTCTAAAAGCTAAACCGTTTCTTTTCGCATCAACTGAATTCCAAAAATAATGGTCCAGTTTCGTTATTCATTAGACTATATTTAGGCATTGAAACTTTTTCCTGTCATCTGTTGCAACAAATGGCAAGGGTGACATGGATTGAAAGCGGAACAAGTTGGGCCAGCTTTTTCAAGTTTTTAATGCTTTACCTACAAGAATCATTAAAAAAAACATAGCTAGTGCCGGCCCCTTATGAAATTTGTTGGTACCTTCTTCATAACTCTACAGGATCATTTTGTGCATGGGTAAACATGGGCACCAAGTATGACTTCAGCACAGAATTGACCCAAAACAGCATTATCCTCGTAATATAGCTCGTGATATAGTGAAATACTTAAATGATACGGGTACGACACATTAAATGATTTTGGGTTTGTTAGTGGAAAACTTATAATTTTCGTATTTCTTTCTGCTACTTTTGAAACATCCTGAATGACCTGGATATCGTGAGATCTTTATAGCAGAAATAGTTTGTTGAAGTTAGGATTGTGCCGCAGTCTTCCTGGAAAATGAAAGCTAAGGCATCATCCTTATAAATGGGTTTAATTTTTTTAATGTCCTCGAGTCTCTCCCTGGCAGCGTAGTTTAGTTGGATAGCGGCCCCAGTGATTGGAAGGTCACGGATTCGTATCCTATTCTCTCTCTCCGCAAATTCCCCTGCTGTATCCCAATAAAAATAGAGAAAAGTACTGCAGTAATCGAAAATTAGAAAGCGCGCGGGGGACGATGGGAAGAGGGAAAAGGTGGGAGCCTACGTCCCTTCCTCTCTTTCCCCTTCCCATCGTGCCCCGCGCGCTTATTTCCCCTTCTTCCCAGTCTCCGTACGACACAAAGAGGCCTCTGCGGGAGGAGAGAGTATCCCATCAGTGATTTCTTGCTACCAACATCACAGCCAGCACATCTTTGCAAAAATAGTGTTGTTAGTCATTACTTTTCATTCAGTCTCATTCTGAAAATCTTTCCTATAATCCTATTGTTTTTCTTTAGTTTCCTTTCCCATTAAGTGACGGAATATAATTGAAGTTAGGAACGAGGCTCTTATCTGGGACCTGAATCAAGTTTTGTTTGCCTTAAATTGGTTAAGGATGTGTTTTCCTTTTTTTTAGACAATTTTAAAAGCATTTATTGTGCTGTCAAGTGACTTCAAGAACAAAAACCAGGATGAGCTGAAGACAGAACTACAGGAGTACATGAAATACAATGCTGCAGCCTGGATGTGTCCAGAAAAGGTCATCAAATTGTGACATATTTTAATTCCTTTTGCAGAAAACTTACAGTCGGCTCATGCATACTTCTTTGTACGTGTGAAAAGATCCGTTTTACCAAGAGCCATAATAGCTCTTGGTTTGTTTACCCTACACGGTCTAACTACAAACTCTCGTAGGAGTGCGTTCTACGTGGAGCGCAGTAACTCAATTTCGATGCACAAAGTCTTTTTTGACCCCAACAAGGGTTTGATCGGGATTAAACGAAAAAGACCACTGCATCTGAGATAAGATAGATAAGAGAGTTTGGTACTCGGGGGTTCTCCCCTATATAAGACATATAAGTATATTCCGCCCTCGTAGGGTATGGTTTTTGCCCCGTTTCGGTATGAAGATGGGTATAGATTTATCCATTTTTGTCTGGAATCGGGTATGGTTTTTGAGGGAATTACGGGAGTGTATGAAAGTATTTGTCGTTTCAATTCCAAATGAATAAGGAAGAAAGAGTTATATGCGAATTCGAAATGGCTTTTAAGAAACCTTTTTGTTGGCGTTCTAATCTGAGTGCATGTAATGTTAATAAAAAGAGGCGAGGTCTGAAAAAGGGGGTGAAAAATGACAGTTTTTAGGTCTGGAATAGGGTCAGGATTTGGAGAACCGAGTGGCACACCTCCACCAAGAATTCCCAGGAGTAAATCCCGGGTAACCCCTGGTTTGGTAAACCCTGCACAAAAAAAAAATCATTAAACGTTTCTGGGCTGCTCACCTACCCCTCCCTTAAGCCAACATTTTACCCCATGCCAAGTGAGAAGTAAGTGTTAATGTTGGCTTAGGGGAGGGGTATGTGGGTAGTTTCCCAAAAACGTATAATGCACGATCCAAAGAAACAATAAAATTTCTATCTTTATATCATCCTATTTTACAGATTGAGTTCATAGACGATCTTCCTAGAAATTTATCAGGCAAGGTAGTTAGACGTCAGCTGAGAGATAAGGAGTGGAATATCCAGTGAATGATACAGCCCTACATATTGCAAAGTAATCTTTTCTCAGACTCTAAATAATAGAACAGGAAAATTCACAATTGTACTTCATTCCGATCACTTTTGTTATGATTCTGTATGTTTCGTTTTGATGCCCTCGCGGGAATTTGTCATTTGTCTTTTCGTAAGTTATGTTATGCGCATGGTAAGACAACATTTGAAAGAGGCACTTCTCTAGAGTATTGCCACATGACTAACATTTGAAAAACATGCGTACGCACGTAAATTATGCGCGCGTATATAAAATAGAGACAATAGTGAGTTTACGCAACAGGACGGCAGGAAGAAGAGGACGGCAAAACAGCTGTGTGTGACAAAGGTGACAAGGCTATTACCTGTGGGTTTTGTCGTGATCTTCACTTAACACCAAGGTTTTCTGGTCCATTACAAAAAGATCTGTTTAAAGGAAAGTGAAGTTTGGCGAAAAGTTGTTTCAAACAAAATTATTGTCACGCTTGTCACACAAGGTTTGCCGTCTTCTTTCCTCTCCCGTCCTGTTGCGTAAGTTCACTATTGTATGGAAGGTCACGCATATACGTTAAAGTTAAACCTCGTTCAACTTCTACGTTTACGCGTGGCCTTTCATACATTGCCTCTATTTCATTTACGCGCGTAATATACGTGCGTACGCACGGAGAAATTACGTGACAGTGGAAATCAACCCTAAGGAAGGACTCAAGGCCTAAACGTGTATGTACGGCTGAACAGGGTAAAGTTTTCACGGTCTTGGGTCCTAATCGTGGTATACAATTTCACTATTTAGCGCATTGAACTGGACAGTTTGCGTAGCAGGCGTTTGAGAGGGAAGGGGAAGAGGATTTTCAGTTCGAACGCCTGCCTGCAGGCTATGAACAGGGTGCCTTTTTGGACTGGAAGCCTTTAAAAGAGGGTGAAGGTTAGCGATGAGCGTTCTACATGTACATGTTCAACATGTACACCCCTGTACATATAGAAGTTCTGCTTGGTACTAACCTGGGAAGCTGCTAAAATTGGGCCTGATCATACCAACAATATTTTTCCAAAAACAATTGTCATTCCATGATATTAGTTTAAAAAATTTCCTTATTCTATATACGCAACGAAACGAATCAGGGTCATGAAACATGATGAAATTAAGTCTAGCCAAATAAACGAATTTTGTCTTAAACAGCGTCAGGGTTTGAAGGCCTCGGCCGCACCCCTCTACCCTTGAGTGCCCCTTACGCTCCCCCACTCCCGGGTTTAAGAGCGAGATCCGTTTTGCCCTCGTCCCTAACGAATTCGAATTTCATGAGATATGAGTCATTAGCCAGGTCATGCTTTGATTACTTCGTGGCAATGACTGTAACGAAGCTTAAGAACTTAAGAACCAATAAAGCCAAATTGGAATAAAATAGTTGATTTATTTCTCAATTCATACACAATTATCTATCTAATTGTTACACTGTAATATTTCATTCATTTACTCTTTTCTAAAGTTGTGTTATACTGTACCGCACCGCCTCTTAATAAATCATAAGCACATTTTTATCCACTACGTATAACTCGTTTGCGTAATCAAAATTGACAGTAAGGAAGTCATCTTTTTTGGTTGACATGCCACTGAGGAATAAAAAACAACTTAGAAAGCAATTTCAAGGCAAGCTCAAGTTTATTATGGTTGACATTGGTTTCAGGCCGCAAGTATGAACACAGTAAACGAGTTTCAATATGAAAAGGAAGACACCCTTTTCGGTCCCTGAGGTACAAACTGTAAACGTTAAACACAGCGAAACAAACACTGTACTTATTTATAAAAACTTTGACGGAATTTTTGAGTGAAAGTCTGACTTTTCTATTGATTCACAAGGTTGAAAACTGTTGGAATTTTCTCGTCTAAGGGCACGTTTACTTGGAGGTGAAGGACCCTAGGTAGGTGAGGTAACCCGTTCAGGTGGGGTAAAAACATTACCCGCGTTTACACGCAATCTTACAACCACGCCATCCCGGGGTACACTTCCCAATATTACTGAATGGTCGCTAAGCACGTAGACAAAACAAATTGGCGGGCAAACGACGTGTTTTGGCGGTTTTGCTGCTCTTGCCGTAACCTTTCAGAGCTGTGGCTTCCTATTGTCACTTTAATGCTCCAAAGTCTGCGCCAAAGACAGGGTTATCCCACCTTGACACGCTTGCATGGCAAAATTTGACCCTGGCTGAGAGGGTTGTTCGGACTGGCACACTGGGCAACCCGCCTCGACGGGTCACCCCAAAATGAGAGATAATATGGACAGGCAGGTTACCCCACCTAAGCGGGTTACCTCACCTACCTGGGTTCCCCCACCTCCATGTTAACAGGCCCTTAGGATATAGTAATACCATGTTCCAGAAATCCTCCACCTCTGTGAAAAGTTGAAAGTGGGAAAGATTTTCAGCCCTACTCTTTTAGTGCATGGTCAGATGCTCGTATCAGCTGCGATAAGAACCTTAAAGCTAACATTCACATGACAAATACTATTGCCGTGTTACCTTGCTAAGAATACAAAAATGTAATGTAGTTAACAATGAAGGTAATTGGCCAATGCGGAAAATACCATAGGATTTTTTTAACTGCAGTTTGGCTGGTGCTTCATGTAAACATGACTTCTGCATTCACCATTTTTAAATCGACAATAATATACACTTAATGTCAGATCTCGAGGGGAACGGTTAGTTTTGTTTTCCCTTGAGTCCTGACGTTTCCGGAGACGAAGTCGAGGGAAACATCAGGACTCGAGGGAAAACAAAACTAACTGGTTTCCCGAGGGACCTGACATTAAGTGGTTTGTTATATTTCTAGACTTTCACTTCAACAGCAACAAAAGATAACCAGAGCGAACCAAAACAGTCCACTCGGTACATATAACAACACCAATTTAATTCTCAAAACTACTGAATGAATGATTTGCAAAGTACTTTCATATATTATCTGCATCATTTTCCACCTCTAGCTACTGTTTCTCTTCTAGGATAACTTTTAAAATCGTTGCTTTTTAGCTTGAGGCTTCGTGTTTATGTTGTTGTGTTCATTCACGAAAAAAGAAAACTGGCAGTGTTTTTCCCGCCTTCTGTCACGCCACTTTCCACCATGCCTTCATCAAGTGCTGTAATGTATCCTGAGTGGGGTACATTGCTTAATGTACATGATCGGGATTCATTTGATTTTAGTCAAGGCCACGTGACCAAGAATCAACCAATGGCAGTCCCTGTTTAGTTGAGTGAAAGTTTACGAATATAACAATGTACCTTGTTTACCCTCCCCCAACCCCTCCCCCACCTACCCCAAATTTTGCTTAACTATTGTTTCCAATTTCTCCTGACTATTACAGTCATCCCAAGAGAGATTGAAGGCAATGGTTATGCAAAATTTTTAGGGGGGGGGGGGGGGGGGGTAAACAAAGTACTTTATGGTGTGTACCAAAATAGGAGAGTTATGTTTTGTTCTTTGCATGGACTGCTCATGCAGTGTATGCAAATTTATGATAACCTTATGCACTGGGCATGAAAATCATGCAAAGAACAAAGATAGTGCAAAAAATGGAGGACCATCCTAACTAATCTAGTACCCAGATCTTCTGTCAACAAGGCTTTGTCAACAAGAGATCTGGGTACAAGATTACATCCAAATGGAAATTGTTAAGAACTACATGTGAATTGAAAAGCTCATCCCTTATCCTCTCGCACAATCACCACTGGATAGTTTTCTAAAGTTCTTATAACTTGCACTTTCCATTCTATGTGGCTTTGATAGTCAGTAAAGGTATTGATAATAATTATAGCAACACCAAAAAGCTTAAAACCTGGTCTGCTATGTCAGTACAGCTCTGTAAAGAAACAACACCAATAATAACCATATTGATACAAGCCCAAAGCCAGGAGCCATACTGCCAGATGCTTAACTCTCCCATCCTTGTCTCTGATGTTTGATACTTGAACAACCGATAGAACATCAACCAGACAAAAGATACAGTCTGAATTCAAAGAAAAAAGAACATACTTATTAAAGCTAGGACTTGCATAGTATTATCAAACACCTATGTCGTTTTCATCTGACTTTAATGGCAATTTACTCTAGCATTTTAACTGGTCTAGTTAAAATCCCCAACCATTAAATTTTAAAAAAAGTAAAGGTAATTTGGTGAGATTCAGTGCAAACTCGGTTTTCATTTCATGGTAACTGGCTGGAATTTGAAAAATTGGAAGATGTAATTTGCAAGTGGCAGTTTACAGGCATGGCTAAGATATGAACTTGGGATTACTGTGCTCACATCCTACAAGTATTCAGGGCAGAACTTTAAGGGGCTACAATGTATGTCACAAGGATATTGGTGTTTTACATGTTGGTCAGTTCTGTGCTTAATCACTTAGTGCCTTTAACCATACACAAAATTCTACTGTAGATTTTTTGGTGATTTTTAGCAGGCATAGCATTAAGATTTTAAAAGTTGGCCCAACTCGCCCGACTTTTAATCCATCTCTATCCTTGCCACAGTTTTAATGCCTAACTGAAACTGGACCATTAATTTTGGAATTCAACTGATGAGAAAAAGTTTTACCTTCAAAAAAAAAAGAGAGCAAATTTTGTGACATACACATGTACATGTATATAGCCCCTTCAAACTCAGGGCCTTTGGACTGCATGTCCAGTGCTCTAACCACCCTCCAGTATTATACAGCAAATGACATTGTACCCAGCATCAGCTAACATGCTGGATGATGTTAAATTGGTCTTGGGCCTAAGGTAACCAATAAAATATCTAACACAACAATGACTCAAACATTGCATACATGATGAAGCAGTTGGATAATAACACAATTACATTACATTGTCTAAATCCGGGGCAGACTCGATGAGACAAACAGAGGGCCTGTACCTTACATGAGCAACCATAACATACATGTAAATAATTGTCATTATAAGGAAATAAGCTTTACATTGGGAAACATTGGGCCGGTTGTTCAAAATAATGGAGTTTAGCCAGTGTTTAACAAAACTGCGTTCTAAGACACTTTAAGTTTACCAAACCGCTTTATGTAAACACCATTTAGCGTGAACAGTTTCATAAAAGCATATGGCGTAGACAAGAAAAACATTTTTTTTCTTAAAAATACCCACTAAGGAAGAGATCTGGAGATCCTAAACTGCGGTCTAAGTTAGAATTCGTTTCTTCTCTGAAAAGCAGGTTTAACATTAAGGTGATTGTCAACTATACTGATTTCATTTAAAACGTAAATGTGTACCTTGACTCTCAGAGCTCTGGATGCCGTCTTCTGGCATTCATAAAAAAGTTTGCAACAGTGCCCCTTTCAAGTCCCAGTTCCTCTGCAAGAGCGTTCTGCATTTCTCTTGAAGGTTTCTTGGTTTCTTTGAAAATAGCAAACAAGGCTCTCTTCTGGGAGTCGGTAAAGTAAAGTCTTGCCCTCTTGCTTGGTGGATCTTCAGCATGTTCTTTTCTAGCTTTAGCATCAAGTTCCAAGGCAGCTGAAAGAACATAATCAGCATCAATCAGAGTAGATGAGTAAAAGAATTTACCATGCTGTTTTTTGCATGTACTTAAAAAAGATGCAGTTTCTCTGGTATAAAGAAAGAGAAAAATCATTTTACTGACATTGTTAAGTGAAAGTTCCAAACCTACTGGTGGCTTAAATGTTTTTCATTGTCCCATGCTCCTTAAAGGACAAAAAGTTAGCTTTGATGATCTTTGGTTCACATCAAATGTGTGACTTAGTGTGACTGAAACAGCAGGGCTTGAAATTGTGACTGATATGGTCACCAATGCGACTAACATTTTCTCCTTGGTAACTAAAAATTCTGGTTTAGTTGCCACTTTGGTGACCAGATTTCTCTATGATTTAGATTTAAATAATTTTTCAAAGAGTGAAGTTAAAACAAACATTTCATCTTATCTTGCTTTGCTTTTGTCATAAAAAATGTGCCAAACTGCATAAACAAAGCCAGGTTACCTCCACATTTATACCGACTTATTTGTCCGCGATAATTTCAAACAATCAAATCTGATGGATTGCGCTGTACTACAGGGCTTCTGATAGGATGCGGAAAAAAAGTCAAATTTTGCGAGATTTTCACAGACAGATTCATGGAGCTAACTTCTCTGAAAAACAATCGGTAAAAAGTGGCAGATGTTATGGGAACTTTCTGGGCAAATTTCACTAGAAATCGATCGATGTTGCGCTGATTTGACGAGTGTGGTTAATGCTTTTTAACAGAGATAATAATTTTGCTATTCTAACAACAAAGCATTTGAGAAATGAGCCAATGGCAAAAATTTTAACATCAAGACTAGCGCCCAGTTTTTGGCAACATAATTTACACCTGGTAGTTTTGGGACGTTCACTCATTGTGGTGATGAAGTTTCAACATAAATTTGCAAGTTTACGGCAATTAAACAGCCCCAATAGCCGTGATAAGTTTCAAATATGTTGTATCGACTTTTATTTAATAAGATTTCTCGTGAATTCCGCGGTAATTCGCATGTTTTTTGTGAATTTCGCGGGGTTACCTGAATTTCGCATCTCCACAACCTCGTTACATATCAGAAGCCCTGATGCTGTGAGCTGCGTCATTTACATTATCAGGCCATCTGATATTATGCAATGGTGCGATTTCGCACAATTGACCTTAAATTGCATTGGATCGCACAATTTGAGGAAAATCGCATAATTCGTAAAAAAAATGTTAAATTCAAGTAAAGTAAACAATAAATTCTAACTTAAATCAAACAATTTCCCAATCTTAATGTTATTTAAGGTGATTTACCACTAAAGAATGCCTTGCAAGACATCTGAAACCTTCGATCGCTGTATCTTGGCAGCCATTTTGATTTCAGAGACAAGCAGTGTGGTCAGCGGTGGAATGGCGTCATGTAATATTAAACAAGTGTCCTTTTTCTTTCTTTCTATTTGTTTTCTTTTCTGGGTCAACATAATTGGACAAATTTAACTAATTGGTTTTAAAATAGATGTTTTATTATTCTTTTACATTCAAATTGCCTGTTAAACAACATTAAAGTGATTTTTCTCCTTTGAAACCTGGAAAAACAATGTTAGTAAGCCCTGAAAAAATCACATAATTTATCGCATTATAATCCTTTCTTATCACACAATCTACCCTGAAAATATCGCACAATTTCTGATTTTTGATCGCACCCTATCAGATGGGCTGCATATACAAACTGGTGCCTAAAAATTTGCATCTGGCAACTATATTTCTCCAGTTGGTCACCAAAGGGTGACCTGAGGATTTTTTTAATTTTGAGCCCTGAACAGGCAATGAAACATAGCAAAGGTACCACCAGTCAGATGTGCCCTAATCCTAACCTTAACCCAAACCCCACATGCTGAGCTGATTTTTCATGACAAGTATGAAATAATCTACATTTCATCTTTCTCAGAAGAACATTTCTCTTTATATCTTACAAAGGAAAAAGTTAACGGAACTGATTTTTGGCAAGACTGTTCTATTTATCTTTTTCCATCTCCTGGATTATTGACTTTATCCATGGAAGAGTTTCAATTTTTATTTTTGGAGGGTGTGACAATGAAAACCAGCAATGAAACATTTTATTACATAACCACCGTTAAAAAAAAGAAACTGAGCTTTTGCGCGAAAACAGGATGTCTTCACATGTGAAAGGTTAGTGCTGTCTATCAATTAGGAAGTCTCATGTCATTGTCCTCTTGGGAAAAAAAAACATTTCTTAGCAAATGAAATTGCCCAACATTAACCCATTCGCCCCTGAACCGCCCGTAACCACCTGTGCGGATCCAGGTCCTTTCTACCCTTTGTGACGTCATCAGTTTTAACGGTCAAGGACAACTTTCTTCGCTAAATTGTGCAGAGTGAAGAGATCTTTCAAACCATACCAGAATGAGCACAATTCAGTCAAGGACACCGGAGAAAGAAGCAAAAAACCACGTGACATTGAACTGAAAATCTCCATGAAAATCTTGTTCCATTACCCACCTACCTTTCCTTTCACCTAATCCTAAGATCCTAAAAGCTTTCCTGAAAACTCTTCCCACCAAAATAAAGCCTACTAAATGCCCAGCAAGAGAAAAAAAAATGAGGCAAGAAAAGCGAAAAAAGAAGGGAGGAGAGAAAGCGAAGAGTAAAAGTCAAGACTGCTGTGTCACTTTTAAACCCAAAAACTATCTCGACATTTTGCTTTCTGCGCATGCCCCAACTTCGCAAGCTGATATTTTGCATCTGGATCAGAAGGCCGCGAAGTGTACGACCTGTAAACCGGTTTGTGGTAAGTTTTAGCTCTTTATAGCACGACAGTGACCAGAAAACCACTCGACTAGCTTCAAAACGCGTTTTTCGGCAAAATCTCCAGGAGCGAATGGGTTAATAAAGGAACATTAACCATTAAGGTGGCTCGACCCCGGGGGGGGGGGGGGGGGGGGGCACTGCCATATATGGGCTATATAGGTATGTGCCGCTGTGAAGGGTATGGTTTTCAAGCAGTTTACTCTAGGATAGGGTATATAAATCAGAGCGTTTGGGTCTAGAATAGGGTATCATTTTTTAGGAAACTGATCAGTTGGTTGAAGATTTTACCTAGACTAGGGAAACAGCTACTCTAGGATAGGGGGGATTTGGGGAGTTTACTCTAGTATAGGGTAGCAAAATTCAGCTCAACTAGCTCTCGTATAGGTTAAGGGTTCCAGGGTCCCAGCGGCACATCCCCACCCAGAAATTCCTAAAGTACCCCCCCCCCCCCCCACCCCCGGGGAGCTTGACAGGGTTTTTTAGGGTCAATACCTCCCATGTTTGAGCATAAACTACGTCACCATTAACAAAGATTTGGAAAAATTGCCACCACAGCTGTATTAGGTAAAGATGAAAATTTGCTATGATCAGGGTTACAATAGAAAAAGTTTCCATGAACAATTTTCGAAGAACATTTTCCAGTGCCAAGAAATACAGTTGCAAATAAAAGAAACAACTAGGCATCATTTTGTTGCTATGACAACTCCGATGTCATTGCAACCTTGATCACAACAAATTTTCATCTTTACCTGATACAGCTGTGGTGGTATCAATGGTATTAATGGCCATGTTCTTTAAGCTCAAATGTGCGATGTATTGATCCTGAAAAACCCTATCAAGCCACCTTAAGCTTACAGTCAGTCAACAAAAGAGCATTATGAAAATGTGCCACAATAAGCAACACAGGTGTAAACAAAACAGTTTGGTCAAAATGGTGCTGAAAGAAAGGAAAATCCCTGGGGGAGGGTAATTCCTAGAAGTGGGCTAATGAGCATGTGCTGCTGGATGGGGTCGCATTTTCACAACTGGATTGACTATTATGGTGTTACATTCTTGTAAGAGTTACTAGAATGGGATAGTGCATTTTCAGATGTTTGGGGGCAGAAAATTCAGGGACAGGATCTAGGGATTTAAAAATAGATTTAGACCACATTAAGTTACCAAAAATGTGGCAGTTCATTTTAGGATGTTCTAGTTCAAAGGCTTTATGAGGTAGTTGCATAAGCAGAAAGTGACTAAGATGGGATTGCAAAAATAACTTTTTTCTTGGGGGGGGGGGGGGGGGGGGGGGCGTATGGGTTCTGAGAGGCCAGCGGCACATACCCAGCTGCAATTAACCCAAGTAACCACCAGGAGCTAAACACTTTTTCACACCAAAGCGTCACTAACCTTCTGCCCTCAATTGTGGGATCCTCTTTACTTCTGGCAGATCTAACCACTCCTTCATTTTACGATATATTTCCCTGCCACCTCTCAACTCGTTCCAAGGTTTTGGCTTCTTCAAAATGTCACTTAGTGTCCCTTGAGAACGATTTAAAACTTTTCGTGCAAAAACAGCTTGTGGTATTGAATACTTCTTGAGTTCATTAGCGAGAGTTTCGGCAATTTGTTTAGTGTCAAGGTCTTCGAATCTCTTCAAATACAATTCGGCTGATTCTCCCTCCAAAGTATCGGTAGATTCCGTAAGCTTATCTTGTGGCGGTTTTCTCGTTCTTAAGCCTTTATTTTCATTTGATGACGAACTACATGTCTCTGATTGGCTTTCACTCGAGAATTCTCCTCTGTGAGTCTGGTCTTCATCTAAAACGCCATTACTAGAGTTGTATTCTTGTAACTGCGTAGTGCTTGCGATCAACTCGTTAATCTGATCCAGAGCGACTTGTTCAACGACAACAATCCCTCGAGCGTTCTCCAATGAAAGCCCCTCTGAAACCACGGTAGTCGTAACGCCCGAAGTTTCTGTATCCAGCAAGTTATGGTTTCTCACATTTTCGTTCATTTTATCGCTGACATCCCTGGAGCTCGTAAGAACCTCGACCCCTGCCTTCAAACGACTTTCCACATCACTTATGCTTATCTCGTTTGTAATCTTTGACTGCTCGTTGTAAGTATAAGGTGAATTTAAAGGAGATTTCCTCTGAAGACCTAGTACCTCTGAAATAAAAGTTTCGTCGCGAACATCGTTCTTCGAAGAGTGGATATTGTTTCCGTCGTCGTTACAGACAGAGGAAGTGTTAACTTCTTCCGAGGCTCCAAGAATTAACGGATCCAACTCATCCACATTAGCATTTGGATTAACAGATTCAACGGACGAGTTTGAAACGGACGGTAATGAATTTACGGCGGAATCTCCACGGGTATCCATCCCAGAAACTTACGTTGTTACAAAGTCTTTAGCCTATTATAAAACTTTTAGTGAAGTTCTCCACTACTGACGTAAATGAAAGGTAAAAATTGGAGTAACTTTGAGTCCAAATGAACGAAAAGTCACCGCCATATGTAGGAACAGCTTGACTTTGTGACCACCCCTTGTTATTCGGTCGTAAAGAGTGATAAAAGTGAATGGATTTCCTTCATTTCCCTTCTGTTCTTTCATTCTTGTCGTTCTTGGACATCACACCAGCCCAGAATGAATTGCCTCAGGCTGATTGCCTGTTCTTAAGATAGATAAGGACAAGAAATTCGCATGTATGATTTATTATTCATTCAAAGTATTTCGGGGTAAGCATGTTTTAGCTTGTTGTTTAAAGCAATGAATGTCATGGTCATGATTAGCCTGTGTTGCAGCCGGCCCAGGCACTTGTCCAAGTCACGTGTAGTCCGTACTGAAGGTTTAGAGCGTTTGCGACGCGGGCAAGGTCATGATTTGATTCTGCATAATTCTGCACATCATATACTCAGTCTCATCCAATAATTGCTGATGATTAACAGTTTACAATTTATAATTCTCAGCGTCTCCACTGAGGTGGCTAATCCCAGCTTAACTCACGAATTACTATAATGTTCCAGGCGAGCTTCCACTATTCGTTAAATACCCTTGTTACGCTGCCAAAAAATTAAACTGTGACTCGAGACGTAACATGCAAATTTGTAACATAAGTGGTAAATTCTACAACTTTATACGGAAAATATAACAACATTTTTACCTCGAAACTGCAATAACCAGAACAAGACTGTTAGAGCATCTAAACACTAGGAAGCTTAAGTAAGGCGTTTTGAGCCACTATGCTCGTCGACCACAAGTGAGACCTTTTCGATCCTTTTTAATATGCTTTGGCGCTATCAAATTTGTATTGCCAAGTGTCGTTTCTCTTACAGAGACGATTTGCCGGAACATTTGGGCAAAGCATTTCTCCTTAAGCATTTCCTGAGAAAGCCAAGCCACTGCCAGTTGACTTGCGTCCAGGCTCCAAAACGTTTGGTTGAAGTTTTCTGGTGGTAAACGCAGTTTTGCAAATCAACCGTACTTCGTCTCCTATTCGTTTTCAAAATGAGAAAACTTGATTAAGTTTCCGATTTTTTATAACTGGTAGTGTGGTAACGTAATCATTTCTATATTGCTCTTAGGAGCTTGTTTCACAGGCAGCAGTACTGAAACAGTTTTCCGTTGTGGCGTAATCGAAAAAGAAACCTATCTGAAAGAACTTTAAACGGAGTTGCATGGAAAATTGCAGCGTTTTTCACCAGGTAATAGGCTCATGCTTTCACTTTTTACTGTCTGTTTCTTTACTTTTTTTTCTACTTTTTTTCTACTGGTGTCTCTGACATGTTTTCAGATACGCACGTGCGTCCTGGCGTGGCACAGATAGCAGCTACACCCTAGCTGCCTATTTAGATGAACTTCGAATCTCCTCAAGGAATAAGGAGGGAGTCCAACCTCTGGTTCGTCATCAGGGCTACTTCATTAGAAAATGGGAGGGGCGCGATATCGAGTGTTAAGTTAAAGGGGAAGCGAAACCCGCCGACCGGTTAGCTCAATCGAATGAGCGCCGGTCTGCCAAACGGAAGGTCGCGTCCCGGGGGTACCCCTGGGAATTCTTGGTGGCGATGTGCCGACTGTTTATACAAATTCTGACCCTATTTCAGACCAAAAAATGTTTTTTTCCACAGACATATTGAATTCTGCAAGCAGAATACTGCAATGCTGATCGTCATGATCCTACTGCGTGAAAATTAACTTTGCAAGACATCAACACGACACCGAAAGAACTCAAAACAGAGCGGGATTGTAGCCTTAGACAGTTGTTTCGCCCTTTTTGGGGCTCGTCAGTATGGCGCAACACCCGTTTTCAGGCCTGGCCTCTAAAATCCATAACCATTTTCAGACCTGGTCTCTAAGAAATTATGTCATCACCACGTAGATTTGAAAGCTAAATAAAAGGTTTCCGAAAATACACTTCGAATTCGTATATTACTCTTTCTTATTGTTCATACAATCCCGTAGTGCCCTCAAAAACCATACCTAATTCCAGACCAAAATGGGAAAAATGGATACCCGTTTTCAGACCAAAAGGGGCAAAAACCCTACCCTTTGGGGCGGCACTTGGCTTATATAAGGGGGTACCCCCCGCCGGGGGTCGTGGGTTCAACCCTAGCCGGACCAACACTCAGGTTCTCAACCTCGTCCCCAGGGCGATTTTCCCTGGCTTTGTAGGTGAGGCGCCCCTCCTCCAAAGCCAGGGAAAAGAGCCCTGTGGACGAGGTTGTCAGGGTCTTAAAATAGCTGAGGAGAATGTGCTGCCTTTGTTGTGACATATACTAATCGTTAGACATTCTAGTCTTTTCTGATAAGGGCGAAAAACCGTACGCCCCATCTTACACCCCTTTAATTCACTGTTCTGATTCTTGTGGGACATAAAATAACCCATACTGCTGTTCGTAAAGAGTAGGGGGCGTAGACCCTTGTGGTGTGGTACAACCTTTCATGGGCTGGGTGGGTTATGAAGGGATTGATATCAATTGGAACGAAAGTCCTGTTTCATCCCGTGTCATCGTTTTGAGTCACCGTAGCGAATTAAAAAAAGAGGAAACCAGAGGAGCGCGCCAACACGACACTCATCCCTGGACAGGATATGTTGTAAGTACCCGGTTACGCACCGTAGGTAAAGAGGAGCGAGCGGACAAAAGTTCCTTGAATGAAGACATAACGCGATGGTGTAGCCGGCAAGGCTTGAACCCGGACTACCGATCCGAAGACCGGAGCAGTGCGGATAATCACTAGGAAATCAACCAGCAGTTTATTTTGCTGTAACATATATTTTACTTGGACATATCAGTAGTACACGAACGTTGTCTAATTAGGTAAAGATCAATCAAATTCCACTGAGATTTTACCCCCTTTCTCTTCGCCTCTCTTCCCGTGAAGGATCTCAGGCGCGGATCCACACCTGTTTCCACCGTTTTACTAAAATCGGTCAGATTTTTGGTAATATATATATTTTTAATAAGCAAAACTTTCCAAGTTTCAAGGCTTCATCCTAGGAGAATGGAACAGACCAATGTCCTGTTTGAATCACTCAGTAACCCAGGAAAGGGGACTTTAGGGAGTTAAAAAAACTTCCGGAAAAATTTCCGGAGGGACATGCCCCCAGACCCCTCTAGAAGCTTGTGCCTTCGGCGCTCGTTTAGGAAATTGGTCAGTATTTATCCTAGATCCGCGCCTGGATCAGGGGTGATTAAAACAGTGCATCGCGCTCTCTTCCTCCTTGGCAGTATTTAGAATCTCGATTTTGACCTTTATCAGGAGTCTCCAAACTGTGGATATCTCAGCGCTAAAGGAGTTCATTCACACATTTAATTTAATCGAAGATGCCAATCTCGGCCAATCAGAAATGTAATTTTAATGAACCATTTTCGTAGGATCTCGTTCCTTAGGTAAACTCCTCTAAAAGCCGAAATGAAAGGGGGATATCAGGAGCGATGGGTTTGTTATATGCCCGATGATATCAACGGTACGACCTTCTGCCTATACAGGAATCGTGCCACCAAACCAATGATTTGTGGTGCTCGAGTGTTCAGAGGAACAAGAAAACGATGTGTCCCTGTTTTCATAATATCCAAAATAATCCGCGTTCCATACAGAAATTCCCGGTGGCTTAAAATTCCCGAAAGAACAGCGCCCGAAGCTCAAGTCGTGGTGCAAGAGTGATCCAGTATCTTGCCACCAAGCTGCAGTACACTGTGAACAGTTGTATCCCTTGATATTGATGTAATCCATGAGCTTGCAGGAATATCGCCCTTCAAAGCTCAAGATATTGAACTTCGAGAAATTTCCTTTAACATAATCTCGACGATCAAACACTTTGACCGGGAAATTGCAAGTTATTCGCCAGTGACTTGACACTGCTTTTAGATCTTGCATTTGTCGTAGGTGTAGACGGTACGCACTCCAGTTTGGATTACTCGGGTTTAATGAACCATCTACGTAAAAAGGAACTTTCGTTAACTTTTTAATGTCCTTGTTGTGGTAAGCTTGCGACATTACTAGTGTCCATGCCCAGCCGTTCTCAGAGGCCAGATCGCAAAACACTCTGAAAGGATGACTACGGCTGTCCCAGACAGTATAGAAACCTGATGAGTAAAACCCACTTTCCAACAAGTCCAAACAGCTCCTTGGGTTCTAAAAAGGAAAACAGTTTTTACCATTATATAAAAAGCACATAATTTTTATTAAAGTTGACAAGGCATTTTAAAAACAATCGAGAACAAGGCCCGGTCTTTTTAATGAGCTAGACCTTATTCTCCTCCTCAAATTAGGTAAATGACACGTTCGCCGTGGGAGTTGGAGAACCTGGGTATTTCAATTGGCAGTCTCGCCTGGGACAGTCCGGAACGAAAATCCGAAATTTTTATGAGCCGATAATAGCATGATTTGTAGTGATATTTGGCATAAATACCACGAGTGATATTTCAAAAGAGTTATACGTAATGTCACGAGCCGTTAGGCGAGTGAAATTTGAGACAATTTTGAAATTTCACGAGTGGTATTTACGCCAAACATAACGTACAAATCTTGCTATTATTTGTTTATACTACTACACACTAAAGGTTTGTAATTTTCACACGTAGGTATTTCAAATTAAGCTGAAATACTACTGCTCTAAGCCAATCAAATTGCAGAAATTTCTCATGTAGTAGTATAAATATATTAACGTGATTCCCAACTCAGTTTATGAATTTTGTTAGGCTCAAATCCAAATTACTTTCGCGTCATTTAGTCTCCAGTGATAACCAACCCGAACTGCGATTAAAGTAAAAAGGGAACCAAGCCATATTTTGCGGCTCCTCGAATCGAATCACCTTCTCCTCGGCGTTTGCATGTGGCTCGAGGTTCAGGCTAAACTGGAGTCGGTCTTCTAACCAAAGTACTGTTTGTTAGTGAGATTTGTTCTTAGTTTTAGCTGTTGAAATTTTGCGTTTTTTTATGGTTTTGTTCCAGTGTCCTTGTTCGTTTTTCAGGTTCTGTTATATTGGTCCCCTCCTTGAATGTTTTTGAAGCTGTCAATCGCTTGTTACAAAATTTAATCATTGCGAAGAAAAAATTGATTAAAGGGACAAACAGGTCTCTACAATGAGAAGATGTTTATTTTGGCTACAAGGAAGAAGCGAGCACTGTATTCAGTATCAGAACAAAACATTTTCTATTTTGTAATTAACGTCATCACAAAAAACCTTTTTATTACAATAAACTTCCTCAAAGGCACTTACCTTAATCGCCATCAGCCGTCCGAACAGGCTCCCGGGTTGATAAGAAAAATGTTCTTCCACATCTCCCTGGGTTTCGCCGTTTATCTCGCAGAGGCCATTGTTCTCTGTTGTGTTATAGTAATTGTATGACTTGCACTGCGAATAAGCCAAGCATTTCTGGGCGCAAGACAGAAAATCACTAGTTTTAAACTTTGCGATGGTACACCCAAGTAAAACCCGATCAGAAATTATTGAACCAAGAGCCTGGCGATAAGCTTGTTCCGAACCGAGACATGTAGAAAACAGCAACACAATTAAGGTAACTGAAAGAGCTGTGGTCATTTTTTAAGTAACTTCTCTGACTATGACTAATGTCTTTGACTTGGCTCTGATGTGTTTGGAACTACAATTTGGACTTTTACGCCTAATTAGGTTAACGCCTGAACAGAAAAGTCGAATCGACATTTGGCTATTGTCTGTTTAAAATCCGGTGATTGGTTAGAGAGGAAAGGCTAATGAAAAGAAGGCAAACAAGTGATTATATCTGTGGGTAAATATTTGAACATATGCACACGGGCTCAGTGCACTTTCTAATGGCTTGCAAGTTGCCAAAGACTAAAAAACAGCATTTTCGGATATCTTAAATAACTCATTTCAGTCAAGACTAGTTTAAGTCTAGTGGCACTTAGAAGCAGTGGCACTTAGCGGCTCGTAGAAGCAGCAATATTCCTGCCAGGGGCACCCAACGAGGATATAGTTCAAAACCACTTAACATAGCATTGTTGAACGTATTTTAGTATTCAAACGGTAGATATAGGGATATTTTTATCCCCTAAAAACTTTTCATCTGTTCGGATTTCCTAGCTAAAAGTCTAGTGATCCGAAAATTATAGGGATAAAAACTTACGTTCTCGAAAATTTTAGCCAGGAAAAGGCTCTCGAAAATTCTAGGTGGCCTTTTTTTAGGGTCAAAATCCGTTAAAAATGGGTAATTATACCATTTTGTAGATGTTCGAAAATCCTAGGAGAGGCAGGCAAGCAAGAAATTTTACAACAAATGCTCCGAAAATTCTAGATCTCAAATCGTCTTCCGAACAGATATTTTCCCGAAAATTGCCGTTGGGTGCCCCTGTCCTGCCTCCTACCAAAACGTCTCTCTCGATGAAAATTTGCATGCGTGCAAAGGAAGGAGGCTTAACGTCACTAGTCTCTAGCGTTTCGTACTCAATACGAAGTGCCTGAGGAGGAGGAGGCAAGCATTATTCTGTTTCATGATCTTTCATGGCCAAAATTGACTTGAAGTCGGAGCAGACTGTGCATGAGTAAAGCTGTCGGATTTCTTACTGGCCAGGCCAGTATGGCATTCGAAATGTTATCGACAGCTTGGAAGGCGTTGAAAAAAAAAATTGTCGCTGAATCTTTTTTCTTTATCATGCATGGCCAACTTCTACCTAATTTGATGGATCAACGCATCGCAATTATTTCCTTTCCGTTATCAAAAAGTTCATTCGGTACACTAATGATTCAACCCAATTCGACATTAAGGCTGCGTGCCCTGTGTTCATCGTTTCCCCAATGTTGTTGTCGTTGATCCGTGTTTACCATGCAAGGATACACTTGCTTGCTTAGTTCATTGCGAAACCGTCAAAATCAATCACCTGCTTTCGACGTACTTTTGTTCGAATAGTCTGCATTGCTTTGGTTACAAAACACATTTAAAACATTTGTGAACTTCAGACTTTGTTATTCCAGTGCACAGGACACGCGTTTGACGTCAAGTAAGGGATCCAGGTGTTATGCATCAGTCAATTCCACCTGCGCCCAGCTCCCCCCCGGGCTACTGCGGGGCATTTGCCCGCCTTGTCAGTCCCGGGGGTGGGGCATTTGCAAATTTTGCCTTGCCCGGGGGCCGGGCATTTGCCAACCCCCGGGCCATTCCCGAGCTTTTGACATGCACGCAGTTTCCTATCAGAATATAACTACACAGAAGGTTTTACTGGAAAAAAAGCAGATTGGCTCATCTGTCAAGGACAGGAATAAATGGTAGAGGTTTGTAAAGGCATGTTCTCGATTTTACATGTATGTATGCATTTCTTCATTGCTTATCAAGCCAGAATTACACAGCGAAATTGGAGCTATCGATGTGAATCAACGTTTTTTTGGTTATTGAATCAAATTTCTGTTGATATTATTTGAAGAACACTCTTTCATATTTATAAAACTATTCATAACATACTGAACTTTACAGCGCTCTATTAATTTTTATGGCAGTAATTTTATATCAATACTAAAACCATAAGTTGGTGCATGTCGTCGCGGCGTGAAGTCTTAATTAGAATCCTAGCGCTATTACAAAGGAAGACGTTAATTAAAACAAAAAATCGCACTTTAAAATGGCACTATTGGACGGTGCGATCAATAAAAAATGTTGCACTGTTGACGGAGGACGGTGTATTTGCCCTCTTTTTTCGTCCCCACCCAGGGGGATTTGCCAGCTCAAGAGTCCCCACCCCCGGGAATTTGCCATCCAAGGCAAAAAAAATGCTAATTCCCGGGGGTCAGCCCGGGGGGGGCCTGGGCGCAGGTGGAATTGACTGATGCATTAATCAGTGAGGGAGGACTGGAGCAAATTAGCCTGAGAAAACAGCTGACATTTCGCGACGCCACCACTAGCTTCCCGTGAAATGACGTCTGAGAAACAAGGGCAGAAATTTCAGGACCGTAATCGGCTCCTGATATTGATGATGCGTCACTACCCCGATCTGGGTAGTGCTTCTGATTGGTTGAAGAAATTTTCAGCCAATCACAAGCACTACCAAGACCTGGGTACTCACTTATCATCAGTATGGAATTTCTGCTCTCGTTTCTCGGACATAATTTCGTGGGGAAACCAGTTGTGGCGTCACCGCGAAATGTCGGCTGTCTTCTTAGGACAGGGGCATGGAAAGTAGCAGTTCCAGAGATTCGATGAGAGCTATAGAGAGGCGAACTCGTTACGTCACGTTGCCCTGGAAGCAAGATTCTGATCTCAACTAACCGTGGTCCTTCAAAAATGGCAGGAAAAAAAAACGAAAAAATTTTACATGATGTATGACTTTCCTGCCTGTGCATGATTGCACTCAGGAACAAAACGGTAGCCCATACTGTAGCCTGTCTGTGTACAGCCTCCCACGCAGGCGTTTTTAGGGGAGCTCGTCTTTCATCCCTCTCTCCCTTTGGGAAGGGATGAAAAACGAACTCCCCTAAAAACGCCTGCGTGGGAGGCTAGTCTGTGTACAGAAAGATTGTTCAGATCCAGAAATTTTGCTACCGTGGTAACGTGACGTCACACTTCTCCTCTCTATAATAATCTATTCAACATCCTGCTCAGTTTTATCAAGGTGTTGGAGAATGATTGATCAGAGGACTAAGCCAAGCTTGGGCAGCTTGGCTTAGGGGTAGTCAGAAATACGACTCATCCGATTTTCTGAGTGGGAGGGTGGGTCGTTCACCCCTGCGTGGCTCCGCTGAAAACTGAGCAAGATCAATGATTTCCACACCAAATCAGTATTTATCATCAGGAGTTAATTAATCGCACGTGAAAGAGTTTGACTAGCCACGTTAAACCTGTTAATTAGGTATATTTCAACTTCGCATGTCATTTTGAGTGTTGTGAATAGCAAAGAAAACTGCACATTCCTCGTGTATACATAGATTTTATTGACTTGGAGTTAAAATAGAATTTAAATGCTTTTGACATAAGATGCTCTTAATCCCTAGCCTACAAAGGGCATGGAAAATATATTAAAATATATTAAATATATTGTAATGTATTCATCAATATATAAGAAATGCTGCCTTTAAATCCCTTTTTTTACAGAAGTCGAAAAACCATAAAAGCAAGATTGAGCATTTCTTTGTTAAATAGTTAATAGTCAACAACTAAAAAACAAAACATTGGAGATGGTGTCTAACGGCTTGGAACACTCGTAATACGTTCACAGCGACACATTTGTAACTAAGGGAAATTAAAATTAAAGGAATATAATACGACTGGTGACTATAAACCTGCCATCAGGCTTTTATATATCGCATTCAGGCTACCTGATGATTACATTGCGCAGATTATATTTACTATCATGATTCTATCATTTTTCGCGCCTTAGAAATAAAAAAATACGTTGTAATCTAACGTTCAAAATCGAATTATTTCCATTTGATACTCAAAATAAGCCCAAGCTTGCTCGATTGCATGGCTATGTAACTGGTATGTGTGATTTACATGCTCTTATCTAACCTAGCATTATTGGCCATTGATCGCCTGGACCTGCTTGAGACGCCGTCCTTAATAAGGCCAAATCGAATTCAACGGATGAAAGTAGGCATCTGAATCAATTTCAAACGGCTAATTGAGGAATTTGGATCGGCTCAACCATTCTTGACGCCTCACTCAGCCAGAAATAATTACCGCTATGGACCGGAATTATTAAGACGCCGAACTTCACATTAGTCCAAATGCTTTGGATTTTTATTATGTTTACCGAAATGCGCGATTTTTCCCTTTAATTTTAGCTCGGCTAAATTTAGTAAAAACCAAAGGTTACGGAGTGCGGGCGACAACGATCGAAGGTCAAATACGCTTTTGCTCCAATGCTGTGCTTTGCGTAAGTTTCACGTCAAAACACGCGTGATCAGATTACAATCGAGGAGAAGGTTCAAACTGCGCGTGATCACGATTTCGCTCCGTCCATTCCATTATTCTTAGTGGAAGTCCAAACGAAGCTGGGTACATACGTGTCGTGCATGCGTAATAGAAACCTGGAGATTAGGATTGCGGGTTCCTCTCGTCGCCCGCAATAAAGATCGGCGTTTGAATCAATTCAGCGGGCCTAAATTCATTTGAGTCGGCCTTAATTCGAATTCGATTCGGCTCATGTGACCTAGGGCGTCTAAGGCGGGCCTTGCAATAATACTGTCTAGTAAGAGGATCGGAGGTACAGTTTAAGCCAAATTACCCTAATTAACTAGAATATATAAATTACCTAATTAAAACTAACCTATCCAAAATCTTAATATATCTTTACGTTTGAGACAACAGAGTAAAAGGCAGATTAGTTATTAATAACCATTAAAAATATTTTTATCTAAATATTATGATCTCTTATAAATATAACAATATTTAATCGGAAAATACATATTGAATTATATTATTAGACAATATTGTTCAAACTTTGTGAGAGGAAATACTTTTTCACGAAAATTAATTAAGCCTGCGTGACAGGCGCCGGTTAATGTTTTTTGGTTGGGTGGGCTTTCAATAAGCACAGACGACCGACGAAACACGTCGGCTACTTCGCTCAGAGAAATCGGCTACTTTTTTGCTAGAAAGAACTGAGAGGCAACTAGTTTGAATAACGTCGTCATAAAATCTGAATGAACTGGTTTTACCTTATGCTTTAGTCATGTGAACGCTATATTCCAGTCAAATTTTCGCAAGTCAATAGGTTTACGCAGAATTCGTTTACGTGCAAAGTACGTAATTTAATTTTCATCATTCGTTCATTGGTGGTAGGAATTGACTGGCCCATAAATCGAAAGTTGAATGAAAGCTACATTTTTTAGAATGAAAAACACGCTCTCTTGTCCTTAATTTAATACCCAGAAGCTGGAAATCGCATTTTAGGACTTCGAAATCTCAAAATATTCTGGGGAAGCACGCCCTCAGACCTCCCTAGAAAAAGGGGACTAACGGCCCCTTGTTGATACAGTCAGATACTCTATTTAAACCTCTATCTTTATATAGCTCGCGAGAAAAACACGCGAAGGGAAGAGGAGGCCTCCTCTCATTTCACCCATGCACTCGCGCGCGCGTCTTCGAAATTTCTCCCTTCGCCCTTACAAACCCCGCACCTTCAACGCAGGCTACCGTCTATTAATTCTTTTTATTAACTAAACATATACATTTGTTTGCATCTCAGACTTCTCAATCGTTAGTTTAATAACACATGAATATCGTCTATCATCATCTATCAAGCCAATGATCTGAGATTTTCGCGCGTTAGTTGGCAACTAGCCTGTTCACAGACCTTAAATAATGGTAATTGAGCTGAGTGGAGTGTAATTTGGCAATTAAGAAATGGACCTTTAGGGGTCAGTTAAAGCTTGAGCCATAACCACATTGGTCTCCCTTGGGGGTTTAATTTTAATTTTCCAAGGAGCATCCCGGTCAATACCTCCCCCGCCGGGGCAGTGAGCATGTTAGCCACGAAAATATTTCAAATTTAGGCTTTCAAAAACTGCGATTTTCAACACCTTTTTTTTAAATTCATACACTCTTATAAAGTTTATCATGTCCCATTGTAAATGTCTTCATAGATACCGATGAAAAAATTTTCCTGCATCAGCATTTCACCGCCCAGATATAAAAAGTTTACGTTGAAATTAAAATTTCAATTTTATATCTCCTAAAAGTAACAGCAACATTTCATTTGCTATTTATTTTCCGAGCCTTGGCTTGAACCTACATTGTAGAGGTCACTTCAATGAAAGCGGGGGATTCGTTTTGCCTCTTCTTTCTCTCTCGTCTCGTTGTAAAGAGTTATAATTTCAGTGTCTTCATCAAAACGTTGCCACACACTGCGTGCGTTAAACATGTTTCTTGTTCCCCACATTCCCTTCTTCGAGTGAAAATAATGATAAAACTTGGCAACGCGCAACCTCTCCACCTCCATTTTTGAGAGCAAAACTCTGTTCATAGATTTAAAACACCTTACAGTTAGCACAAGCCAGAAGTCCACAGAATATTCGTTAACAAAAGCAAAAACATGCAAAGGGTGGCGGGCACGTGACCTAAAGCATGTGTTAGAAAAGGGCGGAAAACTTGTATTTAATTAGTCCCAAGCTCGAGAAAGCACCCGACTTTAAGAAATGCGGGAAAATTATACCCCAGCAACCAAGCGGAGAAAACAAGCAACTCGTGTTAAGCGATGAATAGCTGGTTGGGTCTTCTAACCGTGCAACAACTGCACTTGCTCAGGGGGAAGCAACTCCTCGGCATTATGTGTTACCGATTTTCCCCAAATGAAATTGCCTCGGGGAAATTTACATGGATACATGGAACGAAAGAATTTCCCCTAACAGTTCCTGAGGTTATTCTGTGGGTTAATCAGAACCCAAAGCGAGTCAACCAATCAAGAGAAAGTGAAATGTGCCAAACAGTAGGCATCACGTCAACTACGAGCTGTGTTTATCTTGGCGGATTTCTTGCACAGGGACTAGGCAAATCAAAACCCAGAGCAAGTCTCCCAAGGCAAGGGGAGCTTGGAGGGAAATAAAAGGACTAACCATATAACCCAACCTTTTGTTAGCTACCTAACCAAAACAAAATTTCAGTTCCTTTCAACCAGTAACAAAAGCATTTCAAGAAAGCGTGACTGTCCCTACCCTTTTCTTTCTGGGGCTTATCTCGTTCCCAGATCACTACTGGACGCTTTGTTCGTCCACAGAAATCTGGAAGTTCACCATTTGCACATCTCCCATGATACACCTTTTTTGCCCTCCAGAATTTTGCATAACCCTTGTTTTTAATTTCTCCTGGGCATTACAGACAATGCTTATGCACAATTTGGGGAGAGGGGGAGGGGGGGCAAAAAGGTGCATTATGGGAGGTGTGTAATTGGAGAATTCAAGTGTTGCGGCTGCGCATGCCAGACCTACCTATCAAGTAGTTCCCAGTCTTCTCCTCCCCATGTGGTACGAAATTCCTTGAAGTTCATTCCACCCACACGAGTAAAGTCTGCTTTATACATTGCAAACAGACCATAACCCTGAAGCTCCCAAAAACCTGACAAAAAAAATCAAATATAAACTGGCATAGTTGACAAAGAATACAACATAATGTGTTTCTTTCAGTTGTTGATTACATATTTTATTTTAGGGGCTGTTTAAGTGCCGGGGGAGGAAGATCCTAGAAGGTATATCATCTTAGCGCCATTTGTTTTCTGTATTCAGTTTACCACATGCAAAGGGTTGTACCCGTTCTTCGCTGACCTCGCACTAGGATCTTCCTAGCTGACAGGTAGTAAATCCTAGCAAGAGGAAGATCCTACAATGCTCCACGTGAACTGCTTTCGCTAGAAAGATCTTAGTACTAAGGCGGCGGGTCGTTCAGTGGGTAATCATGGCAATAAAGTTGTAAGAGACTTTTCATGCGCGGTTTAAGGGTTCCAGTGAAGTCTCTATAGTGACCCGCACAACTTTGCCGCTTGTTGCTTGGGCCTGCGGCCGAAGATCTGTCAGCCTGCGGACGACACCGAAGCATTTCACTATACGCGAGAAAAAACGCTCTGGTACAAAGGGTACACGCGATCTTTTCCTTGTAGAGATCCTGGAAATGACGACAGAGTAAGACAGGCTGTGGTTGTTAGAAAAGAAAAGAAAGTATTTACCATAAGGTAGTGATGGTGAGAAGCCACAATGAAGTCGGGCCACAATTGGAGCAAATGCCATCTTACCGAGAACACAATGCTGAAAACCAAAAACAAAAAAACACACAAAAGCCAAGTTGATGAAAACCTGTTATCAAAAAAATGTAAACAATGTCAAGAGCTCGTTCTGGATCGGAACTTACGAGATGTCGACATGAAGCAAGTCTAAACCCCAAAGCCTTGGGTTGTTTCACTTGAGTTTTAGTGCAATGTTTATTGTTTTCTCTTTTTCTCTTTTTCTACTGCCCTCTTAAAATCGCCGTGTTTGGGACAAAAAAATTAATTAGCGCCGTCCCCGAAAAAGCTCCGATATGATAAAATCAACAAAGACGTTTAAAACTCTGTTAGTTTAATGAGGAAAATAACAATACTGTAGCTAAGACAATTCTTTGCCGCGTCCAACTTTCAAATTAACGCCACCCTCGAATAAGCGCTGCATTTGTGCGGTAAAAATTAATACGAACCGCGGCGCTTATTCGAGTAAATACGGAGCGATAGCCGGCATGTAGAAAAAAAGTATAACAATGAAATCAATAAATCTACAGTACACGAAAGAAGTCGAATACTAAAATTGCAGGTTTTTTTCAAGCTTCCAAGTTACCTTAACAGCGACTTCTCACCTTTCTAATTATGCCAACGATATTGTTTGGAATTTGTAGATGAAGATCGCACATGAATATAATGTCACGAGGATTCTGAAAAGGTAGAAAAAAAGTCACGAGTAAGCACAACGGCCAACTCACCTTTGGTAACATTAGAGACCTTAAGATACACCGTTTCAGTGTACGAGTACGGGTAAATAACCCGTACGCATAGCCGTAAATAGATTGCCTCTTACCCCGGATAAACGGGTAGGCTACCGGTTAGAACGGTAACGCCATCATCTCTGCTGGGAAATAACGAACGCCTAACCGTACCCGTAGACAGAAACGGTGTATCTTAAGGTCACTATTGCTTATGCTGCATAACGCGCGCGAACGCCAGTAATTAATGAAATCAATATTTCTTCCACAAGGGAAAGAACACCGTGAATATACATTTATGAAGGGCGAATTATTGTACAAACCTTTACTAAGGCTGCGCCAACTTGAATACCGAAAGCTCTTTGGAACGCTCCTTTAAGTTTTCTTACTTTGTACCTAAATAAAAGAATGAATAGCTTAGTTTACATGTATTGCTTTAACAGAAGGAAACAGACCAGCACGTTTGGAACCAACGTGATGGTTGATGCCGCCAAAAAGATTAGATAGCACTGTCTAAGAACCTATTTCTTATTTTGTGACACAAGTAGTTAAGTGACAAATCTCTCTAAAAGTTGCATACATGATTGAAGAAAAAAAAAAAACACATACCTTTTTAACCCGCTACGCTTTAACGCCGCAACCACATCAATATCAGTGCTGCTGAAGTCCACGAGGATAATATTGACATGAGGGTCCTTCGTCTCAGAGTACAGCTGAAATGTGACAAAAACAAGATAAAAAACTTGAGAGAGTAGATGGATGGATGGATGGATGGATAGATAGATAGATAGATAGATCTTCGATGTTCCCTGGATAAGTCGGAAAAGAGTAAGCGACTCGTTCCTTCCTATTCCCGACTTATCTAGGAAGATCGAAGGACAGAAAGTCCTTATAATTTTTCTCCTTTGAATAAAATAATGAGGGAAAGGTCAAATTGGCAAATGTGGCTGTAGCTACCAGTGCCATTATGCACACGGACAAAACCCATGTAAACCTAACGGATTCTCCACTACAGACACAGAAGACAAAGGGCCTTAGATATTCGACATAGTGCGCAGTTGATTTTATTATACTTCATAGATAGACAGCTGTATGAACTGTTACCTCCACCATGTTGTTAATGAAATGCTGTACCCACTTCCCTTGGTTCTTAACTGCAATAAATAAAAACAGCGCCCATTAAAACAGTGGCTAAGAAGAAAGGATCAACAACTCGTTACTCGTTAATTTCTTGTAGCTAAGACGATAGTAGAGACCTTCCGGCATTTCCCGCGAACCGCGAACGTCAAGAAGTCATGTGACTAGTACCTTGCCGTCAGGTTTGCGGTTTGAGGTTCACGATTGCACGGCTAGGTCACTGTCTAGATGTAACTGTTTATTCGTAAGGTTTTTGCGCCTAAAACATCACAATTCCACTTTTGAAAGGAAATACTGCCTTTTAGAACTATTTCGCTTATTAATTATCGAATTCTTTTTCACAGAAACATAATTTTGAACTGTGGACGTGAAGTGAAGCGAATGAATGAAAACAAACATGGCAGCCCCAGGCTACCACCCGCGAATCTCAAGTCCCAAATATGAGCAGACGTGAAACCGCTAAACGCTAACAGAAAAACGCGCCAGGTTTGCCGTTTGCGGAAAGGTGGACAGACGTCGACCTTAAGGTCTCTAAAGCCTTCTGAAACTTGCGCTTGCAAATGTCAGATTCGAGTTGAAATTTTCGCAAAATAGAAAATGAGCAGTCGGCAGATAAAAATTGTCTAAAACAATCCTTATTGACAAAACTGGCGTGAGACTAAAATTTGCGTAGAAGTAATGAATAGTAACGTCAAGTAAAGGGAAAAATTGGTCTCGTGGTACAAATTCACGTTTGCCGTTTGCCTTAAACGAGTCTCTGACTCTCTCTAATGTTTGAAAGGTTGCGTAAAAATAAGGCGACAGTGGACATCCACCTTAAAGAAACTCTTCGCGTGTAGCTGTTATTGTTGTGCGTACTTTTCCCAATACTCTTATGGGTGAAGGTACTAACCCGGTATAATAATATGCACCGTGGCGTGTTGATCTAAGGTAAATCCCTCGGGTAAACAGAATTCCGTAGTGCCCAGCTTCTGGTACACGAACTGTGTCAGACGTACCGAAGAATCTGCGGGAAGAAAAACGGCGAGCGTTAAAACGCGCCACGCTGCTGATAAAATAAAACTGCTAACAACAAAACCTTTAACTTTCATGCAACCTTCAGAGCACTCAATTCAAATCCATCCTGTATAAATATTATGTGGACGCGCCTTAGAACATAGCTACCACCCAGAGGACCCACGATCCTGGAACACCGTCTGTCCGTCATGTTACGTGTCACGTTCTGTGTCTGTCCGTCTCCATTGTTGTTTTTAAGAGGCCACTTCCCAGTTCCAAGAACCCCCCCTTTCGAAATGACGCCAAGTGCACAACCTTTCTTGTGAAAATGAGTTTTGTTTGCATGGGAATAAACAATCATTTCCATATCAAAGGCTGAGCACTTAACCTCGTTTTGATACAGAGGCCAGGGGGAACTCGGAAAAGGCCAATTGATTTATGTACTTTTACTGTATTTTACATGTTTTTTAAGCAACGGGGCCACTGTAATTGGCTTACCGCTTTTGTTGCATCCCTGCTGTATCCATATTTATTATTTTTTGCTTTTGCACATTGTTATTATCCTTTTTTTCTGTATCACATAAAAGGCAAGACGAAGCTAATAAAATATTATAAACTAATGATTGACGATACTTACTTTTCCCCTCCATATTCAGTTCCTTTAAAAAACAAGGATATCTTACAGTAAGTACTAACAAACCACACAACACAAGGTAAAGAGGTTTTCTGAAATAAACTTCTCAATATTCACTTACCACGTCAATAAGATATCTGTCACCTTGTATAACATCATGATTTTCTTCCACATCAACAATTTCCTTTAACGAATATTTGCTGAAATATAAACAACGAAACGTTGGCCGCGACAATAGCCCACCTTCGATTAATAAAATTCTTATGCAAAAAATTTTTTTTTGGTCGGGGGGGAAGGGGGAAAATAAGGTGCATTATGCGAGATGTGAAGGGGCTCAACCTCGTTCTCAGGGTTCTCTCTCCAGCTTGGAAGGACTGTGTCATGGTTGTCTAGTTCGTCTTATTTTTCATGCAAATTACGCGTCTTTACTCTAATCAGTAATTACACGTAGATGACAAAATCAGAGCTTTCTGTCAAACAACTATGTCTCCCAAACACTTAATCAAACGTTACAAAAGGTGTTGCCCTAACAAGTTTTCAAAAACCACAATTGCAATCCCGTAAAATCGTCTTCAAATTTGCCCATCCGTGCCTCCTTTTGTGTTTACTGTGTTTTTTATACCTTCTTTACATGTTTGTATAGGTAATATAATAGCATGATTTGTAGTGATATTTGGCATATATACCACGAGTGATATTTCGAAATTGTTACACGTAATTTCACGAGCCGTTAGGACAGTGAAATTTGAGACAATTTTGAAATATCATGAGTGGTATTTATGCCAAATATCACGTACAAATCATGCTATTATTTGTTTATACTACTACCCACAAAAGTTTTGTAATTTTCAAATGTAGGTATTTCAAATTAAGCGGAAATACCACTGCTCTAAGCCAATCAAATTGCAGAAATTTCTCATGTAGTTGTATAATGAGAAGTTATTTTTATGTTCCACTTAGTTGGTGGAAGTGACACACATCAGTGACACACCCACCTGTGGTCCGTGTGCCACTTTTTGCTGAACAGACACACGGCAACGGAGCAAAATATATGCCCCATTTTTTCAATTTCCAATCCATGTCCACGCATCCTTGCCATCCGTAGCAACAGACGACAGGAAACAGTTTCAATACTAAACAACATTGTGTGGAATCCTCACACAAAGCGTAACAATGATAAATTAGAGGCTGTTCAGAGCAGCGCAACCATGTGAATATTAAAACGTGATGACGCAAATGAAACTAGATTATCTAAGTTGAATATTGAGGTCCCGTCCACAGGTATCCGGAGATTTTTGTATCCTCAAATTTTTTTATACGGATACACCTAGCGTCCACACGTGTCCGCCGTATACGCTCGGTGTATCCGGAGATTTCTGTATACGCTCTCCAGAGTGGAAATTTCTGTATAGGCTGTGTATCCGGATACGTGTGGACCAGTCTTAATGTGCATGCTCTGTTGACTAATCCTTCGAGATGTCCGGATACGAATCGGATACGTGTGGACGGTCGTATACGATTCGTATACGCTACGTGTGGACGCAGATATTTTTGTATCCGCATAAAAAAATTTGCGGATACAAAAATCTCCGGATACGTGTGGACGGGGCCTGAATCATTATCTGATAGGAGATTTTTAAGAGATGTTGTTTTTTTCATTTAATTTAATTAACGGGAAACCAATATCATATTAATTGCTCCGATAAACTCTTCTTTTGTATAGATCGAGGTATGGACTATAATTTAAGAAAGAATTTTTCACAGGACCTATTATGGATTCAGAAGCGAAAAAAGTTTTAGCTTTTACACAATGTAAAATGATAAGTGACATAGCCCCTTTAAGGAAAGGGCTTCATCAATCAAGATAGATTTTGTACCTGTAGGTAGCTTTTCTCAAGGCGCGTATGTATTTATTGACAACACTGACAGCAACCTGCATAATACAAAAAATAATATCAGCTTGATAGCAAACTTAATCAGAGTTTTCAGCGACAAAAAATTAAAATAAGCCACTCTTCCTTAACTCTTTCACTCCGATAACGGACAAACCAAGGTCTCGGAACAAATGATTCCTAATGTACCAACCTGGTTCCCAGGGTCCTCTCAAACTCGTCTCTCTCGCTCTGTAGGAGAAGGATCCTGGGAACGAGGCCGCCTGATGTACATCGTACAAAGTGAACTTGATTTTCGAGGAATAACAACAACAACGACAAAACTTTACTCAAGCACCCAGGTAATAAGTACAATAATTTGTCCACCCAAGGCCAAGGTGGGAGGGGGGACACACAGCGAAAAAATGCTCTGTAGATGACACTGTGGATGTAATCTTATAAGTGTGACCACTATACTATAGTAAAGCTACTGAGCATGCGAGACGACAGCGGGGTGGTACCGTTGTTTGGTGTTCACCGACAGCAGCAATCCTACCCAGCTGAACCAACTTGGGTTTAGCTGTTTGAGTTGCGTGAGAGACTGGAACGGTTTTGTCTCGAATTACACTGTGGGAAAGCTATGGGATGGTTTTGGTAAAGAGGTGTCGGAAATGTGGCCTACACTTGTCCCAGTAGCAGTCACTTAAAGCAGTTTGGCGCAACACCAAACTATATAAGGAACAAAAAATATGTATAATGACCCTCACTTTCCTAATTCATAACTAAGCCAAACATACTTACGTCATTATTCAACAAGAGATTTCCATCGCTTGCGCATTTTGTGCTGTTTTGATGGAAAATCCAAGCGTTATAATCAGGGACTCTATATAAGTTAGGTATCTTCATCTTAAGTCCAAATTTCCTGTACACTGCCTCTGCGAGGGTACGCGAGTTAATGTGCTGGTTATACAGTTGCACCGCCTCGGCCATCCTGCGTATAAACTCTCTCGCCGCGTTTATCCGTGTAAACTGATCGTCTTCCTTGTCAACCGGGTAATATTGTACATCCCCTGTTCGCTGTCGAAATTTCACGTAAGTCGTATTACTTACTCGAGATCTCTGAGCACGTGAATTGTACGAATGATAATCACCAAGGTAATAATTGCTTTGTACAGTTGACTTATCGTTCTGTTTGTTCACTAAGGACGCGTCTCTTTCTGTATTGTAACCTAGCAGCTTTCGTCGAGTTCCAACTTGTGAAGTCACAATAACTCCATTTGAAGGGTCTCTTACAGAATCGGGGGAATCTTTGTCACGTGATCTATCACGTGTATGTCTGCTGCCGCCACGTGCGTTGTCTTCCTTTAATCTAACCTGTGAACCTTGAAATTTTTCCTTAGTTGTTTTATTATCTCTGTGGAAATTATAGCTACTTTTCTGATTGCGCAGCGACGCGCTTCTTTTCTCCATAGTTTTCCTTTTCGCTTTTTTCTTCATCTCAAAAACGTTCTCAACGTCTTTTTCTAATACAGAATCCGATGTGGCATTAGAATGTACCACCGTTTTAACGGGCCGAGGTGACGCATCTCCGACCTCTTGACTCCGTCTCTTTATGTCTCTTATGTCCATTTGCATTTCACGTAATTCCTCTTCGGCTTGCTGTATTTCGGCCGCACTTTTAGCGAAAGAAAGGGGTACCAAGCCATTTTCAGTCCGAAACACCATTATACTGCCATTTTCGTACAGATTTTCATCTCGCGCTTTCACGTCCAGTGAAGGGAGTCTGTTGCCATGGGAATCCGTTAATCTTGATGATGCGCAGTTGTCGTACTGCTTCATGTGCGTAAGGTCGGTATGATCATCGGGATAAATGGCAGTATCATGTATAAGATATACGCCTTCGTAACGCTTCAATTTGAAGTCTACTTGATAGCTAGGTTTATAGGGACAACTCGGAAATAACTTTTCTATGTCACGCTCATCCACGAATTCTGCAGTGTGAGCCTTGTCACGCAAATCGTCAGATCCAAATTGGAAAACATTAGGATCAAGCCTTGAAGTTCTGTAATGTGAATGACTGGGAAGATCTTGCGGTATAAATTGTGCATAAACCGTAACGTCTTTAGAAGCTGTTTCATCGTCAATAAACAATGATATCGACTTTCCAGAAAGATGCCTAAAATGGCTCTTGCCGGGAATTTTCCAGCCAACAAGCACATGATCTTGAAGGCTTCCCTGTTTGTGCAATACTTCGATAAAATATTTCTGGCTCTTTTGAAGAAACACAGGACGAGACATTTGAGACTTGTACTTTGTGAACTGTGCTATTTTAGTTTGAAAAATTCCATGGAGAAGAGTACGGTCCCCAACCCAAGCTATGAGTTTGACGTTGGAGGGATTCTCGTCCGAGCTCAGCCAAAGTTCTGAACTATCGTCTGAAGAAATAGCAAAGCTGTAATTGCCTACAAAATGATCACAAGGAAAAATTGAACTACTGCCACTAGAATGCAATGTCGCCGTCAAAAGGCTGTCTGCAGCTCAAATACAGGCTCGTATTCTGTTTACATAGTTAGGTAACAAAAATAAGACTTTCACATTTTCAAACGTCCAATTTAGGGGTCTGGAGAGGTTTTCAGGAGTAAACCCAACACCTTTGTAATGGGGTGTGGGGGGAGGGAGTTAAAATCGACTTAAATTTATCACTCGGGAGAGTTCCTTTAAATACTTAATAGTACCCCCAGGAGAGCTTGCTCGCAGGTTACCTTAGGGAGGGGGTGGGGTTCCGGATCCTTTCGAACCCGTCCATGGGTATGCCCGAAAAAGGCGCAAAAATGTTACTCGGTGTCGTATTCGCAGATCGTCGCAGAGCAACTTACATCAAAGAAAAAAAGAGGGTCAGGGAAATTAAAAAAAGCAGTTGTGGACCTGAATGAAAGTTTGGATAAAAAGGCAGATCGAATCGAGTACAGGTACGATTTTCTTAATTATTGTTCTTAGTCATAAACTTAGTTTTTTCGTACCGTGTAGTTTGTTGCTGGGGTGAAAAACCTTCGCGCAAATAACGTCGGTGTGAAATTTCAGGAGATAAAAATAACGCAACGTTAAGCTTATTGACCTATCAAAATTACCGGACTGAGGAGGATGAATGTAGCCAAATATTCGCTGTCCGTAGTCCTTTTCCCAGTGACGAATAAAAAACTTTTTAACAGTAAGCTGAACATCTGGGTACAAGGGAAAGAACTTGTTTCTTCGGAGGTCGTGAATAGTGCTACCACACCAGGCCTGCCATATGTGCACATTGAGAGATCCCAACATCTACAACAAAAGGATGAAATATTCATAGATACATCACTTGTAGAATTGACAGGAAAATAATCAAAGGAGCTATGTTATGCTTTTTGCTATCTTTTAAACCCATTCGCCCTTAAACCGCCCATAACCGCCCGTGCGGATCCACACCCCTTCTACCACTTGTGACGTCATCAGTTTGAACGGTCAAGGATAACTTTGTCCGCTGACTTGAGAAGGGTGAAGAGATCTTTTCATCTATACCAGAATGAGCACGATTCAGTCCAGAAGAACGAAGAAAAAGGCAAAAAAACATGTAACATTGACCCGAAAATTTCCTTGAAAATCTTGTTTCACTACCCACCTACCTTTCTCTAATCCTAAGATCCTGTTAAAAAGCTTTTCTCAAAAACGTTTCCCACCAAAGTGAAACTTACTAAATGCCCAGCTAAAGAAAAAAAATGAGATAAGAGCAGCGAAAGAATAGGGGAGGAGAAAAAGCGACAAGAAAAAGTCAAGACTGCTGTGTCACTTTAAGCACTGGGGTCGAGAATGCCCCAAACTCGAAAAATCTCGGTACTTTGCTTTCTGCGCATGCCCGAACTTCGTAAGCTGATTATTTTGTGAAGATTATTTTGCATCTGAATCAGAAGGCCGCAAAGTGTATGACCTGTAAACAGCTTTTGGGTAAGTTTTTAAAGCTCCTTATAGCCAGACATGTACAGTGACTCCCGGAGAAGAATGGGTTAAGCAAACTTCCAGGTTTTTTTTAGAAAAACAACTTTTCAGCGAAAAACAACCTTACCAAATCTGGCTATTATGCCAAATCCGATGATAAAAATCGGCAAGAGGCGATTTTTAGGTTTTCAGATGAAAAAGCCAAAACTAGTTTTGTCACTTAAGACAATATTTAGGCATTGAAACTGTTTCCTGTGGTCTGTTTCAAAGGACGGCGAGGATGAAAAGTTGGCCAACTTTTCCAAGTTTTAATGCTGTAAAAATCCCCAAAAGATTATCTTGGTTGGTGCACCCTGATGACATGTGTTTGACATCGTCTTCATAACTCTACAAGAGCATTTTTTATGGGTCTTATATAAGGGCCTTTTGAGGTAATGATTTTGGTACAAAATTTACCTAAAACAGCAACATCATCTTGACACAGCCCCTTAAAGCTTTCACCAAAAGACAAGAAATAAGAAAATGGAATCCAATACAAATTGTGGATTTGTACTGGATTAGAAAAGAGAAAAATGCCTACCCTTACCTTGTCCCAATAAGAATCTTAAGGGTGGAGTAACGAATACAAAATTATGTGAAAGGAATTTTCAAACCAAAGTCCATTGCAGTTAATAACCCCTCCAACCCCATCCCCCTCCCCCCGCCCATTGAGGACATACTTTAATTGTTATTTGTCCCCTTAAAAAATAGTAAGAGGGCCAACACAAATTCCAATAAAATATTCATATATTAATATCCCTCCCTGCTCCCAATGATGACAAAATATTATTTTTGGCCCCCTAAAAAATAAAGTGGATTAAGTGCCAACAAAATTTTGCTTTTCCTTTAGAAAAATGTAAAAACTTTCCCAAAATTCTTCTCCAACCCTTTACAACTGCCAAACAGACTAAGACAGGGCTAATCAACTCACTTTCTTTGTCCATGTAAAGGTCTTCCACGTAGGAGAAGCATGTATAAGATGATCAGCATGTTTTGGCCCTGAATTTTTCTGCAGTGGCTTGCTCTTGTCCAGACCTTTAGATGCATTTGATAAAGTTGAAGATAGATCTATGCTAGCATTGGTTCTTGTTCTAGCATTGGTGGTAGTGTTAGGTGTTTGGCTTTCATTGAACACTTGCATGAGCTGTCTGTTTTCAACATGATTCATCTTTGTTCCATTGGCTGTCTTCCTCTTTTCTGTGAATGAGCACCAAATGAATGAAAATGAGTTCCTAAATATAAAGGAGGACTTATAAACAAGTGTTCAGAAAACTCAAAGGCTGGCAACACCTTTCTAAAGAGTATCCTGAAGGGTCATAGCATGCTAAATACAATTTCCCTTAATTGCTCCCTGTTGCTGGGAACATTTTGTGAGCAAGATGCCTTCATTATGGCCTCAATAATTACATTTTGGCATCAAGATCATAACCACACTTTTGTGTTCGACTATCTGCCAAGGGGTCTACTGACAAGGGACACTGGACCATATGAAACGCAATTTAAAAAATATACCGGTATACTTGGGATCAGAATTAGATGATAAAAACTGTTACTCCTGGGGTTGTGGGATTGAGGGAACATTTTTATCAGGATGTAAATGCTGAAACACTGTTTTGGAGACCTTCCTAGGAGCATGCTTGGGTAGGTGGTGCCAAGGCCTTTGAACATTGCCCTCTTAACAGGGAAACCATTTTGCTAGCCTGCTTAAGACAAGAGACCTTTTTTCATCACCCTGATTCATTTCTCACAGGATGAAGAATTGAAGGATAAACTGCCACACCACATAATTCATGGGTAGATCCAGAAAATTCAGCGAGGGGGAAAACATATCACAGAAAAAGGGGATGTGGTTCCCTGAGTCCCACCAAATACACCCATGCAACTAAATTTTTTTAAAAAATGTGTTGGTACCACACAAGTAGACACCCTATTCAAGACACTGAAGAGTGAAATTGTACACCCTGTGGTGATTCAAGATCCCTAAAACCACATCCTTTACAGTGCCACATACATGTACTCTTTTGGACAAAAATAAGGGAGTGCCCCCTCCCCCACCCTTACAGGTCAGTGAAGAAGATGATGGATATCTTTGAAGAGAGGCAAATGTCATCATATTTACAAACAAATCCCCTGCATACATTAACAACATGGTTTCTTTATGTTGGTGAGATTTTTATCCAATTAAACAAAGATTCAAGTGGCATAAATAGCAAAATTGCCTATTACTTTTTTCTTAAACTCAATCATTCGTAACATACTGTAGTAATTGTTGTTAAGCTCTGCCTGGTGTTTAGCTTTCTTGTTAAATGCTCTTTTCCAGTCATCTTTGTCATCAGCAGCATTTTCACTTCCAACAAGATGGTTGAATTGTTTCTGTAAAGAAAGAGTTTAGCCAGTTTTCCACAATGAAATTGACTATGCTTAGCATGCTTGGAAATTTTGATACTGGTAAATTCAATTTAATGCTAAATAATCTTCAAAAACCATTATCTGTTATTGGTGTGTTAGCAATGTGACTTAATTAACCCTTTAAACCCTAAGATCAAAATTTGAATTCTCATTTGTCACCCCTATTCATTTCCTACAGAAGTAGTGGAGAGAAGTTGATAAAATATCAAGCAAATTCATCTTGTGTGATCATGTCCATAATTCTCATGACCACTCTGTTTTACAAAAAATTGATATTACAAGGAGAAATTTGATGCTGATCACTCTTAAGGCTTAAAGGAATAAAGGAGGTGGTAACTAGCCTGGATACAGTACTGTTTATCTCCAGAGATCATAATTCTAAAAGCAGAGGCAGAGTTTGCATTTATTCACAAAATCACCTTGAATATAAACTTTACCCACAACGTTAATTTTTAGATTGAAATGAAATTGAGTCACTTTTGCTTTAAATCATTTCTTATTTATTTTATTAAAGACTTTTTATTTAGGAGAAAAATATTAACCTCAGATTTGTTTTTTCAATTTTTTTTTATGGAATAAGAAATCTTCTTAATATCATTTTGAGAGTGTCAGGGACTCAGATTTTTTCTTTGTTCCATGCTCATGACAAGCTGATTATTTCATTTTTTCACAAAATAAATTATTTGGGTAAATTTCCAAAAACTGTAAAATCAAAAGTGCTTAAAAAAGCTATATATGGAAGTTTAAGATCAGAAATATAATTCTGCAAAATAATTTATATAAGCGACTCTGCACCTGTCTGTCTAATTTAATTTAACCATTTTATATGTGCATAATCTGCCTACCTAACAACAAAAAGCAATTTTACTTGAACAGGTGAGGGTACTTTGCAAAGATAGAAAATAGACAAAGCCCGCAACTTATCTGTCTTTATCTTGGATTTAAATGATCTTTCAGCTTCGTATAACCCAAAAACTTTGGAAAAATATTTTTCAGTAAATGTTAATGAAAAGAAGTGATTAGCAGTAATTTGCATTCTGTAGCAGTGGTAAGCCTAATCAATTTTCTATTATATTAGTTATAACGACCATATCAAAAGGACCGGAAATGGGTCGGACAATACCGACAACAAAGTCAATTTCGTTCTAGGAAATAACCTTGATTCCTGACTACATACTCGCGATATATTTAAACGTCCTTGCTATAAAGTCTTTTATTTTATCGCCCTCGTCTCTAGTAAAAACAGAATCGTGTAGGTCATATACGGATTCCTCATATACCAAGGTTAATACTTCAAAATACCTTAACTGGAGTGAAACTTCATGCGAATGAAAAAACTAAATACTAGCTGAGGAGCCACGATTTAATGTTAATATATCTCAAATATAATATCAGGAAAAATGTTCCTCCTTTTATTTTTAGAGTTGAAGTATTGCCGAAAAAAGCAGTATTGAAAATAAACAAGATCTATATTATAAGCTCTTCTTTTTGGTGAAAGAAATATGTTTTGCATGACTTTGAAATCGAATGTCGACAGTTTTGTAAAAGGATGCGGAGCACGCATCTGTCAGACTCAAATTGACGAGCTTACTCACTTCCTGTTGCAAAAATGTAAGTTTAAGTGCACAAAAACGGACACTAAACATGAGAAAGCACTTATCAAGCGCACTTCACAACACAATATAAGATTATGAGAAAGGCAGTACACTGTATCACTGTTTAGCATCAGTACTTCACTCACTTTAAATTCCCGCTCGACCGTGGCGAAAAAGCTTCCAAAATTGTCATTTCCTTTCGCACCATCAAAGAGTTCTCCTAGATGTGAGAGACGATGTTTTAATACTCACGTTAACTCGGAGATTTTCACGGTGATTACCCATGGAGTAAATTCAAAACAATTGACAGCATTAAAAGACTGATGTGAAGTTGGTCACGCGTGTTAAACATTACATTTTTAATTACTTACCTCTCCTTTTCAAATCGAACTTTTCTGAATCGGATATTTCTCTCCATTGAAGAATCAAAAGCAGCGTGGCAACAACAGCAGCAAGAATCGAAAACTGGATTAAGCGCTTTACTCTCCGGATGGCAACCATGATGTCTGCGACCAAAAATGTGTTTCATTTTAGCCCATGTTTTCTTGCTTCATTGCCCGTGGAGAAATCCTTACAATTTATTTCACCACGATATCAGTATATACCACCATGTACACAGTGCAGTTGCTCGGAAGCCGGTTCATGGAATCACAATTTTCTACTGAACTTAATCATTAGTTGTTCAATCGTAAACATCAAAGCACTAATAATTAACTTCATAGCGGTGTGCAAGCATCCGGGACTTGTTATAAACGGAAGTAAAAATGATACTCCGCCGATAAAGACAATGTATTTTGCAGGTTGAACAGATGGATGGATGATTTTCAATGACAAAATTAAAGACTTTAAACGAATAATGCCGTAAATTTGAATTCCAAATTATTACCTTTTGGTTCCGCTCATCAGTAGCATTTCTGTCATGTTCGATAGGGTAATAGGCTCCTGATTTTGATCAACCTTCACATTTAGTGCCAAGATTTTTTAGTCAAATTTGAGGTTTTTGGTTTCGTCAACTGTGCTGTTAAAAATTCATGGAGCGGAAGAGAGAGGGGACCACACTACCACTGCCCCCGCTAACAGGTTAAATTAAAAAAAATAATAATAAAAAACGGCGTGCTTTGGTTTTATTCAAAAGAAAAACAACGTCATCTGGCGAAATTCCCTATTTCGTTTTCTCAATTTTTTCCTCTTAAGCGCAAATGATAAAGGTGCTAAGGTCTTGGGAAAATCTTAAAAAAACATTTCGTTATCTTTGTGTGATCATAGGTAAGAGACTCCACATGCTTGTGGAAAACCTGCTGAGGTTTGAGGAAGCACTTGGTGTCATATTTTTCAAAAACACAAACTTTTCACCGAATTCCACTCGGTATCTACAAGTAGCTCAAATGATCTCTATTGAGGGGGCTTGCATCTAAAAATATCTCACATCCAAATAAAATAGGAAGTATCTTCTACTTCCTGTTCTATGAAGATCTTCTAGAGTCAGCTGTTCCATGAAATGGTTCAATAATCGCCAGGGGCGGATCCAGGATTGTTTTTAGGAGGGGGTGCACTCGTCTCTTGCTCTACTTCAACACCAATAAACCACATAGTTTTTTTTTTGGCAGAATACCAGTTGTATTAGAAAACCGCGGGTCATCTCAGGGGAGGGTGCGCACCCCCTGTACCCTCCGCCTAGATCCGCCCCTGACACACACGCACCACCGAGCGTGGCGTCTGTGGTTTGGTGGGGCGTGTGTGCGCTCCTTGGACGATATTTCAGACATGAAAAGCTTTTCTTGAGAGACAAATAATAAAAAGAAGTACCCAATTTTAGAAGTTCGCTGCAGAGAGCATTAAATTGCAAAACCTTGCCCAAACAACCAACAAGTCATAGCCTCTTAATGTCTGTACCGTTTGAACCACGTTGAACAGATTTTGCAGCCTATTGGCGCTGCACATACCGGTACTCATTTTGCTTCAATAATCAGGGTGTACCTTCCCCCCCCCCCCCCGCCCGGGACACAGGCTGATCTTATAGCAGACGTGTTGGTGGCTAAGGCAAGACGTTCTATAGCTCTACTGGTGAATGTCATGTGTGATCGTTTTTACATTGTAACAACTGAGGTCGATAATCAGAACTGTATCAATCCTTTGTTTGCAAATAAGGACTAATTTTTGAAGTGAAATGAAGCTTTGCTTTGTATCGAGAATTTGTTCAATATGCTCTCAATAAACAACCTAACAGTAGAACCACCCTAACCACAAACATCACCCACATTGCATATATTATTTAAGACTACTACCGGCATTGCTGACAGCTGTGAGGAACTTGTGAAGGGAAGAAATATATTACAAAAAAGAGTAATAACGAGGAGGATATTCCTGCGTTGTTACGATCAACCGCCCGGAAAACTGATATTCATGGCATCAACAAACAGTAAAATTTGAAATACAACCGAGCTTTGGTTCTCATACGAGTTCGTTCCCATTGAAAAGAGTACTGACTTGCCGGGAATTTGTTGAGTAGATGTTTTAAAACCAAGGTCGCTGGACCACAGTCCAATGTCTTACTAATAAAAGAATACCGTATTATAACAAAAATGACCCTCTTTCACTCTGGAGACTGCGGGTTATTTGCGATTTTATGTCCCACAAAATACATTTCTAAAAGCCGGAGCAAAACCTTTCAAGACATTTCCACCAGGGCTTTACCGGTTTTACCTTTTCAGTAACGGCGTAAAGTTCTGTAAGCAAATTAGGGGATTATAGATAACCTAAGGCCGGGAGAAATGAATTTTCATATGCTGTATAGCAATCACTTTTTACAAATAGAAAAAAAATTATAAAATTTGTTTAATTCAGTTATCACATGTACCAGCCAACTGAAATAAACAGAAACAAACTACCGTCGGATGAATATAAAATTGAAATGAGCGGAGGCTGGGAAGGAAGTCGGGAAACCGGTCTTCCTTCTGTGAGTTTTTCGTTCCGGTTTGGTGGAGCTAAACTTTAATTGTATCCGCGGACACAAAAGAGCGGGCACCGCGCCGGGTTCACTGAGGGTTCCTGTGTGCACACCCGTCTTTGTTAATATTAGTTCTGGGGCAGTCCACTTCTTTAATTGTTCTCACTGCTATAAAGCTCATGATTCAAAAGGACGTTTGACAGGGCAAAATGGAGTCACATGATCGGGCGAACACAACACCATTTGTGCTAGTACCCACATGACCTAGGGACTGGTCCCGGGCACCGAGTGTGGACAGCCCCTCTGTGCTAATGGCTAGACTTTCTAAAAGTCCTTTAATTTTTTTCCAGTTGGTTATGCAAGCAACTCGAGATTACGGTATTACAGGTGTCATTGAAGCGTGTCTGTTATTCCGGTTCGATCCACTTAATTCCCCTTGTCAGTTTTACGTAGAGAAAATATTTCGAAATGCCATCTTCATGTCTGGAGCACTGGCTGTATCTCGGGTATGCCAGAATTCATTCTCAATTTTTCTGAAGGAGCGCACTGATGAGCGAACACTGAGGTGTTTTTCTTGTCGACTTTTTGTACATAGTCCAAGATTATCTGCAGTCAGAACGTATCCAACGAGCAGTCTCTGTATTTTTCTTTTGAGTCACGGTAGTGCGAGCACGCGCGAGGGGCGGGCGGCGAAGGCCGAGAAACGACGGGTGGTACTCACACGCTCTATAAACCAGCACACTATGCTACGTCACGGAAGCAACATTGTTGGCTAACAACTCTCAACATTGTTGGATGTTATATACATGTTGCGTTCGTTTCCACACCCTGTTGCATGTTGTTGCGAAGAGTTTAAAACCGGCTACTACTTGCAAACGGACGCAACAGCACCCGACAATGTTGGGTATTGTTGGCCAACAATGTTGCCTCCGTTTGCAAGGGCTTTAGTACTGTATTTTATCTTCAGAGCCTACTATTCCCCGCTATTTCAAAACACGCTTTCTGAAATCTCGGCCGCCGGGGCCCAGTACTGTGATGCTTCTGTTTATGGCAGACAGAGATTGTCAAAGGTTATGAAACCTAAAGACAAACTTTGGGAAACATTCCAACTCACCCGGGGGGGGGGGGGGGGTACTCCCATACATTACCTATACGGGTATGTGCCGCCCAAAGGGGTCGTGATTTTGAAGCTCCTGGTTTAGAACGGGGTATCCATTTCAGAGGCGTTTTCTAGAACGGGGTATAATATTTCGAACGCACGAAAGCTCCAGTTTTGTAAGCAGCCAATTGAAATTCATTTCAAGGACAGATTGCTTTTAAAAATACGGTTCAATGCGTTAACAAGCAAACTGTTATACTCTTGTTGCACCCTAGAACGGAGTATAAAAAAATAGCCCATTTCTAGAACGGGGTCAGTCAGTTTTAGGGCGAATTCTAGAACGAGGTATAAAAAATTGGCCCATTTCTAGAACGGGGTATATATTTGAGGGGAATTTTTTTGTAGAACGGAGTGCCAATTTGGAGTCCCGGGCGGCACATACCCACCCAAAAAATACCCAAGTGCCCCCCCCCCCGGCCAACTCATCACTCTGAAATGTAAGCCGTCTTCTTCTCTTACCTCGTGGTGGGTAAAAAAATAAACGGAAGTTTCATGGTATGACTTGGTAAGGTGTGGCTGCTAAGAAAAATAACCGAAAAAAAGACAAACATTACACAATGATTATTGTTTGTCACGTTTGTTCCCCGAGGGGGGGGGGGGGGTACTCCCATACATTACCTATACGGGTATGTGCCGCCCAAAGGGGTCGTGATTTTGAAGCTCCTGGTTTAGAACGGGGTATCCATTTCAGAGGCGTTTTCTAGAACGGGGTATAATATTTCGAACGCACGAAAGCTCCACTTTTGCAAGCAGCCATTTGAAAGTATTCAAGGACAGATTGCTTTTAAAAATACGGTTCAATGCGTTAACAAGCAAACCGTTGTACTCTTTGTTGCACCCTAGAACGGAGTATAGAAAATTGGCCCATTTCTAGAACGGGGTATCAGTTTTAGCGCGAGTTCTAGAACGGGGTATCAATTTTAGGGGAAATTTTTTCTCGAACGGGGTGCCAATTTGGAGTCCCGGGCGGCACATACCCACCCAAAAAACACCCGAGTGCCCCCCCCCCCCCCCCGCGGGGTTTGTTCCGAGTTCCCAGAGGCTCGATGGTTTTGGCTTTATGAATGAGGTGCGCCTCACGAACTTTCCTAAGACAATGTCGTTCTTATCTACGTGTTTCAATTGGGATAAGTGACATATGAGAAACAGAGTCGCTATTGGTGAGAAAGTGTTCTGAGACTGCGGTTTGGGTGTAACCACCGGTAGGGCGTCTATGTTAGTCTATTATTATTTTACAGATTCTGATATTCGTGGTTTTTCCTAATAAACCTGATGAATACGGGTATTGGTCAGTCGAAATATTGTATACTTCAGCCTTTTTCACCTTGTTTGATCTGTCTTTGCAGTAGTCTCTTTGACTTTAATTCGATTTTTATCTTTTTCGACTGATCACGATCTTGCGTGATCCAAAGTTGTGCTACATTGACCGTTCACTGTTTTTGCAGTGGTTTTTCAAGCGTTAGTTTACATTGTAAAAATATACTGAATGAAACGTTATAGCTAAGTAAGGAAGGAAAGAGTTTAGATAGAGGTACATGGGAAAGTAATGTAACTCAGAATCAGAAAGAAGTAAAAAGTACCGGAAAATGTTACTCCTGGCTTAAACTGCTCGCAGTCCTCCTTTTCTCTTGAAATCCGTCTATCTCTTATCTCAGCCAGCGCGATTGCAAACTACAACGTTACGTAACGCCCTCGATTATCGCAGCTCGAGTGTTTGGGTTTTGCGGGCAGCTTTGCGCAGAGAAAAATAACACCAGAGACTGTTCGCAGTCTACTCCTGGTTACAATTCTTTCCTTTTGAAAACCCAGACTTAAATTAAAATTTTCTTGCTCAACCCTTAAAAACCACTGAAAAAAAAAAAAAACAAACAAACAAAAAATTTAAAAAAAAAAAGGAAAAGGAAAAAAGAAGGAAAGAACTAAAAGAAAACTAACTGAGCCTTTAGGTTCTAAAATGGTTGGGAAATAATTCATAGTTTAACACTGAAGATGAGTCGCGTCAAAATTCTAAGTTTTTGAGCCTGAAAATGGGCCAGTTCACTCACACACTCTCAAGAAAGAATTGGCTCTTGACCCCAAACTTAATAAACTAATGAGCAGAGCCCGCGGAGCAGTTTGTGAAGTGCGGGGACGATCCAGCTCTTTTGAAGTATAGGTTGGGGGGAGTTGTGGACTTAAAAAATGGCTTTCAGGGTGCCGACTCAATATTATTTAGTGCAGTAACAAGTCATCAAGCATCAAGTGTAACCATGCACAGGCAGCATCATAATTTCCGCTTGATTTATTTACTTCATTCAAAGTTTGTCCGTTCTCGTTTTGCGAGAGTCAGAACCTTGAGTCATTGTTGAAAGGAGTCACCCTCTTGCTGCAAATTTTTAGGAAAGTAACAGCAGAAGCTCAGCAGATTATGCTCCGCAGAGTTTCCTTCATTTTGTCTAGATATCTGCGACATATGTAATATCACAACCATTTAAGCTTTCCAACGGGTTATCAGTATTCATTTTAAGATCGTAGCTCAGTGGAGATTTAAAAACCTTTATAAAGAGACTTGCGGGCCCTGATGAGTTTAGCGGCCTGATTCCTAAAGAAGCGAACAATTCTTGCAAGGACCACTTGGACAAACAGGAGCGAAGGAAAGCCGGATCTTGCAATATAGAATAACACTTAAAATTGAAGGCAAGGCTACTGGCGGACAGCTGAGGCTTGATAATACAAATTTGTCATGCCCAATATTTCGATAAGCAAAACTCACGGTCTTTATCAGGGGTTAGAAAAGCTTATTCCTTCTTTACTGCGAAGGAAAGAACTCCTAAACAAAACCTGAAATAAAATAAAAACAATTTTTGTACCCAATACAAATACCTTTGTCGGTCTCTTGCACGGACTTATCTCCAATTAAACTTTTTTTTAGTGAAAATAAAATGAATGCAAAATGAGAAATCGGCTGTAAGCATTTTCTCTTCTGTCACTCACGCTATAAGCTTTTCTGAGAGAGGTCTGACAGAAGGGGAAAATTTGCATCAAACTTGTACAGGAAGACTTTCCAAAAGAACCGCTTTTTCTGACACGTGTAAGCAAAATTCGGCGGACGAAGACTGGTAACTCAAGCTTGCACCGGAAGTCATTGGGGAAAAGCCAAGCGCTAGCCTACCCTAGAGGAAAAGTAAGTCAACCTTCTGTTCAAGTCCTTGTCGCCCTCATCATTTATTTTAAAAACTTGCTGATGTTTTATTTCAAATTGAGTCTCAGTAATTTCAAAAACAAATCAGAACGCTAAAGGGAATTCATTCAATTTAATAGTATCATTTCCCTACCACCCCCACATATGTTTTTTGCTTCTGGCAAAGCATGCGAAAATGACCAAAGGGAAATCTAAGTTCCCCGTTTCAAATTTGTAATGCTTCTAAAATCGTCTCCGTTTTATCGGAAGATTCAAGACGCAGTTTGCTCGTTAGTCTGTTAGCTATTTATTGTTATCTATCTATTTAAAAGCGAAAGTATCTCGAAATAAGAAATTTAATGCTTTAGTAATCCCTTATATAAAGCATGTTTTCAATTCAGAGTTCGAGTTCAATGTTTTCATTCGGACACTGGTGAGCTTCTCTCTCAGCTGATTTGTGCGAGACTCCTAACTTCAAGTGTCTACGTTGTGCAAAAGGAAAAACAAAACTAGACTTTCTATTTGGTAAGTACACTGTGTAAATGCATTAATATTTTCTGTTCAGTCATTCAAGGACTACATGTTTTGCTCTTTGAGCAAGGTCCATAGACTGTTGTTGTTTATATACTGTCTATGAGCTTAAACTAGTAACGTTGTCAAGCGGATAAGGACAAAGAAACTCAAGCTAGCTATATGTACACTATCTCTGCTATCGCCGTAAGCCAAAATGCACGTTTCTGGCAAAGACACAACCCTGAATATATAATAGAGAGTATGGAACTCTTTTCATATTTTCATGGAGATTTCAGACAATTATAGATTATTATAATATAATTATAAACCCACAATCCAAATCATCACCTTTAGGCAGACACCATAAGAGCAAATGTGTCAGAAAACTAAGCTTATAATGTAATTTTATTCTTATCTCTTAACAAGCTATGATAAGGCGATTGTCCTTGACATTTTGTGTTCCCCATACCATTCCCTGTAAATCATGTGTTACTTACACCACAGGGCCCCCACAAAATCTGTGTAAACGATTGTATTGTATTATTTTATAGTAAATGTACTGGATTTACCATTTGCTTTATCTGTAGCGATATATCGCTAAATATGTGCCTGGATCAATGCTAAATAAACGTTGTGTTACTTTTCCTACTGTAAATTGTCGTTCTTTTTGCCCAGAAGTAGTATTTTGAGCCATTTTGAGGGATTTTGAGTTTACTGTCACTGCTCCTCCTCTCAGATGAACAGTAAATGGTGAGCTCAAAATCCTTCAAAATGACTCAAAATACCATTTCTGAGAGAAAAGGACAACAATTTACCTGGATAAGGTAACACAACATTTATTTAGCATTGATCCACGCACATATTAAGTTAAATATTGCTGGAGAGGAAGCAAACGGTAAATCCAGTACATTTACTATAAAATTATAATACAATCAGTTACACAAACCCTTACAATAATGCCCTAAATGCCCTATGGTATGCTGAATAGCTATGGTATGCTGAATAGACGATTAACCCGAGAAGCTCAACAGGCTATTAGATTTATTTTTTTTTAAATTAGGGTTTATATCCATTGCATAGGCAACATACTTGTAATAACACAATTCTTCATTAGAATGTGAATATTGGTCAAATAGCATCAAATAGGGGTTATGGAACCTTAAGGTAGTAATTTGTGGGTCTCAGACACCTTTCATTCAGTTGGAAAATCTGAGGATTTGGTGCTCCTCAAATCTTGGTTTAGTGAGTTTCCTCACCTGTTGGATGTTTGAACTTTCAGTTTTGTGCAAGTTTAGCAGTTTGGGGGCATTTTAGCCTGATTCTCAGACAGTCCAGGTTTCTTGTATCTACGCACTCTCTCCCAACCTGGACCATCTGAGAATCAGGCTAGGAACATTTCAGCAAGTCTGGTATTTTAGTATCTCTTAAAATGTTAAGCAACTGTGATGACTATACCAGCAATTTTAAGCAAATTAATTTCAGAACAATAACAATTTGATTGTTTTTTCTTTTTCAGGGTAGATCACTCCACTGTACCATCGTCCATTATGGGTGAACGTTATATTAGGGACTTATCTGATGACACAAAGAAAAAAGTGGCAGCTGTCTTGGACGCATATGACCCACCTAACTGGAGATCTCTTATAAATGTTATAAGGCATAATGTACCTTCCTGTAGTAATGCTTTCATTGATAAGTGGAGTGCAAAAGTAGGGATGGAAGGTCTATTACCAGGAGGAAGTCCAACCCTGAAACTGCTCAGTGATTTAGAAAACTTAGGACGAAGCAGTGGTACTACTGTTGGTGAACTGGTAAATTGGATCAATTCTATGGGTGGCAATACATCGCGTGTACAGACAATCGTAAATATTCTGAGTAAGTATATGCTTAGACAGGCGTAACCAGGATTCTTCCAGAGGTACACACAATTTGCCACATCCTTTGGTACCCCTCCTTTGTTTGAGATTAATTTACAGTGCCCTGCTTCGTCTGCTGCTAAGAAAACACAGCCAGGTGAAAACAATGTGTTCATGTTCCAGATGTTCTGGAAGACAAGCATGTTGGTCACTCAGAGTGAAATTTTTTTTCAATTTTTCTCATTAACAAGGCCACTCTCAAAGTACCTAAGTTTGAAACTCTCATATATCCAAAGCATGCACTTCATTTTAAGCAATAATAGAGTAAGCCAGAATGCACCCTAATTTAAGTATTAATACAGTAAGCCTGCATGCTCTGATCCTCCTAATCGCAAATAATTCCATGTTTTCATTTTTCAGTGATCACAGGGCACCCAACCAGAGTGCTAAACATAGACTCAGTACAACCTAGGGACCGACAGTTTTTCTTCTGTTAATTAGTTTACAATTTTCTAACTGAATCATGTTACTTTTTTATGTAGCAGGTGCACCAGTGATAAAGCAAAATATCCCTGAAGAAGTCCAGGCAGCACTAGGACAAGATGTTAGAGTCCACTGTGAAGCATCAGGAAAGCCACCCCTGTATTTTCAATGGTTTAAGAAAAGAAATGAACTTCAGGGACAAGTAACAAATACTCTAAGTCTGCAAAATGTTTCTCCAGATGATGAAGGATTTTATGTTTGCCGAGTGGCCAATAGTTTGGGAGTTGTCTTTACAGGCTGGACCAAAGTTACTATCGATAGGCATCCCAGTGCCTACAATTATCGGCAATTTGGTTAGTACAGGTTAATACAGTTGAGTATTTAAAGTGCAAGTTCCATTAAAATGTTATACAATTCAGGAATTTTAAATCATCGAGGAGCTTATAATATACCTATACAAGTACTGTACGGGTATCAGTGCAATATTAAGCTATACAGTTATCGTGTATAGATAATAATCTAATAACACCGTCATGAAATAATACATTTTAATGTGCAGCCTCGGCCTTGTTTTCAGGAGGATCTTGGTATTTACTGTTTATGCTTCAGGTGTAATTAGCATCAGCTTCTCAACAATTTGCGTAAGAATGCCACTAGTTCAAATGTCGTCTTGAATGGATTAAATCCTGACCAGCTATTATTGTTTGAACTGTTTGTAAAAATATGCATAGAAGAAGGATGCCAATATTTTAAGCTGAGGTGATTGAACACACCCGGCCATTTAAGCAAAAACCAATTTACTAAAATTTGACGGACACGTAACTTTGAGAACCAAGCAGGCAATCCCCTGGCCAGCAGGCTAGTTTAAGGCGCATCTTAACTTTTCAGGAAGCCAATTAAAACACAGACTCAGGTTTCACGTCATCTTGCCCGCTACTCCACTTGTGCCAAACCCGCCATTAAATTAGCAGATGTTATTAGAGGTATGGGATTTAAGCCGAAAGAAGTCACTTTAATAAACAATTTATGGAGTCAATTTTTCTTTGCAGATTTCCCAATTATCACCTGTCAATCAGAGCCTACCATTCGTGTAGCGTTTGGATCAAGGTTAAGATTGTATTGTGATGGTGTTGGAGTACCTGCTCCTAGTTTCCAGTGGTATAAAAACAATGCTCCCATTGAGGGAGCAACATTTAGGGAACTTACCAAATTAAGTGTCACTAGTGAGGATCAAGGGAATTATTTCTGCAAAGTGTATAACAGTGCTGGTGAAGTTTCTTCAGATCTCATTCAAGTGATTGTTGCACCTGCAGGTACCATAAAATTACTGTTTATAGTTATCCATGTATTTATGAGTTGTTTACTTAAAAAATTCTCTTTTACAAGTGCAAAAACCCAAACTTCAGCAGTATGCAAAGAACGAAGTGTCCCATAGCCCTGGCCTTAACCGGGGTAGTGAAAATTCTGTGTTCATCATTTTTGGAGGACCTAGTGAAAACAAAGTTTGGGCTAGGACATGCTAGTTTCAGCTTTCTCAAATGATCAATTGAAGCTGTAAAACTGACTGTCTACACCCTGCTTCAGGTACTTGGCACTATAAAAGGTATGGCTGAAGGTTTCATTTGAATAGTCTTCTCAGAGAATTTCATCAACTGACCCAATTTTAGAGAGTCAGCTTAACCAGCTAAACCAAATACGAATGAAGGAAGAAAAAAAGAGATTTATTGACTTTGCGTGAACTGGTCACAGTAGGATGTATTTTTTTAAAGTACAGCATAATGCCATTAATACAATAAAGTAAGTGAGAGTGCATTAACTGAAACAAGTTATCCTCCACTGAAGTCTAGAAATAAACTCACAAGTTCATGTCTTCATGAAATCCTGAATTTGGGTTAAATGACTATCTGGGATCAGTGACATGTTTAGACTTTTATATCATCATCATCATCATTATTGTTTTATTTATTTATTTATTTATAATTATGGTAATGTAAGAACACTAACTTAAATGTATTCGTTTTAATTATTTTTCAGTTGTTCCCAGGGGTTTCCATGAGCGAGGTAACTACAGACACAGAGAATTTTATATTCTTATATACATTTTTATTTTACCAGTCTTAATTAATCCAAAAAAAGGTGCCTGCACAAGTTATGAAAAAGCACGTTCTGCTATAAACAAAATAGTGAAGATCTGATTTTTGCTTGTTTCCATCTCTTTACAGTTGCAAATAAAGTGGCTCTGTTGATTGGTAATATGGATTACCGACATGGTCATCAACTTGGGCAGCTCTTCCACCCTATAAATGATGTATGTGGATTAATGGGCAGTCTTTTAAACATGAATGGGTTCAAAGTAAGTTACCTGGAATAATTATGTGAAAGTTTTCATCACCTTAATTCATAGTAAGTCAACCATCTCTTAATGCACACCTCTATGAGATTGACTCCTAGAGATGGTCCCTGTCAATTCAGTCATTTTCTTGAAAGGCAGCCGTTGGCATTTTTGAAATAATATCTTTGTTGTCTCTTCTTCTCGATACTTAGATGATAGATATGGTAAAGCAGTCTTTCAGAAATGCTTTGTGAGAGAAGCATTTTAAAGAATTAAGATATCTATTTTTTAGGTACTCACATTGGTTAACCTGATGCTGAAGGAAATGAGAGAGGCACTTCGACAGTTTTGCCGGCTTCTGGTTGAGGATACCTTTGCCTTGTTCTACTTTGCTGGTCATGGATTTGAGCGTGGGGGACTAAGCTACCTGATGCCAGTAGATGCAACAGATTCTTATCGAAGCAGTGAAAACATGGCCTCCTCAGAAGTATTAGTTGCTATGCAAGAAACTAATGCGAAGTTACATGTTGTATTATTGGACTGCTGCAGAACTGAGTAAGTGATGAATAGCAACAAGCCAGAATTGAAGTAATGTGTTGGGGTACTCCCTATGATGGCCTATACAGGGTGCAAAGAAAATCATTTTTACAGCTTGCCATTCGGGCAAGTTGAAGCTAGCATTCACTAGCCCAGATGTCATTTCAACTAGCCCCAAAAACTTCTTGACTAGCAGAATTGATTTTACAGTTCTTCTGTTATTCGAATTCCTCAAAAAACATCACTTGCCCGTCGGGCAAGTTAAAAACAGAATTGACTGGTCCGACAGCAAAATCCACTAGCCCCGGGCTATTGGACACTCCTTTCTTTGCACACTGCTATACAGGGAGGCTCCGCCCGACAGGGGCACCTATTTCAGGTTTCAGGTACATGAAAGGGTAGAGATTTCACTGGTTGATGTGTATGAAAGACAGCGGAAATCTGTCATTTCGGATGGTAAAAAGGTCTAATTCTAAAAGGGCGACAGATTTTTTTTATGGCTGTGAAAAAGTCAAGAAAACGTACTCGCTTTATGATTTATTCATATTTTAAAGACAGTGCATTTACAGCATTAAAAGGAAACCAAAGTTCTAAACTAGATATGTGAAAAGGGGTTCCTTTTTTGTCAAAAATGGTATATAAAAGGGTAAGGGGTTGGATTTTGGGGCAGAGCCTTCCCTTATAAATCGTTGTTGAGAACCCCCCAGGTGCGTTTGATAAGCTATCACATACGGTTAATGACGCCCAGGGCGTTTATTTAAATTTAGCAGTAGACCTGCACCGTTCTAAACTTCTTATTTCACTGTTCATCTTTAATCTGCATTTCCACTGTTTTCAGGGATAGGGGCATTGTTATGTGACAATCCCTGTTGTTTTACCAGCTTATCAAAAACAATCTTTCAAACAGGTGCGGGATCGCCTAAATTTAGGGGTCCAAGACTCTCATGACTGTGACAAGCTCGACAAAACTAATATACTTTCAGCGAAAATACCAAGAGAGTGCACAAATAGCAGAATATGCAGTCCACTTAGTAATACGTGAAGGCCGTCTAGAGATCCATATCGCTGTCCGTCATATCAGATCGGATTCCAGAATCCTCGTTCAGGGTCACTGTGTTGTCATCGTTACTCTATCCTTACTTTGAACTCAACATTGAACAAGACGCAATGTGCCCACCCTTGTTAACCAAGAAAGGACTGGATAAATTGAATGATTTTATTCCTTTTTACTATTTCCTAGTATTTTAAAGTAATGTTCATGGGAAAGGTAGCCTGTTCCAGGCGTTCAGTTAGTGGGGAGCGGTGCGAAGTAAAAAGGAGCGCGAAAAAATAAAACCGAGGGAGGAGGAGAGTCCCCCTCTACTTTTCACCGCTTTCTTTACTTCGCACTGCTCTCCACTATCTGAACGCTTGGAACAGGCTATGGGAGAGGGGGTGACTATTAGACCGGGAGCGATTATTAGAGACGGACGTCTAATACAAACTGAACAAGGCAGGAGAGGCGTATATTAGGTTATTAGACAAGAGGAGTGAATTTGAGAGGGGGCGTCAATTAGATCATTTACTACTCCTGACGGTAGTTATGACAGGGTTACATCACAGGGTGTGGGGTGGATGTTGCTGCTCAAAAACCTGAATGTGTGTCCGCCCACCCCACCCCCCAAGATGAGTCTTTGGCATTGCTTATCTATAAAAGGCGCGAATATATATACCGCGAGGCTTGAACCCAGAAAAAGGCAAATGGTAAGCGCAATTCCGTTCGTTTTTTCCAACCCCAATGAGAGAAGGAATACCTCATAGTCCTCAATTTTTGGCTGGAATTTCTGAAAAATTATCTTACCCCTAACCTCCGGTCCGAAGTATTCAGGATTTTTTTGCTTAATGGTAAACACGCCATTTTCAAGGTCGACGAAAATCACTCTTTTGGAAAGACATAAAACTAACGAAATAATTAATGGAGTTATATCACTTTTTACTTCAGACCTGATAATGTGCCTAATAACAGACTATTGCTTCAAGGAGGTGATTTACAAGCTATAAAAAAACCTAATGTTGTTCTGACGTTTGGATGGTAAGTATTTCAGTGTCAAACATTATTGGGGCAAAAAATATTGAGGTTAATGATAAAAGGCATTTTCTATTTTTCTTTAGTAAATCACACACCCCAATCAATCAGAAGGGTCACGAGAATTTAATAAATTATCCCCCGAAGGGAATAATGAAGGCAGAAGAGGTTCGGTTTGGTGTGCGTGTGTCTCGCAACATGGGCTATTACATATAGTCAATACTGTTTCCCGCCTTTTTTTAGCCTTTGAATGTAGCCTGTGTGTTGGGGCGTAAGAAGTCTGGGGCGCGAGGTAAACGGAGCGTGCGAGGGCTTCCTCTTTACGGCCCGTCCTTATTCGCATTGGCGGATCCAGGGGAGGGACCGGGTCCCCCCTTATTTCAAGACCAAACTGAAGCCCGAAGGGCCGAAACCCCTCCCCGTTTATATGAAGGTCCGCTACTGAAACCGAAAGGACTTTATTGCATATTTATTTACCCATATATCATTCTATCTATTGTTGTCATTTTTAGTTCATCATCAACCTCTTTTCTAAATGTAAATTCAAATTTTTGGAGCCGTCATAGTGTTTTCTTTCAGTGCAGCTCTGTTAGCCAAAATATTGGCCCCAAATAGATCAGCCTTTTGCCGTATTGACAGCCTGGTATTCAGTTTTGTTATGTTTCTATACATATAACGGTTTCACCTTTTACTCAATTTCTATCCATGACATTTTTAGGGTAGTTGTTTTGTTTCATAATTGATTGAACAACGTTTTTCACATATTCTAAAAGGTACAAATGCAACCGTTGCCAAGTACACCCCACATGACGCGAAGAGCTTTTTCAAAGTTTTGGATCATTTCCTTGTGGGATTTACTCATTTTTGAAATATTTATTTGCAGTTGTTCACAATCGTATGTCTATGAGAGCAGAGATGAGAAAAATGGCTTCTTTGCCAAACACCTGCTTAAGAATCTTACTGATGAACACAAAAACAAGTCTATTGAAGAAGTGTTACTGGGTGTTAGTCGAGGTAAGCTGGTCTTTTTGGATTAGTGTGCGCTGATTTTAGGGTAGCTCTACGACGGGAGGAGAAATTGTAACCTGAGGTCCTTTGCGCGATGCCAAGCAGCTACCTGCTCTTGAAGAATGTGTGCCACCAGAATAACATTCTTGTTCTTCAAAGTTTTCTGTCCTTGATTTCTTTAAGGTATAGACGAGGAGAATCTAGTGGATCCATCTACACACCAGAAGCAGATTGTCAACAGAATAACAACATTGGTGAAACCTATGAGCCTGTGGTGTCCAGTGGACAGCAGTTTTATGAATCCCGCTACAGTAGCTGCAACTAACAAATGGCAGTCTGCTCACGGTAACGAGGCTAATGAATGCTTAAGTTTAGTGAGTGAGCGGACGAGAAAGTAGCCTGTGATTAGGTTCCCCGGCGAGCGTCTGGCGTTTTATCGCCTTCCCCTCGTCCTATTACCCTCTAGAGAGACTATTCACGGGCTAGCGTGCAAGCGAGTGAAATAGTGTTTGGAGCGACTGAGCCAGCGACTGACTGACTGGCTTGCTGAGAAACGAATGAATTATTCGATGAGATTAGCTCTTAAATGAGAAATTGCTTCCTGGCTTTGATCATTTTAAGCCAAATAACCACACAAAACACTTCTAGCACTCCCTCAGGCAGAACCGTCGCGCGGTAGAGCGCGTGCGAACGAGGCAAACAGAGGTGCCTCTCTCCGGTTCCCTTCTCGGTTCATTTGCTCGCTCCAGTCCTGGCAAGCCCCAACTCGACTGACTGACTGACTGACTGACTGACTGACTGACTGAAAAGGGACTGATTGCAGTCTACCCGGGTAACGGCTCAAGAAAAATAACCAATTCTTTTGAAAGCATTCGGCACGTGACATTTTCACGGTAAAGTGGAACCATCATAATTATAGCGAGCTGCCAACAGGCTGTGCCATTGTTTGTAATAACGGAAGTTAGATACATCGGGGAGCGTTTCATAGTTTTCTCTCATTTTGGTGGAATGTGTGTTCTTGTCATAGGGGGATTCGCCGTTTTCACTTTTTCATTTCATTTTTTTGGTAGAAATTCCTACCGAGCCAGTGATGGTGTTTCAAGATGACAACAGCAGAGTTAAAGTTGTACTAAACTTTAACGCTGAAGTTTCTAACGTCCTTATAGTGAACGCTCGAGCACTGGGAGACGCTGAAAAGGACTGTTCAGTTACATTTGACATGTGTGGTGTAAGTATTAAATCGACCTCAATATGCCTGTAGTAAACTGTGGCCTTTAATCTAACCCGTGCAATATTATGCTCGATAGACTGTCAGCGGGTGCAGGGTGGAGCGAAATTCCATCGTGGGGAAAAAATGTAGACCATTCGAAGCAACATTAAAAGTCAAAGACCTTCAAAGGCTCAAGGTAAAAGAGAGACACTAGTCTTCATTTACTTACTACTTTTATTTTGGCTTTTTTCAAGTTGTCTACAGGCATGCATTTCACCGACGTCTTTGCTCGGACAATGTTGTCCGCGCTAGAAGGGAAAACACAAACGAGACGAGCTAAATGGGCAACCTCGTTCCCAAGGCTTTTTCGACAAAGCCATGGGAACGAGGTTGGCCAAGTAAGCCCTTTGTAGCTTGTCATTCACTTCGTACAAAACACTTCGAAATACAGTGGGCAAGACAAACAGAGAGATAAGAGCATTTATAATGGTGATAAGTCTGTGTCTGTGTTTGTTTAGTCCCAGTGCGTTCCTTGATCTCCGGCCTGGCGTTTTTGCACCAGGTAGCTGACCAGCTGCGAAATGATATCACAAAATCTTGGGTCTTAAATGTAAAAATTGCAAACCTGAAAAGACCTTCCAAGCCTGAAACGGCGTCCCGGCCAAGTAATTAGGCAGATTTAGCACAGACATCGTGACGTTAAATGAGAACGCAGAAGCGCGTGGAAAGGACTGAACATGACTTCTGGTGCGCAATTTCCGTTCTCCCATTGGTCAATCAGTTTCAGATCTGTGTGCGCCGTCGACATAGCCGTCTTTGCTAAATCTGCCAAATGCGTGTAACGAAACTAACCGTGAAAAATAAATGGTAGTGAATGTATCGCTTTACATCACGTACCTACACCTGGTATATTTATTCAAACGAAATATAGGGCTATAAGCGAATCTTTGTTTACATTCTTGCCTCAATAACATTGTTATCAGTATCTGATAGAGCTTATAAAATAAAATCTCTTAACATTGAAAGAGTACAACAATTTCAGTCTTCTCTGAAAGTTTGAGCTCGGTAAACCGAAAGGTTTTGGCGAAATTCTCTTTTAAAAACTCGAAATTTTACAAAGAATATGTGACTCTTTCGCATTTGTTGATGGCTGATATTGCCTTTAATGTTGCTTTCAAAGAGCTGTAAATTGCACAAATTGCTCAAGTTAATCAGCTCTTTTAAATTTTAAATTTACCTCGTATGTACGGCCACGGCTTCTATGAATTAAGTTGTATGCTAATGAAGAATAACGTGAACAATAACGTCAGCAAAGATTCGCCAGTACTATTCAGCGAGAAAATGACCATCTATCGGGTAAGAATTAACAAAACCACTTGTATTTCTGCGAGAGATGGTGATTTATTCTAGTGGGTAACTCTACTGATCCACGTTTTGAACAACAGGAGGCGGGCGAAATGATGATACTTGGTAGGTTAACGGTCATATACAATGGACTTACTTCTGGGGGCTCTACTGCCAAAAAAAAAACAACAACAACAGTAGTAGAATAAAGCACTCGGCGGTAATCACGCCATGTACCAAGGTTACTTCAGGGAGTAATTAGAAAACTTATAGATCAGTAAATTGAAGTAAACTTTATTTATTTATTGTTTGTAGGAACCGTTAGTATTAAAGTTGACTGTAATGTACACCGTACGAGACGAAAGGAAACAGATCTCTGTTACATACAAAATGGAAGAGAAACCTCTCTATGCTAAACTTGTGACACGCTGGTAAACAATGTACGAAACAATGGAACAGGAAAAAAAAGCGCTTTAATTATCAGTAATATTAAGAAATGTTTACACGGTATGGAAGGACTACAGCTAAAAGTGACCAATGTAATCACTCTGAGATGGACATGCACCTTTGGGACAGAAACTAACTGCTTGTGATTGAAAGATGCCTGCTTTGTGGAGAGAGAGAAAAGAAAATGACTGTAAAGCCGAATAGAAGGGGCCAACTGCAGGTGTCCGTCCGTCTTTGCCTGCGGTAACTTTTAGTAAGCAAATTCACACACGTCAAAATTGTAAGGCAAAGGTCCTTAACGGAAGCGGCACCATGACCACTACAAACCGGAGAAGCTAAGATTATATTGCTTTAATGATCACTATAATAATTCCTGTTTCTCTCTCCTCCGCAAAAGCCTCTCTTGTTTCACGAGGAGAGTGGAGGGAGAGAGAGGGGGAAGTGTCTCGCATGGAAATTTATTTGGTGGGTGCAGGGCATGGCTTTCCACGGTCACGTGTCTTCAGCCGATTCTCTTACGCGTCTAAACTCGATACGGAGAGGTTGAATTTCAATAAAAAGATCCTGCAAAATAGAAAGAACAGACACTGAATACAACAATCAGGCATTTAAGAACAAGCTGTATCACCCCAAGTTTCCTCTATGCGTGCCACACTCTTGTTGCTTCACTGAAGATCGCGTGGCGATACTCAAAGGGCTAGTCTCCAAAAATCTGCATTTAGCAACTGGCATGCAGAAAGAAAAAAAAAGCTATTCATGCCTTGGTTAGCGCATACAGATCGGATAGCATAAGGCAAAGTTAGGAGATTGCGTATTTCATACTTCATTTGTTAAAATTTGAATTTTAGTGTACATAAGTAACCTTAGTCACTTGCAAAGAACTTGTTTTTTACAAAATTTTGTAACTGGGAACTTGCAATTTGACTATGGATTATTGTATTTATTGTGTTGTGTTGAACACGAATTTTGTCGTGTATAAACAAAGGTTATAATTAAATATTGTATTGTAATTTATCAAGATGTGTCACTTACGACAGTTGTAAAAAAAAAACGTTTATAGGAGCATTATCCTTCACCAGATTTACATTTATTAGAACCGATCAATAAAAACTCTTCAGGCAGGATGAAACTGTCTGGTTAGCTTCTTGTCAGTATCCACCAAACCTCTTGAAGGGATGTGAACTGGGCCGAGGCATTATTGGGACGGACATTTGCAAACAGATCCCTCGAGCCAGTTACATGAGACTGGAATAAGCGCGTTAAAGTTTGAAGCAGCGAAAACACACTTTTAAAGTGACGTTTTCGTAGCCGTCGCCGTCGTTGTTGCTTAAGCTCCTAGACTGCAAAACAGTCGGTTTTTTTCTCAAAATCGGTAAAGAAATCGGTAAAGGGTGGCGTAAGAGTCTTACGCGCGCGAAGCGCGCGAGCCTCACACGCCCGTAGGACGTGTGAGGCGAGAGAAAAAAACAATTTTAGCGTCTCTCCCCAGTCTCGCTCTCTGTTTTCAGCCTCATTCCAGCTCTTTTGTTTGACTGCTCGCGCGTACTTGAATACGCAAAAATACGGACTGTTTTGCAGTCTATTAAGCTCCCTAATATTAGGACTTCCTAGGAGACGTTTTGTCCTTATACCAAAATTTCCAGGAGACCTCACTTTTTTGAACAATAATCGCAATATCTTGGTAATAGAGTGATTTTACTTGACCAGTGAAACAGTTAATAACAATAGCTATAAATAAACAAAAGAAGACAATAGAATTAGTGCATAATAGTGTGTAGTATTCACGGGTTAAGTAAAAATCACTCTAACAATGTGAAATACACAAGCTCCGAAAATTGTAAGTTAGTAGAAAAACTCCGAATATCTTACACGAATGGAACGGTTATCCAGAAATGTTAAGTCTTTCTCGAGTTTTAGAAATTTCTAGGCAATATTTGCTCCTTCGAACAGTTATTGTGTAAAGAAGGTAGTTGGGTGCCAATGGACCCAATGAATAAGCGTGGAAATCACCCACGTGTAGTTTTTATAATGGCTTCTTTGAATTAACAAATGCCGGGCACAACTGGGAGTTAGACGCGCGCAGTTACGGTTTTTTAAATTTCTGCTAGTTGTATATTAAAAAATTGTTTGGCAGAATATGATTATTTGACAAATTGTTAGTATGATTATAGTATTATATGCTGTCATTGACATAAATCGTTAGTGTAATGTTGAAGTTTATAGAGGAAAATGTTACATTTCAGAACAGAAATTTGAAGTTTTAATCTTTAAAAATCCTTTGTAAACACAATGGGATATTTATCAAACATTATAGAGTGTTTTCACATGACGTCACGGCAGCCATGATGGTGTCCCAAAACAATAAAACAGCGGCCATGTTGGTGTCCCAAGCTAGTCCTGTGGGAGTTAAACTCTTTTCTTATGCAAACACTTTCTTTTGTTTCAATAAATTTGCATAGATGCTGGCCACGTGAGTGAAAACACTCTAACCAAGTATTTACTTGATTTCCACACTACCAATCTGGAGTACCACCACAGGAGGCCAGGCTCACAACCGCCTCCTCGAAGCTATCTTATAAGGAATTGTATGGGAGGTAAAGGTTAAAATGCTCATAAAACAGCCATTCAAGCGTCTCCTATCACTGTCACTGCGAAATCTTCATAGACACTTCAAAAAGAGTGGCTTCATCTTGGAACTCAGTGGTCAACGTCAGGAGCCCACCAAATATCAAAATAGTAACAGTCCAGATGCATAAACATCTATAAGCGACATAAAATGCTTGACTACTACATATTGGAGGGCAGTAATTATATATTTGAGGTCATGACAAAAACAAAGGAAGATAAAATGAATGACATCAACGCGCGACGAAGCCCCAAGAACGTCTGCGTGGGGGGCTAACGCTAGGCTGGCTTCCCGGGGGGGGGGGGGGGGGGGTGGAGATACTCCCTGATATAAGCGATATAGGTATGTGCCACCCCAAAGGGAATATGTTTTGCGCCGTTTTGGCCTGGAAATCGGGTATGGCTTTTGAGAAACTAAGGGAGTGTATGAACGTATTTATCGTTTAATTCCAAATGAATAAGGAAGAAAAATACGCGAATTCGAAGTGCATTTTAAGAAATCTTTTTGGTTGGCGTTCTAATCGAACCAATGATGACATAATTTCCTAGAGGCCAGGCCCCAGTTGTTCAAACGGTGGATAGCGCTATCCACTTCCCTGCTAGAAGAGGCCTCTGATAGCAGAGAGACTTTCCACTGGATAAATCACTATCCAGTGGATAACGCAATTAGTTTTCGTAATACTTATCCATTGGATAGCGATTTATCCAATGGCTAGCGCTATCCAACTTTTGAACAACCGGGCCAGGGGCCCGTTTCTCGAAAGTCCCGATAATTAACGGGCCCGGTAAGCTGTCTCCGTTTACATTAGTGATCGAGGTTTCGATAGTTTTGCACCTAACACGATAAAACTGTCGGTTAATGAAACAAAATGGAGTAGTTTGCTAGCCAGGACCCACGCTCTTATTCTTTATATTTCGATTTGAATATTTGATTTCGGGCCCGTAAAGTTACCGGGACTTTAGAGAAACGGGCCCCAGGTCTGAAAACGGGTATGAAAATACAGTTGACTCCCGATAACTCGAACCCTCGATAACTCGAACCTCCCGCTAACTCGAAGTAATTTTTGTTTCCCCTCAGCTCATTTCTATGCAATTTTACCCTCGATAACCCGAACCATGTTATGACCGCGTGACAAGTCGGGAAAAAACCGTGTTCTGAAGTCCGGAACATTGAATTTATTTCAAAACAACCGAACAAATTCTTTGTCTTTACTTTTTTGTCACTCCAGTTCAAATTAAGTGTCCATTCCTGCATACTTTGTTCCTTAATTGCCTTTCCTTCCCATCCATTTGCTTACTTCCTTACCTCCGGTTATTTGCTTCAAACTCCTGATAACTCGAACTTTTTTCGATTTCCCTTGAATGTTCGAGTTATCGGGAGTCGACTGTAACATTTTTTAGTCTGAAAGAGGATCAGGATTTAGAGAACAGGGCAGTACACCCCCACCATGAATTCCCAGAAGCACCCCCCGGGGCTGGCTTTAAGTTCAAATAACCACGTGCCCTACTTAGGTCCGCTGACCTATTTTGCCCACACTCTCGTCTTGTGCACGCGCTGAAGATGCCAGAGGGAGATTTGTGCAAAAAAAACCCCGCCTCATTTTTCACCTGGGGCATTCCTTTGTAAGCCGAACAATAAACCTTCCAACGCATTTTATAAAATCGCGAGGTTTGCATGCAAGCGTTTCCTCTTCTCGCCTCCCTTTTTTACTCTTTATTATTTATTTTTTTGCTCTCGCTCCAACTTTCTCACAATAACTCAAGCGGAAATGCTAACATTCTCGTAGTTAGCTTGTTTACGTCCCCAAGAGAACTTGCCTTGTTTAAGTCTTCCGAGACGTAAAACAACTATGCGAATGCCGGTGAAGCAAACAAGTTCGCAAATGCTTTAAGCCATCCAACCTAAGCAAATATGGCCACTGTTTTTTTTTTCTGTGCTCATAAAAAAAAAAGTGCCAACCGAATTAAAATGACATGGCAAGTCAAAGTTAATAAGTATATGGAGTCTTCAGGCTGTACTCTTACCTAATTACAAGTTTTAACATTACAAGGAACATTTTTACTACCAAAATTATGAACAGTGTGGCATTTAACATACAAATAAACAACTTTGCCAATGCCGACTGTAAGCAAAGAACACTAAAAGTTCTCAGAGTTGTTATGTACACCGTGAGGGGCGAAAGGAAGCAGAAATCTGTTACATACAGAATGGCAGGGAAACTTCTTTATGCGTAACTTGTAACACGCTGGTGAACAAATCCACGAAACAACAAATGACTATAGTTATACGCTTAATAATAAGAAATGTTAACGCGGAGTCGGGAACTACATCGGAAATACAGTCAAATCTCTCTCAGAAAGACACCGCTGGGACTGGGACTAAGTGTTTATAGAAAGTAAGAAACAATTTGTCACTTTAGAAACGAGAAGGACTGGAGCCGAAATGTGTCCCGCAAATGTTTCTGGGATTGTCACTGAGGACGCTCCGGTCAGCTATTAGCCTCTTTGAGATCGCGCGGGAGACCGTGTCGAGATGGTTGTCAAAGTGCATTGGGGGACTGTTTTGGAGAACGACTTTGCCACCATGTTAAAAATTCGTTCCCCAAAACAGTCCCACAGTTGTCCCACAGTGCATTTTGAAACCATCTCGACCCGGTCTCCCGCGCAACCTCAAAGACGCTAATTGGCCAATTTTTCCCCTGTCCCCATTAACAGTCCCAGAAGTCTTTGGGAAAGTAACTCGGCCCAGTTTCCCTATCGTTTTTTTAAGTAGCTAATGACCAAAGAACATTAGTGCAACTGCAGGCGTCCGTGTTATGGAGACTTTTAGTGAGCTTATTCACCAACATGTCAAAATTAAGAGAAAAAGGACCTTTCACAGGAGCACCAATACTACGGCGTATAAGAGAATCAAAGCCTCTAAAGTTCTTTCCTGTACATGTCAGTTGTTGGGTGTAGAGATACAAACTTGCTTGATCCCAATAATTCGTTTACCCATCTCCTCCGGAGAGACCCTTCTTTTGCCACGCCGAGCCGGGCTGGTTAGAGACAGGAGGAAGAGAACGATGGAAAGCGAGCTATCTTTTGGCGAGTGCCTTTGATTACTAGTGGGAGACTCTGCGAAGGAGAGAGGCTCCTTCTTTACGAAAGAACATCTTGTGTCTCAAATGGAAGTCTACTTGGTGGGTGCAGGGCTAGCCTCTCCACTGTCTAGTGTCCTCAGCAGTCGAAACAAGCCAGCCGCTTCTCTTATGCGGCTGAACTCGATACAGAAAGCTTGAACTTCAATGAAAAGATCCTGTAAAATGAAAACAACAGAGTATGAATGCAACCATCACGTGATAACAAGCTAACTCACCTTTACATTTCTTCTAGTCACTCTTCCCAGAACTCACAGAACGGAATTTCAATTCTTTGAAGTAAATTTTATTTGCTTTGATGTTTTTTTGCTTTTTTACAGATCAATGGAAAGTGGTCATTTTTAAGCCCCTTATTTCCAGCCAAAAGATCTGCGTTAAGGAACTAGCATATTTTAAATGGGGCGAAGAAGCTACATTCATGCCTTGGTTAGCACATAGAAAAGATAAAAATCTGGATTTTACGATACGAAAGTTACCGTAAGGCAGTGACCCGGCCAGTTCCTTCTTTTTCACAAATTTTGTAAATAGAGCAACTTCATGGGAACTTAAACTTTTTAGTACGAATTATTGTCTTTTTATTCTTATTAACTATAAAAATGGTTATAATATTGTAATGTTGAGGGGATGTATCTCCAACTTCAGTTGCAACAAAATGCTTAAGGAGTATTATCCCTTACATCTTCATCAAATTCGTTAACCAAAATCTAGTGAAAAGTATGGCACTGTTTGGTTGGCTCATTGTCTATGAGAGTATCCATCAAACCCCCGAGTGATGTCCATCACACACTAGGGACTAGCCTGAATAGCGGGGAGTTTTGTTTAGCGAGCGCTGTTTTCGCCCCATTCTCCTCGTGACTTCACTGCTCGCTGTTGCCCCTGTTACAGTGATATGGGCATACCCTTCTCATATTATCTTAGCGATTTGGGTTAGGGTTAGGGTTACAGGGGATACCCATATCACTAGGGTTTTGGGAGTGGGGACGCCCATATCACTGTGACACCCTTCCCTAACAAAACCGCCGGATACGCAGGTTAACAGGGGAGATGATATTTAGCATAATTCACTATATTTTCACAGTACCGATAAAACACCTTCTTTACCCTTACAAATTTTGCATAAGCGTTGTCTTCAATTTCCCTTGGGACGACTGTAATACCCCGGGGGAATTGGAACAATGGCTATGCAAAATTTTGAAGGATAAACAAGGTGTATTATGGGCAAAGTGAAAGTGGCGAATGGTTATTCGTTAAGGTCTCTCATTCAGTACACAGGGAAAGAAAATACCCTTGTTTTGAAACGTGAAAACATACCTTGACATCAATAATCTTGTTACGAATAAGAGACTGAAGGAAAACGCAGACCTGAAATAAACGAATACAAATAATATAGACTGAGGAACAGAACCTTTGGCAGTTTGTTTAACTGTATAACCTGAAGTCTCAGACACTTCCATAGAACGCTGTTTTTCTACTTCTGGCTCGTCTCCTCCCAATCTACGTTGTTTATCGCAGTTACCTCACCAAATCTGGCAGACCAACATTGAGAGAGTAAGAAGAAGGTAAAGTGTCGCGACAATTTTGACTGAGACTGTCGGTAACGGTGGCTCAATAAAACTATACCCAGCGGCTAGAACAACATAAATCACAATAGTTATCCTTACTAAGCCTGACGTGCGACTATTACGCTTCCTTACAGCCTGTGAGCAAGCTCATCATTTATGGCGAGCGACGCGTGCCGCAAGAGAACGCGCGAGCGAGCAGCGAAGTCGCGAAGGGTGGAGGAAAAGGAGAGAGACGCCCTCCCTTTGCCCGCCCCTCGCACTCGCGTCTCCTTTCGCGCGCTGATCTCGTGTGACTTCTCTTCCTAAATGAAGAGTTTGCTCGCAGGTTAGCTTCCGTAGTGCTTAGCAGCCTCTTTTGTCAATTATTTTTCAAGGGTATGAGTTCGAAGCGACAGTTTAGTAGTTCCTTGTTTGTTTGTTTTAGACTCCTTTTGTTTTGAAGAGAATAATTTTTGGGTAAAATCATTACTTCCGATCATTAGAACTTTATCTTCGAAGAAAGGAGGGGTAGGCCTCTTGCTACCCAAAAAGACCACATCAATACAAGGACGATAATCAAAGATTTCAAGGAAAACATTAACACCTTCGCCTGTATATGAACTAGGAAATCGTCAGGACTCCCCAGTAACCCAAACATTGTGATGGCTAACGCTGACGAAGACTGGTATATAAAGAAGCAAAAAGTCTTCCAACGCAAGGTTTTACCAACGTCGTTGCCAACACCTCAATGCATAGAACAGACTAATGTCGCATGCAGATACTGCAGACATGTTGACTTACCAGTCGGACAAGCCTGTTCTGCATGTATTTATCTTTTATATTTTCACAAGTCGAGATACAGTTTGAAATGTACAGATGAACAAACTCTTGGGGAAGATCTACAGCCTGAAAGAGACAAACAGTGGTTTTATTCTGCTGTATGGATTAGAACCAGTATGTGGGGGCTGCGTGGCCGAGCGGTTAGAGCGCTGGACCTTTAATTGGGACGCTAGCAACTTCTAGCTGGATTTGTTCTTGGCAGTCCCTAGTTCAAATCCTCGGCCATGCTTGTAAAATAGCCAACTGGTTCGCCTCCTACTAGTTGGGGTTTATCTTTGTTGTGTTCTACTTTAATTATTCTTTTTATTGTCCCCAACAAGACCCATAGGGGGAAAGGAGAATTGTATTATACCGTAAAATTTCGAAAATAAACCCGGGGCTTATATTTTTCGAAGGCCCTTTTTGAGGGGCTTATTTTTGGAGGAGCTTATATTCGGAGGGGCTTATGTACGGAGGGAAATTTGCGTTTCAAAATCGATTGGGCTAGCTTGTAGTGGGAAGGAAATTTACCATTTTTGTTTTGTTTTACTTTGTATTCGAGAGCAAATTCCTTGTACAAGCCCCCCAGGGGGCTTATATTCGGAGGGGCGATTAAACGGAGGGTTTTTTGCGTTACGATTTTGAGGGGCTTATATTTGGAGGGCTTATACATGGAGGGGCTTATTTTCGGAATTTTACGGTATTTTAATTATTTTTTCAATTATTCCTACTTGTGTGCAACAAAGGAACAAGGAGAAGTCTGCACGCAGGGTTATTTAGCAAATGCAGAATTACAGTGCGACTACTCGAAAATATATTCAAGGTATTTTTGCAGACGGACTAATAACATTAATGAATTTGAGGGTTGTTTCCTGAGAGATCAGGTAAGTTTAAACGGTTTCAAAGTTTTCAACGGTTGCATTCTTGAACCTTGAATTTTATTGGTTCGCTTGCAAAAAAACTTGAGAATCTTTTGTTTTCAAAACACATTGTTATTGGACACTCTTCTTCCAAGTGCCCCGGTTCGAGTAGTCGCACTGTAATTAGACGCCTCTCTTAAACTACCTGACAAAAATTCTGTTTACAGTAATACATGCATATCGTCTCTAGAAGGTATGAAATACCCTGTCAACAATTATGCAAATAACAAAACGACTTTAACTTACCGTAGTCAGTCGATTAACTACTTCCATAGAATGCAGCGACATTTCCATGTTTACTAAGACTGAAAAATATCTAAAAACAAAAAGGCACAATGCCGAGAAAACGCATTAGGAGAGTTGTTTTTTTTTTCTGGAATTTTGAACACCTTGAGGTAAACCGTAGTTTTGGGTAAAAGAAATACTCTTCGCTACAGAGTAAGTAACCTTTTATCTTCTTCACACTGACCTAACCATAAGTAGAGCATAGGTTCAAGTAGCTTATAATGAGACCTTTCTTTCCAAGAGCTCAACAGACAGAATCAATGTAGTGCATTGGTACAGCGGATGTACGCGTAGAACATCCGGGTAACAGGAGTGAGCGTGAGGGCACGAGGGAGTGACAGCGAGACTAGTGGTTTTGTAAAAAGAAGCATTTATGTGCTTCTGGTTCTGTCTCGTACCCAGACGTCTCTCTCTCACTGAAAATTTGCGCGCAAAGGAAGGCGGCATGGAGAAAACGGGCGAGACGTCTTCACCTCTCATTTTTCTCATTCCCACGGTCCCTTGCGTTTCATCACTAGTCACTCGCGTGTCTCTCGCGTTTCGCGCTCGTCTCTGTGCAGAAAAGGAAGAACTGCACTGTGAAGGAAACTGCAAAAAATACCACTCACTCTGTAATTTGATTCGACTGCATTAACTTCAACAAGACTTCAATCGCAATCAATGGATTGTTCTCCACAAGATCAGGGAGCTATTGAGAGAATAATGGTAATAAGAGATAGAAGGTTACTAAAAATCGTTAAATACAAAGCTCAATCAAAACAAACAAAAAATCAATCAAATACGTATATGCGGCACAAATTATTAATAAGACAAAAATTTCCGTGCAAAAAGGAGCATTCTTAATTATTGCAAGAACAAATCACCCCTAAGGAAGAATTAAAAACCTCAAATAAACTTGAGAAAAGTCATCTGTATCATTGTGTTGTTTGTTTGTTTTCTGTTGTTTTTATGCCGTGGAGTTCATGTACCTTGCTAGGAGTAAGTCCTATGTGATACACCAGTTTAGGATCTTTTTCAAGTTCACTTAACACTTGCTGCAAACAAAAATAACAAGATTAGTAAGCGCACACAAGACCCAAGTAAAGAATACATGCACTGTACACTAAAACAAAAATTAGAAAAGCATTACAGCAAAGGGTACTAAAATGTAACCTTCTTATCTAAGATGATCACAGCCTTGACAATCCTCAACACTGACACCCCTGATTCCCGTGTGCTACTTGGCACAAAGAAGTAGCCTAACGCTAAGGTTTACGGTCATCTCGCCACCAACGAAACCGCCACCAATAAGTCGACTCGTCACCAACGAATAACTCTGAAATAATTGACACAGTTTAATACCTAGGATTACTTACCTAAGATTTTTACTTTTTCGTCAAGGTTATTCGAATTTAAAGCTGACCCAAATTCAAATCTGTCGATCCTAATTGACGATCCTTGCGTCGGACGTTTTATGCTCTTGGTAATGTAAATAGTAATAACACAAGTATAGGTTCGGTGAATGTAAACTTTGGCATTTGAGAGATTTTAAAACGCTGGCAGAGACGTTTCACAACAACTGGTCATTTCTTTGAAAATATAAAAATACACTAACGGTTAAGAAATGTCCGTTCATGAATCACAGATCAAAACAATGGCTGGTGGCGAGATGGTTTAGTGGCGAGGTGACCAGATACCAAGGCTAAAGGTCAAGCGTGGCATGCTTTTTAAAAAACAAAAAAAAACCAATAATTCTTATCACCTGTTGTTGTTGTAAGACCAAGGGAGCCTTAAAAGCTTTGTTCATTAACCTACGAACTTCTGCACCTATAAATACATTGAGAATAAAACACAAATTGCTTGAAAAAAGCTTCCTGAAAGAGCTATAATGCATTATTTACATGTGAACTGTACTCAGGTTTGCACCACAAAAAACAAAGGGGAGAACTCCTTAGAAAAGCTGTAACAAGCTTGCAGATATTTTCTTGCATCTAGACATGTTTGCCAATCTTAAACTACTGTAAGAAAGATATGAGTGGCGAAATAAATAAATAAATAACAACACTAAAATGGAGTCACAATGTAAAGCAAGTTACAAGAAATGCAATTAATAGATTTTAATAAATTATGCAAAATTTTGGGGGGGCACTACCCCTTTAACAGCCAGGGCCCAGTTGTTCGAAGGCCGATTAGCACTTAAATCGGGGTTAAATTTAACCCTGGTTTCTTTGTCTTGTGTTCAAAAGCATTTTCTTGGAAAATTTTCTCTGTTACTTTCAGAGCTTCCAATCATCATCTTGTAGACAAAAAGAATTAAAACTGAAATGCTTTTTAAGCATTCAATCTGAATTCAAATCTTGCACTAACTCTGGGCTATCCAGGGGCGGATCTAGGGGAAGGGTGCAGGGGCTGCGCACACCCCTCCCCCCCCCCCCCCCCCCCGAGATGACCGGCGGTTTTGTAATACAACTGGTATTCTGCAAAAACAAAAAAAAACTATGTTGTTTATTGGTGTGGAAGTAGAGCATGAGATGAGTGCACCCCCTCCTAAAAAAAATCCTGGAACTGCCCCTGTTATTTTAACCCAGCTTCGAACAACTCGGCCCTGCAACTTGATAGCCGGCATCAAGTCTACTTACCAGCACTGTTTGTAACACACATTGTACTGTCCCACTCAACTGTGTGCACTTCACTGGTTGGATTCATCCACACCAGCTACAAACAAAACAAACAGAACAGGATTGAAAAAAACCACATCTGGAACACTCTCATTAACCACGGCTGTCAGTACATTGTCTTAATATTTTGAATATTGTCCTTGACAATGTATCATGTGGTAATTGTAGGTATTGTACCCTGTTCAAATAATGACAGACTTCGGCGGGTTAACGCAGTAGCAATAATAGCCCAATACTGTAAAATTCTGAAAATAAGCTTTTCCATGTATAAGCCTGTCCAAATATAAGCCCCCCAAACTTGTCACGCAAAAAACCGTCTGTTAAATCGCCCCCACAAAATGTATGCCCCCCAGGGGCTTGTACTTGGAAACTGCCCTCAAATATAAAGTAAAACAAAGCAAAAACGGTAAATTTCCTTCCAACTGTAAGGCTAGCCCAATCGATTTAGAAACGCAAATTTCCATCCATAGATAAGCCCCTCCAAAAATAAGCTCCTCACAAACGGCCTTTGAAAAATATAAGCCCCGGGGCTTATTTTCAGAATTTTACGGTATGTTTGATTTTGGTTAGTCATTTCATAAAGTTTTCTGCCTTCTGCTAAACAAATTTCACTTTCTTGACTTTTTGCTGCAATCATTGTACCTACTATTCTTCCCCTTTCTCTGCTTTAGTCTTAATATCAATACATTGCGTTCCCTGTTTTTTCTGAGAGACACACGGATAAAACGGACAGCATAGCATGTTCCCCTGATGTTGGTATTTACTGGGTTCCACTGTATCTAACAACACTCCTTGCAACATATTTCACACCCTGTGATTTTGTTACAAAAAGTTATGGTGAGTCCTGGGACTCATCTTGTGAAAAATCATTACTCCCAGTTAAAAAAGCGAGTCCAAAATTGAAAATGCTTGAGATGTTATGTGACCAGACAGTTAATCTGAAGACAAACTCCAAAACTCTATATTACAGTATACTGAAATTAAATTATAGTCCTTCTATTTTAAAGCACAACAAAGGCTAAAAGAAATATGCACTGATAAACAACAGCCATAATAACAGCAACAGAAATTACAGGAATAGGATACTTCTACAAATACACATATTCAGATTGATTGATCTTTGCATCCTATGGGACGCATGCCATGAATTATTTTGCATCTTTGGGGATTTTTATGCATCAGGGATACAGGACGCAGAGGTAACAAAATCACTGCACACCATGTCATTTAGTCTGTTAGTAGAGTATTAAACTGTGTAAAACAGGAGGTTACGGGTTGAAATCCCAGCTGAACCAACACTGAAGGCATTAAAGGAGTTATGCCATGTAATTTAGCCAAACTGAGCCATGAAGGACAGGCCACCAAATTGAGAGAGATATACGAATGTGAAGGAACTCTTAAATTCTAAAGACCCTGACATGATTTGAAGTCATGACCTCTAAGACACCAAATGGCAATCGATCCAACTGAGCTGTGGAGAGACTCATGAAAAGCAAGGCCATGTGTACGTACATGTAGGTTCATACATGGTAGGCAACAAAATCAATAAAGCCTTTCACTTACATGGCTGGCATCTATGCAAATTAATTTAGTGAACCAAAAGAAAGTGTTTACATAAGAAAAGAGTTTAACTCCCACAGGATTTGTTTGGAACACCAACATGGCTGCCATAACGTCATGTGAAAACGCTCTGCATTCTGTGCGAAAAATGAAGCAATGACAAGAGTGCACTGTATGATGATAAATAAACAAAGATGCAATACTGTTGAGGAATCAATACCTTTTTTTCTCCCGTAATCTAAATATAATCTTTATTACATCATTCTCATTCACTACTGAGCAAAATATTTACCATCTTTCTTGATTTATCACTGTGGAACCACTAAGGAGATAAGCCCTATCATGCTTGATCTATCTCAGTATAGATTCAAAGCATTAATCTTACAATCATGGATTTATTTATTAAGAATTTTTACCTCGTCATCACAGGAGTAGAGAGGTGGTGGGACCCTGACAAACACGGGCCTGAGGTTTAACTCAGAAGGAGGATTACGCCCTAAAATAAAAATAGCAAACATAATCAATATTTGAATTTTTAAAAATATTGATTAAAAATCATTTTCTGCATTGGCTATGACAATCATTCTTGGAAAGGAAAATCATTTACTAATCACCCAACCAAAGAATCAGAACAAAAAGGCACCTTGCGCCGTACCGAAGTTCAAAATGAACTGACAGGTGGGAAGGGGGAAGATTAGGGGGATCATTACATCGTATAATTTTTTTTGAAGAAAACCTGTAAGGTTTTCTTGAAGCAAAAGGGATGTGTTTTGTGTTCTCTGCAAGCATTACTATTACAGCTGTAATGTACATGCACAATTCTACATTGGTTGAATAAACATGAAGAAGCAGCAAAAGACCGTTACTGAGAAAATAATTAACATTGAAAATTTGGTATTTTTGTCTTGCTGACAAGGACAATGAAAATTAACTTTGCAATGATGTTTTTGTGAATGTTGAATATCACCTATGGAGGAAAATAAAAATTGGTGAAAGCTCTTGCCTCTCCCCAACTGGCGTGAGGTTTGATTCACTGTAATTAGTTAGAGCAATTTTTGTATGACCTTGCAATGAAAATGGGCGAACAAAACAGAAACAACAAACGAACGGAAATAGAGCTATTTATTGGTTTATCGAACAGATACAAACGTCTGTGGCTTTTGGTTGGTTAAGTGAATGCTCGGGGGAAAAAAACTTCATGCCCGAGAACTTTCTAGAAATCAACCAATACTTCGCTTTGACATCATACTGCAACATGATTGGCAATCGAACAATGCCTTCTCCATATTAGGGTTTTCTTTGGCCGGAAAACGAAGAGTCCATGTTTTGATCTTGTCATCCATTGGCTGATAAAATACATGTAAATAACGAACACTTTTGAAATCATTTTTCAAGGTTATACAAAAATCATTCTAATAATGCATGTACGTGTATTTAGGTTTGTTGTTGGTTTATTTCCCCTACTACTGGTCATAGGTACTTCTTTACTCTACACTGGTCTCTACTGTCTTTCTGTCAAAAAACCATCAATGATGCTGTGCTCTAGTCATGCCCAGTTGCTAATTAAATGATGACTTATTTTGGTTCTTGAGCAACAAGGAAGTCTTAGAGCCCTTTTTTTATTTCATAGGTCTTACTGCACAGCCCTGATGAATCCAAAAATTCTTATTTGATATTGAACCAAAAGTGATTAAGGATTAGAGCTGTCACAGTGATACAAAGTCCATAGTACAAGTTAAAAAAAGAAAATAATGGTTCCAAATACAGCATCTGCCAAGATAAACACTTGTGAGTACAGAAAAGATGATTGACTTCAACAGAATCAACATCAATACAATGTTTAGTCTACATTATAGGAAGTTATTATTTTGGTTACCTGAGAGTTTTTCAAAGCACTGATCAAAGCAGCTGTTAGTCATATTTAAGGAAGTACACGTATCAAATTTACCTGTTACAAGAGTCTCTGTGATCTGTGATGCAGCAGTTGAATCAAATCCTGAGCTGTGAAGTAGAACATTGGGTTAATGATTTTCCTTTCTGTCATGCATTTGAAAAAAAAAAAACAATCTAAAGAAAACACTATACACACACTATTCTAGTTTCTTTACTGTACACATGCCTTCTGCCCTTTCTCAAGTCAATTTAATAACAACTTTTCAGCACACATTTAGTTATATGTCCTAAATAATCTTTGCAAGGCAATTCTCACTTTAGAAAAACTCAGAAACTCATATTAAGCCACTTTGCAAGTGCTGCAATTTTTATCTCCAATTATCATCTTCAAAACTAGCCTGCATTTGAGCCCTCTGTTTAAGTCAAAAATTCCAACAGCTACAGTCAAAGAATGTACTATACATGAATAGTGCATGACATAAGAGAATTTAAATGTAACCTACAAAATAATATAATTTATATACATGTACAGTTAAAATGTTGCAACACCCAAGACACAATAAAAAATATCTACATGTAGCTCAATACCCTTCACATGTACATTATATATTGATAAAAGTTACCTCAGGAAATCTATGGTAAGAATTGTACACTATTATGTACCTTACATCCGGATCAGGATCACCCAATACAGCAGGTAGTCCACAGCAACTCAAGTCTGGCAACTGTGAGTTCTTCTCAGTCAGAGCCAACTGTAAAGAACTTAGGTCTAAATTCTGACAAAAAGAGTAGAATGATTGAACACAACAGTACAGCTGTAGTTTGACAGACAATAGCCACTTCATTTGAGTTGGTTATTGAGGACAAAAAGTGACTCCAAAGATGAGGAGGAACACCAGTATGTATTAGACCCGAGTTCCACAGAAAAAGCAAAATCTAACTGGAATAGAATGCCCCAAATGTAATTACCAGTTCTAAAAATGACAACAGTGTTTCATTTTTGGATGTCACTCCATCTGTTTTCAAATTAATGCAAGAACTTTGAATTCCACAAGAAAAGACCGAGCATGTTTTGTTCCCACAAAATTACATATCTTTTGTTCATGTTATATATGGAGGGACATAAGGTCATCAGTTTTATCATTGTCAAGTGCTACTATCAGAGTAGCTCTATTGAGCTAATATCTTTGAGGTATTATTGCTTTTTGCTTTGTTGTTGTTATAAAATATAACCATGTATATTGTTCATCTGTAAAAATTCAAGCCCACATTGTGATACAGTTGTCAGGCACCTGACAGTCATCCAAGCCAAAATACACACTCTGTTATTATAGGTCAAAATTAAATTCCCAGGCTGATTCTCAATTTGTTTTGTCTCCTGGCCCTAATATTATTCATGAGTTATGGCTAGGAGACAAAGGAAATTGAGAATTAACCTACTATAGGATAAAAAATTTTAACCTGAATTTAATTTTGACCTGTAAAAAATACAGCTCAGAATATCACAAATTATAACAATAATTGCTGTAGCCGAGAGATTTTTCTAAAAAACAATGACAAGTTGACTAACAGCCTTTGGACGAAGCTCTTTTGTACTTTATCTTCACAATGACTACCTGTTAGGTTTCTAATAGGATATGTGTATTTTGAGTTTATTGTCTTCAGGAAGTCTAAGGGTTTGCAGTTTTCATTCTTGGTGCATCTTGTGGAATTTTCTACCACTAGCTGGACATTTGAAACCGTTTACCAATTATCATTGAAACGTGTAACATTTTGAGCTCTCCTTTTATGATCGTTCAATGATCTTATTCAAAGAGTGTTAAATGTTCATAGCTTTCCATTTAAAAATTTGTGCAACCTATTTAACGTTTTGGTCAATTCGTTCAATACCTTTATAGCCCAATCATTTAATGCTTTTAGTTATCCATTTAAATGGAATGGGAATATTTTTAAACGCTTTTGGTAACCATTTACACCCATTTCCAATCTGTTTTTTCTGCCTGTTAAACCGAAAACCATTAGTGTCTATTTTCTCTTTCCAGGTCAAATTTTAATATTTTTTCCTGCTTACCTGTCCTCCACCAGGGAAGTCCATCACCAACACTTGTCGAGGTGTTTTCTTTAAAAGCTAATAAAAGCCAAGAAAATAATTAACAATGAAAAATGGGTTTAAAAAAATCAAAGTTATAAATCTGTACACGTATTTGCTGCTTTTGAACACCGACATAACACTTACATCTCTTGATGGTGTTGTGATCAGTAGATACAGAAAAGACTTCTCAGCTTGGCTTAGTGCAGGAAGAGACTCAAGCCCACACACTCTGCTTTCCTCATTGTTTGAACTCTACGTTAAAAAATGGCATTGAAGGTTACAAATGGACACAGATGATCTTAGTTTTAAAATGATGGTAAATGTTATCTTACACTACCGTGTTTTCAATTCAACTTTCCCTCAGCTCAATCATTTATTCTATTAAATACATGTACATTCAGATCAATTGATGCAGTCAAGAGAAAAGAGGAGATAAGAGAGCATCTTAACATTGTAGTGTTTATAACATACACATATTCAGTACATGGTAGAAAGCAAAATCATAAAAATAATTATGTACACCTGTTAAGTTTAAATCTTTCAATTAAGATAGTAACAATTTCAGTAATAACAACTGAAAACAAAAGGCACTCAGGAACAAGTTTTACAAGAATGTACCTTTTATTTTAGCTAAGGAAAAACTGAAGAAATTAGCAACTATTGTTTGCTGCTTCTGTACACCATGCATTGTTTGCCTGTTCTTGTATTTCTTTCCTTTTTGTAATAATTACATGTATGTGTAATTTTTATCGCACAGTACCAATCCCTTATTTACAATGTGACAGGATGATCAAAGGATTTTTTTGTATTTGAAATTTTTGATTCAGGGATTTTTTGGGGTTGGAAAATTTGGCAAGTATTATTTGGTGTGGCTTGATTTAAGTAGGGATTTTTCAGGAGTATTCAAAACAATCTCAAGATTTGTGGTTACAGTGTAGTGCCTGCGTGTTCTGGCCACGTAGTTCTGTGAATAAAGTACAACCAAACTTGTTTTGTGGCTGTTTTTGTGTTATCAATGTTAATGCTTTCTGGAAATTTTTAAGGCTTGGAAATTTGGCATGGGATTTTTGTGGGTTAATTTTTGGTCCAAGGAATTTTTTGGGTTTTGTTGGAAGCCCAACGGATTTTTTGGGTTTTGATTTTTGCCCCCATTTAATCATCCCTGTCACTTGAAATCAAGAGTACCCCTCCTGGAGCAACATGCAGCGACCAAATAAGAAGGAAGACTCACCAAAACATGTACAAACACTGATGCAAATGGATTGTTAGCAACAGGCTCGGATTTATACATTTCATATAGCAAAAACAGAACCACAATTCTCTGGCTGGTTGAAGGCAATAAGTCAGGTTGTTGTAACAGCATTAACTGGAAATAATCACAACAAGATTCAAATATTAGGAGCATTGGTACATCAACTACACTATCAACAGGGTTCAAAGAACATCAGTTCTACAGCTTGCCACTCAGACAAACCGTAGCTACATGTACATATAATGTACTATCCCAGGAGACATTTTATATAGCCCCAAAATAAAATTTTGATGAGCAGAATTGATTAAAAATCTGCAGTAATTGGAATTCCCCCAAAAAACTTCACTTGCCCGTCAGACAAGTTTAAGAAAAGAATTCACCCTAGCCCAATAGCAAGTCCACTAAAATGTTTTAACCTAGGTTGATTCTCAATTTCCTTTGTCTCCTACACGTAGCCCTGCTTCATGAATAATTAGGGCTATGATACAAAGGAAAGTGAGAACCAACCTACACTTAGGTTAAAAAATTTTAACCTGAGTTTAACTTTGCCACTGATATTAATATTATAAAGGAAATAAAGGGAGATGTAAAGAATCAACCATAAGAGGACACAGAAAAAATCTGAGCCCCAGATGGGATTCGAAACCACGACTCTCCGTGTTCTGGATCGGATGCTCTGACCTCTGAGCTACTGAGGACTCGTTGGCGAGCAAGGGTCATTTTTGTGGGTTGGACTTGCGAACCGCATCTCGCAGTCACACAGTCCATCACAAGCAACACATTAAGACTTAACTGTATCACACAGTCACATTAATAGTAAGAAATGTCTCACTCATGAAGGAGCCTCCAACCAACCAACCTATGCCACTGATATTAATATTATAAAGGAAATAAAGGGAGATGTAAAGAATACATCTCCCTTTATTTCCTTTATAGTTTAACTTTGACCTGTAAAATGTATTCATGTACGTACGTCATCGTTTTAAGCCACTAGCAGTGACAAGACAAGTGTTTTACTTATGTGTATAATTCACGTTTCAAGCAAAAAAGTCAAACGAGTGTTCCTCATATCAACTTTTATATCAAAAATGCTCTTTACACATTAACATTATTACATGTATTTTTATGACGTGGAACAGTCTGACCACATGAATAATCTGAAGTTGTGATCGAACGATCTGATTTACAGTCACTTATTCTGATACAAAGTCCTTTCAATACAAGTCATTTTGATACAAATTTATTTACATGAATGGTAAATAGTTTCACACACTTGGCTTAAAGAACAGAGAATATTCACCCTTGAAAATGTTTTTCTTGTTCACACACAAACTACACAAATTATTATTGTACTGGTCAAAAATTTTTGTGCAATTTAACCACTTGACTTTGAATTGAAATGACTTGTATCAAAACAACTTTGTATCGAAATGACTGGTTTCAACCAAACTGATCATGGAACAAAGTGACTGTAAACGAGTCCTGTTACTTGGACCCTAGCCCTGATACTAAGGCCATCCCCCTTTTTTTTCGTTTAGCATTGAATGCGTTTCCTGATGTTGGGTAGGTCGGTCGGTTGGATTGAAAAAAAAAACCTAAATAATAAAAAAAAAATGACAAGAAGTCTCAGAATAGGAGGCCCTGGTATCCCAGGATGACATTAAAAGTTAACATTCACATATTTGGATTAACAAAATGCCCAATATACTGTAAAAAATGTTGCTGTTTTTGATCCTATTTTTCTCTATGCTGTTACTATGCTCTTTTTTCAGATTAAAAGAATTATTTCAAGTGAAAAATGGTTTAACTACATCATTACATTTTTATGTTTTTGTCTTTTAAAAATGCCAAAAATTTGTGTCGGTTGGACGACGCTAAACGGAGAAAAAAAGGGGATGCCCTCACTTGTATATAACATACTTAGTATCATACCATTGCACAGCCAATTTGAAAATGTTCATTTTTGTTAAAACGTTGGTGTAAAGAATTAGCAATAGCTTCAAAAGATGAAACAGCCAGAGAATCTTCTGCAAGGATGCTAAAAGAAAAGAGACAAAACGCAATTATCTCAGACGTAGACTGGAACGAACAATTAGGATACACTGGATACACCAGTAAAAGTTTAATAAACAATGGTAGCAATGCAAATGCTCGTTAGCGCTTTTAACAGTGCTAATACTAGTAGTCTGTAACACATGTCTCACATATGAACCAATTTACAGACATTTTACCAACAGCTGTTTGGGTGTTACATTTACTATCCTTTCGATTACCTTCTTACAGCTCCTACTTGTTACTATGTAAGTTAAAGATCGATTCGAAAAAGTTCGATTTTCCAGCGTCGAGTATTCACGAGGAAAGCAATAAATGACAAATGACTTACCTTAATAAGGAAGAAAGTTCTTTTGGAGACAGATTCATAGTGTAATACGTATAGTTAGGCAGAGATGCTCCCGCAAATTACGAGCAATCAATCGGCCATCTTGGTCCCAATTATGGAGCATGCGCTACAATGTGTTGCTGACCAACAGAATCGCGGATTTTCGCCCCAATTTTGGAATTTGCTTGAAGACGGCTAGAAATTTATGGGTGACCGTTCCTTTCAGGTACAATTTTCGAATCTTACTGATCTAATAAATTCCCTATCATTCTCCATGTTTGTCTAATTTTCGTAGAAAAAGGAAACCTAAAATTTTCGGATTCATGCGGTCAGTGTAAAGGGAAGACTGCGGACTGCGGACTGCGGACTGCGTACTGCAGACCGCGGACCAGGGGTAAAATGCAGACTGTGTGTGCGGTGTGCGACAAACGCAGACTGCAGACTTGCAGACCTGCAGACCTGCAGACCTGCAGACTTGCAGACTAGCAGACTTGCAGACTCGAAGATTTGCAGACCTACATTTTTTGTGACAGGGCTTTGGACTAATTTTATTCATCCTCTGTTTACTGTTGGCGAATCGCAAAGTATGTCTGAGGCAAACAACAGCGCTAACGGGCTGCAAACACAACAGTGCCCGATTCGACAGGTGACTGGAAATCCTTGCCGTGGAAGACTTAACATCGGAAGAACGGTGACCTAAACTTCAGCGAGAGCAGCGAAGAAGAAGACGGGTGGGATCATCGAGCGGCTTTAAAACGGAAGGACATCTGTGAGCAGGAAATAAGTCAGCACAGAATTTGATTGTCGGCGAATTTCTGTAATCGTCCATCGTTCTGCTAGTGATAAGCTAGCCGTTGTTCACTCGTCTTGCTTGTTTCGGGCTGAGTCTTATTCCGGTCAAAGAGAGAGAAAGAGTGTCTGGCAAGGTTTCCAATCAAAGATTTGTGAACTCGTGTCTGGTAAAATCTCCAAGTGTTTCTATATACACGGTTGTACGCACCTTATAACTTCATCTGCGCTTAACGAGTGTCTTTTGGTCCATAACTTTCACTGAACCAACTGCTCCACAGAATGTCACTGATAACAAGTAACGCAAAAGAGTATCGAAGTATGAGTGCACAATAAATGTCTCAAAATCTACCTGACCGGTCCCTTCGAAATTTTCTGTCTTCATCACGTCATCATTACCTACCGATTCCTCGCGGCCCCTGTTCAAGCAAATCGAGATTTTTTTCTGCCATACTGACTGTATATTACAACTGTAAGTACTTTCCTTAATATACGCGCGAGTTACTAGAGTGCCTCCTCGGGATTGAACCTGCGGGAGCAATTATCCCCCCCCCCCTCCCCGTGAGTTCCGAACGTCTCTGCAAGTCCGCAAGTCTGCAAGTCTGCAAGTCTGCAGGTCTGCAAGTCTGCAGGTCTGCGGTCTGCAAGTCTGCAGTCTGCGTTTGTCGCACACCGCTGTGTGTGAAATGCAGACTGCAGACTAAGAGTAAAACGCATCCTCGGAGACCCAGGGGCAGTTAGTCGGGTCGATAAAATGTTCGTGGTTAAAGTTTACTGTAAGATCGAGACGAGCCCCTGGGCACTTACTCTTACCGAACCAGTTCCAGAAGCGTTTGAATTGCCTGCTTCTGATTGGCCAGAAAAATTTTTTTCTGGCCAATCAGCGAAGAGAAGCTGCCGGGTGACTTTCGTGTTTTCTTACACGACGTAGTTTTCCTCATCTCGATCGCCATAGTTGCGTAGAGCGTTCAACGGGGAAAGTTTCTCGAGGAAAGTTTCAGAACAAAATGTTAACAACCCGCAAAATTGCAACCGTTAGCACGGCTACAAGAAACAAACACTCTCCGATGAATTTTTAGGGCGGATCTTTCCAAGGAATCGTAAATTTTTATTGCTGATACGATACGCGATGCATGACTTTCACTTTCCACACCTTAATTTGCTCACATTGTCTAGTATACAACGCGATGCTTGCTTTTTAGACGTCCATGTTCGTTGCAGGACTTCTGAAACTTTCTACAGCGTGAAAATGTCCGTTGCACGGGCCACGCAACTACGTCGATTGATCGTGGGAATTGCTGGCTTGCTGCAGTGCACGCACCTTCTTGCTTTCGCGCCAAACTCCCTTTCCGTTCGTACTTTAAATACAGCCGTTATGTTTAGTTCCACAGCTCGGTCCGGTTATGTGCTGAATCCTGACTTGTTAATTGAGGTCGATTTTTGCAGGCTGTGTGGGTTTATTTTTACGGATAAGTGAAGAAAAAAAATAAAGGTGAGTTTGTGAAACTGTTTGAAAGTGGTTGGTGTGAAAGTTTTGGAGGGCGATAAACGCGCAGTGTGTGACACGTGTAGGTACTGAGTTGAGAAATCGTGGAAGGGTGGGATGTCTATATAGATATTTTTGTAATCACTAATCTTCACTGTGATTAGAATTATTGCTAATATAGTAGAAATGAATTTTCATTATAAGATATCTTCTAGCAAATACATGGATAAAAGTAATTTTACATAATATGTGATTTTTTTGCCAAACTATTTATCGATGATTGACTTGATGTTTCCCCTTACTGACCCCCTCAAACACATCCACAGTGCCATTGTTTTAACTCCCTTGGAATTGAATCTACAAGATTGGACTTATCTTGAAAAAATGATGCTGCAATATTAACAATTTTCCTTCCGTGCATTTGTTTGATATTTCATAACTTCCCTATCATAATTCTCTTCATCTGACAATAATATTCTTCATTGACAATTATTTTTAAATCTTTAAACACCCTCCTCAGAAAGGTAAAAATCTTCATTGCATGGTCACCATTCCACACAGTGTCTCTAAAATACTTTCCACAGAACATAATTTATTACAATTATCAATTACTGTTTCCTGTAGAAGACAATCAGAGAATACAAATTCTAGAATACAAGCAGTGAAGATTTGATTCTTGAAATTCCTGTCACAGATCATTTTGATTTTCTTTAAGGAGACTAACAGTCTTTGGCACTGATGTTGCAACATAAGTGGCTTGCAATGATTCTGCTGTTTTCATTACTGTCATCAAAAAAGGAAGGAGTTTTTCTCTTCTGCAGGTTGTACAATTAATAAAATCTAAAAGAAGAAAGACTTTTAGAATTATGGAAAACAGTAAGAGACAATTTCAGCACAGTTCCCTTTCTTCCAGAGAGTGTTGGAAAACAGTTTTTGTATGTTATGTGTAGGTATACCATATTTACTTGTGTATAATTTGCACCCGAATATAATGCACACCCCATTTTTCTAGACAGTTTTCAAATGATATACTCAAGTATACTTGTTGGCCACCTAGTAAAACAAACCCTTTGGAACAGAAAGAATCACCAACAAATACCCCAGCATAAATGTTTATTAACAAATTAAAATAAAATAAAATATTACAGCTCCCTAGTATATACATAACTCAAGCAGTATTATAAGTAGACATGTGAACTCCAATAAAAAATTTAAAAAAAATCTCTACAGCTTAAAAATAAAATTAATGTAATGGCATCTGTAGTTCTGTATTATGGGGTGTTTTTCCATTTATAATATGTAAATGTTCAATTGCACTATTATCTTAAGCAGTCACAAGGCTTACTTCATCAGCTAAAAAGCGAAAGCGGCCTGAATTCCTAGTGACCTCGAGTACTCTACCCGGTCCTCAACAATTGACATGAGAGGTGAAATCACTATGACCAATGGATTACTAGGGAAATCATAACCTTTAGCATCTAACGATTTTTAAACCCCGTACCTTATAGCCAACATTTGGAAGACTCGGAAGGTTAGACCCTTCTATCAATTGCCCCAAAACATCTCTTCTTTTCACAATCTTCTCAATAATAAATCTTTGCTTCGCTTTGAACTGTGCCACAGGAAACAAAGACAAGCCTTCTAATTCTTCAAGCGCTTGCAGGAGGTCTCCATCGAATCTAAAGTTAACACTACTATCAACTTCGGCAGAATTCGTACGGTCAACTGCTGCTAGCCGGCATTTCCCACAATCAATCGACGTAGTTGCGTGGCCCGTGCAACGGAAATTTTCACGCTGTAGAAAGTTTCAGAAGTCGTGCAACGAACATGGACATCTAAAATGTAAGCTTGGCGTTGTATACTAGACCAGAGGAGGATCGAATAGTATCCCATGATGCATTTTTCCAGAAGCATCACGCAATATCGCAGTCATAGCAGATTCCATCTTGAAATAAGGTCGTTTTCTCGTCGGCTTTTTTCTCACTCAGTTTCCAGTAAAAGTAAAAAAATTACGTTATTTCGTTATTTGACATGATTTCTCCGATTTGCAATGGCTTAAGAGCGAAGTTTCCACTTAGAAACATTTATTTTCACGGTTTCAATTAGTCTTCCCATCACAAAGTGTTCAGTGACCCACAACCAGGTCATGAATATTGAAGGTTTTTTGGAATATGTGTTGAAATCTTACAAATGTGGACCTCACGCCAGCAAAATGAAGTCCTGGATATTGTACAGGCCAAGAAGTACCCAGAAGTACCCTCACTTTGGAGACTTTTTTGTCGACCAAAGATGGCTGAAATTTCGAATCTTTTATCACATTTCAACGCCATGTGTCATAATATATGTGTAAAGCCTGATGAAGGCTACAATCTGTTGGGCGCTTTTGAGAGCGCTTTATGCCGAAGCAATCACTTTGTATTTTCAAAGAGGTTATTTTTAAAAGGAATTTGACTATAAATATTTTAATTCGAAGAAGGAGCGGTGTATAACGGTGTGTTTCAGTGTGAAAAGAACCCAAAGAAAGGAACCACGCAGCATGCAAGCCGGCACAACGTAAACTGAAGCCTGCTCAGAATTTGAAAAAGAAACATCATGCAGAAACTTTACTTATTCAAAAGAACAGATCAGTATTCTGGCCAGGAAATTTCCTTGAAGATTGCTTGAGTCAGTACCGGGTAGACTGTGCTTCAGAGAATTGTTTGTCGCATCGATAGGTTAAATTTTATTTGTAACTGCCATTGTAAACTTCAGCTCCTTTGAGCGCGATGCTGTAATAAATTATCCTTTGGTAATTAGCTTCACAGCGTAGCGGATGTTTTGTTGGAACCACTTTATAGATCAGTCATAGTTTTGGTTCTCCTCTGGCCTGGGTTCTCCTAGTGAACCTAGCGAAGCTTATCAATTGCGAGTCTTATAATTTGTGTTTACAGTGCGACCGAGCGCGGCACAAGTAGTTCTCGACAGATCAGTGAAATACATGTAAAACCCTTCTCAGTCAAAGCAACGCTGAAATTCTCCTTTAAAGCACAGTGAATATTAGCCAACTCGATAATCTCAAAAGCAGAAGCTGCTGAGCCGAAACATGTTTGGAAACCATCCACATCAGGCACTGCGATCGATGTTCACTTCGCGCGTGCTGAAGGTTACTGATCATAATGTGTCACGTACGCAGTGATAATATAACATGAATCGAGGTGCATCATGGGATACTATTCGATCGTCGTCTGATACTAGACAATGTGAGCAAATTAAGGTGTGGAAAGTGAAAGTCATGCATCGCGTATCGTATCAGCAATAAAAATTTGCGATACCTTGGAAAGATCCGCCCTAAAAATTCATCAAAGAGTGTTTCTTGTAGCCGTGCTAAAGGTTGCAATTTTGCGGGTTGTTAACATTTTGTTCTGAAACTTTCCTCGAGAAACTTTCCCCGTTGAACGCTCTACGCAACTATGGCGATCGAGATGAGGAAAACTACGTCGTGTAAGAAAACACGAGAGTCACCCGGCAGCTTCTCTTCGCTGATTGGCCAGAAAAAAATTTTTCTGGCCAATCAGAAGCAGGCAATTCAAACGCTTCTGGAACTGGTTCGGTAAGAGTAAGTGCCCAGGGGCTCGTCTCGATCTTACAGTAAATTAAACTTTCACCACGAACATTTTATCGACCCGACTAACTGCCGCTGGGTCTCCGAGGATGAGTAAAACGCAGACCGGGTGAAAATGCAGACCGAGCATAAACTGTAGTCATGGAAGGGTTTAAGGGCAAAAAAATCCCGCAAGTACATGTAAACGAACACTTACTTGACGACATCTGCTTTCACTAATCCATTCCTTTATTCTCTGGAACGTCGTCGACGACCCGAAAACATAATCGCAATCTTGAACCTTTTTTCCGTCCGAGAGACCTCACGCTTCAACTTTGGATTCGAAGTTTTCGATATACGTGACCAGGGACCGTGAACTGGTACAACACCACGATGTTTACGCTTAAATGAAAGCTGCTGACCCAAAATACTGTACAGGAAGAATTATGGCGATAAAAAAAACTGAAAAAAGAGAGTAAATCATTCCAACAACAAAGAAAGATGTTCTGCAGGAAATTTGGATGACCTTCTATGAAAGTATTGCAAATCAAGGTACGCAGACTTAAGCTGTTCGGATGTTCATTGAAACTTCTGGCGAATGGGCAATGCACCTCGACTAGGAAGCGAAGTGTGTAACTGATACCGGCTAGCTATTTCACCGATTTGGAGAAGAAGGAGTACAAATGTTTAAAAAGGTCTTCAGTCTTTATTCTGCATTTTGCACCCAGCCTGCGTTTTATACTCTCAGTCTGCAGTCTGCATTTTACACTCAGTCTGCATTTTACCCCTGGTCCGCAGTCTGCAGTCTGCAGTCCGCAGTCTGCGTTTTACATTGACCGGGATTAATGTGACGGAAAGAGGAATAGACCTTGTCACAGTTTTGGACGCCATCTTGACGAATAGGTAAACGTGTGAGAAATTACAGTGTTTGTATGAGAATCTAATGTCGAATAATTTACGTAAAACGGCTGTTCTGAAAAAAATATGAATTGTAAACTAAAGCTACAAAGCAAAGGATTGTACTAAAAAATTTGGGGGGCGTACCTGTGCTTAAGTTTCTTCAGACGCTTGCTTATATTTTCCATATATTTGTCTGTAATATTTCCCGGGACTTTCTCTGACAGACAAGTGTATAGAAAATTTAAAAACGTTGTTTTAGGTCTTCTAGCTCATGGAACGCCCTCAATTTTTTCAGTAGAATCCTTAGACGTGAAGCTTTAGTTTACAATTCATATTTTTTTCAGAACAGCCGTTTTACGGCAATTATTCGATATTAGATTCTCATACAAACACTGCAATTTCTCACGCGTTTGCCTACTCGTCAAGATGGCGTCGAAAACCGTGACAAGGTCTATATAAGAAATATTCTCACTTTCAGCATCTAAAATTTTCAGAAAAATAATACTGAAGCCCTTGTAATTTCAAAAAGACTCATGTTCCCCTAGAATGACCAAACAGATACTACAAATTTAAAGCGCGCAGCTTAGAATGCATGTCTAGAGAGTCTAAAAGTAGCCAGCGAGTAAAATACGAACATTAAGTTTTATTAACTAAGTTAATAAAGTTAAAGCGATCGATCCTACGAGAAAAATTCAAAAAGTGCCCCGTCAAAAAAGCAGCCGCGAACGATGAGAGACCTTGTCAACGAGTGCACAAATTATCTGCAGCAAGGGCAACACCCCATACATTTACGCACGTCCTCGTTTGTTAGTTTGTAATGTTTTTCATTTTTCCCGCTTAAAATATCTTTGAACATCCAGATACGGACCCGCTAACTGGAGCGCCGAATTAAATAAATTGCTAACAAAGCGATAAGTCAGAAACCTTTGTGTTCATTTACGACTCAGTTTGTTGCTTGATAGAGTTTTAGGAATAAGTAATTGTGTACTGAGTCACTATGACAGGGAAAAGAATCGAAGGAGAAGAATTCAGGCGAGGTAACCAGATTAAATTTCGGATGGTATTTGACAAAGGTGACTAACGTGGAAAAAGGAGCTTTTGTGAAATTTTCGGCTACTATGACACGCTCTAGCGAAATGGAAACCAAATAACATATACACTCATGAAGACTGAAATCAGGACACATTTTTCATATAAAAGTGCTTTCATTAAATTCTATACATTTACACCTAGCTTATACAAGTACGAAACAAAACAGCCAAGTTTAACATCTCTACGTGCAATACATATGCATTGTTTTCTCTCTGGCTGTACAATATTTCAAACTATCAAACGTTTTACAGCTCCTTTTCAAAGAGCACTGGAACTCGTCATGATAATTTTCTCTTTTCTTAGCTTTATATTTAATTCAGTTTACAGAAAAAAAAGGTTTAACTTTTGATCATTTTGATAGACAAGTTTTATACCTTAACCGTTTTGTTTTCGGTCCTCCCACCCCCCCCAAAAAAACCCACAAAATTAATTAAAATATTGGAATCAATAGCTATATACGAGGATTTCATCTAAAACCTAACTATCTTGGATACTAAAAATAATAGCAATTCCAAGATTTGAATCGATAAAATTGTGAGATGTTACAAAACTCAAATTTATAACTAACTGCTTAAACTGTGAAAGGTGAACAGTCCAAAATGTAACCTCAAAAAACAAAAGGCCAACGGACTGGCAAAATAAAAATTTTGTTCTCTATGACTGATGAAGTCCAGTTATATCGACTTTCTTTTCCATATGAAATACTATCGTTGAGGCCAGTCGTTATATAATGGTTCAGTTGAAAGTTGATTAACTAACAAGACGAGGTGCTAACGATTCCTAGAATTTTCTACATTATAAGCTGGCTCCTGAATACATAACAGATATAATCCACAAACACATGATAATACAAGCATATGCAATATTGTAAATACACAAAACAATGAGCTCATAACAAGCATTCCAAGATCCCGAACTATTGTACTGTAAGACAAAGTAAGGGACATCAACATTTCATTAGCTGTATTGGACTGTCTGCTACATTCTGGAAGTTCTTTAACGAAAGATACTCATTTTAAATGGAAAGGCTTCTTTAACTTTTGACTGAATGAGTTTTATTTCCTTTATAATAGTACCATTTGTGTCTTGAAGGATGAGTCTTCAGTAAATTACGTAATAGTGTGAGTCTATACAAGACGTAATAACCCATTCATCTAATAATCTAATCTTCGCCCATACAAATAATATGAACTTCTCTAAATGATAAAAAAAATGTCCAAGGCCAAACACAAAGTGTAGTTGATAACGGCCGAGATGATTTCATACAAAACTGAAATAAAATTGTATTTTAATCTACGAATGATTAGCTGCTGTCAGTGTCATCTACAAGTTTCCTTGCAGCTGTTTCTGATTCGTTGTATTTTTTCTCTGTAGTGACTCAAAACTCCGGCTTTAATTCGGTTTACAGAGATTTCTCTTCACCAGTCTTTTATGACGCCTGTTCCTAAATGGAAGAATAAGTTTGACGATATACTTGGTCTTCCTTCCTAATCGTTTTTCGAGAAAAATCAGATAACCGTTTTTGTTGGCTGTTTTCACTCTGTTTCGCAAATTGGAGCAGAGGTTTTCGTTTATCAGTACCCGATCAGGAAAATCCTTCTCTTTTCTTGATTTCCGTGACGTTCTCTTGTGCCGCTTGAGTTTGAGAACTGTATGAGAGTCTGCGACTTTTGCGTCTTTCATAGAAGTTACGTCAGCTCTAATAGCTGCAAAATAAAATAAATAACACAATCATTAGATAAACTCGCTTACAAGCTCTAATAAAGTTTTGAAAATTTTAAATCGTTTAACACAGATTGACAAACAAAAGAATAGATTTAAACGACTGAAAATCTTGTTTTACCACCCCGTCCGCCTCCCCAAAGGTGTGAGCCAAAATGCAAGATGATAGGATTACATGACGATCAAACAAAAATGAGGTTACTTTACTAAGCAATATTCGATCACGCCTAGGCTTTTTCACAGTAAAAGAGTTAGTTGGTTAAGAGAAAATACTAATCTTGATTTGTATTTTTGTAACATGATTCCATTTTTAAATACCTTCATTGATAAATAACATTTTCTTAACGGTTTTCACACCCATACATTAAGAGATCTCATTGGTTTTTTGAAACAGTAATGAAACTCTCTTCGGCAAAGAAATCTGTCAACGTTCAGAGCCTTTTTTTTTTTTTGCTTATCAAACTTGTTACTTTTTTATTAACTCGTTTCCGTCATCGTCGCCGTGGTTACCCGAGTTTGCTAGCAGTCTTTCGACCCAAACTGACAATTCTTAAGATGTGACGATTTCATAGAAAAACCGACGATTTGATAAACGTAGACATACTTTATTTAAAAACAGTTAAAATATCAGTAAAAAACGATAATCAAAAGTTGAAGTACTGGTTTACGTGTTTGCTGTGCGGGTGCCCGTTGATAAATACAAGTACGCGTTAATTCCCTCTTTAAACGGAAAACGCGCGACGAAAACGACGTCAGTACCGGTACCCATAGAGAGGTTCAGTAATAATGCCACTTCAATTCAATGTAATAAGTCAATAAACTCGATTTCACAATGCAACAAATGAACCTCTTTGGATAGGATGGGTTATCCTTCCTTAAGACTATCTCGCTGGAGAGTGCTAGTTTGAATTGGAAGCCTTAGTCAAGTCATGATGAGAGAGGGTTTATCTTTTCTCAGGGCTCAAGACATGTTTGGTTTCAGTAATGAGGACGGGCAATACCTTGCTAAAAGAGTGCCCGCTTACTGGAAGGCCAGTCGAAAAGAGTGTTCCAATGGATACCTTAGGATATCTAAATACTTACTTAAGCTATTCTCTTAATAAATGTGGTTCTATTTAGCTGAAACTTCGAAATTTAAAGATCTCAAGCACTGATATTACTAACTAAATCAAGGTGGTATTCTAAACAAAAGTCAGCTGTGTGTTCTACTTATAAATGTTTCGCATAGAGAAAATAAAACTGAAGGTACCTGAAGTACTATCGTTTTCGCTATTTGTACATTATTGACAGTAAAAACGCCTTAGGCAAGACTCTCCGGTAAACAAAAATCACGGCAAAACATCAGGATCCAGTTGTTCAAAGGGTGGACAGTGTTATCTACATAGCCAAATTTCTTTTCCAATGGACAAAGTTCCTTTTGGTAAAGCTTATCTACTGGATGTTGATTTATCCGTTAATAGTGCTATGTTTTAATAAAGTGTCTCTCAGCTCTGAATGGATGGACTCTCGCCTGTGCGCACGTGTACGACATCTTCCCCTTCTTGTACTTCACGCTTGGGGCAAAGGAAATAAGAGATGTTGAACACCTCCTACAGCGGGTACACTACGAGTGTCTATTTTTTACCTGACGTTCTAAATTTAATGTCTCTCTCAACAGTAGTTATATCATCTTATATTAATATTAGCTCTGTTCTTCTCGAAGACCGGCCGGGTGAGGGCATTGATTGAGCGTGTATGGAGTGTTTGACAATTTAATACTAACAAAATTCTGACAGCTTGTATTAAATGAGTGTATTACAATAGGTTGGGAGAATCAATACCAAGATATGACTCATTTCTGGAATGCTGAATATTTGTCCCTGAAGCGCACAGTAAAAGACTTCATTTCCTAGGTATTACTTTGGAAACCTGCAGCCCGATTCAAAGAGCGTTCAATTGACAGACGTGTAATGAATATGGTCATTAGTAATAAATGACGTTTACTTAGCTAATAACCAATCTGTCATTGCCCTATGCGGTGCTTATGAAGTGTGTATCCAAACAAGTGAAAACTTTGTGCGAGACACTTTAATTTCACCTTTAGGTTTGTTTTTCCATGTGCTCCTTGTTAACTAGGCATATTTGCCCCACTCTAATTATACACCAACGAATTTAAAAATAGGGATTCTTTTGTCATTGCGTAGCTTGCAAAGAATAACAATTAGGTGATTCAGGCTTTACGTTAGAAAAAAGGCTAATTTCTGGGCCTTAAACATAGTCTGAATTTACAAGGTTGACTATGTAGGACTCAGAAGATACCGAAAGGCAATTTCCACTTTTGGTGGTCTATGAAATCATCCGCGGGTGTCAAAATTGTCCCGTCGTTTCGATGGTCATTGACACCTCTTTTAAGATTAAAGGCGACAAATTTGCCATCCCACGCTCGCGTTCAATTATGTTGATGACTTCAAGCCTAATCACAAAAAGAAAAAAAATGCATCCTTTCTTTCACGGCCCGTTTTGAAGAATCAAGTGTAAACACCATCACAAGAATTTCGTAGACCGGAAATCTGTACTCCTGGTTTCGTGTGTGTCTTTTTTAAGCTAAGTTAGCTTGTCTAGGAGACTAGAAATGACAGTTGTTAACAGGTCTTACCTAAATCACTTGAACAAGCCTTTTCAAGTAGGTCGTCATCAGAATGTAAAGTTGGATCACAAATGTCATTCTTGACTGTAGAAATAACAAATCAAACCAATGTTTCTAGGATTAATTGATATAGAATACAGGCGTAAAGCATTCCAATGGGCACAACCTAAACTCGCGCCCTTTCCGTAGGAAATACCTAATAATGTAATCATAGCAACCGCTGTGTTGTAAGTGTTTGCGGGTAGATAGGAGAAACAAAACATCAAAAGAGATATGGTCGTTTCGCTGTAAATAGTTAAAAGAATAAAACAGATCTTCAAAGTAAAACTCTGTTGGTATTTAAATTGCTTTGTACTTAACAGAACCAATTTGCTTCAAGAATTCCTTGGTCGTAATCTTTTGATCATGTTGCTTTGTAATAACTACAAATTAAGCTGCAAACACTAATGCGATGTAATCGTCCATTTAGCGGTACAGACCTGTTCTCGTTGTCGGCGTCTTGGGGGTCGTCGCTGTCGTCGGTGCAGCAATGAAGTCTTCTCGGACACACATTGAGTTATCCACGTAGTGCGAGCAGTTAAAGGCGTCGTGAAGAGGCCAGCTATGATTGTTCTGTTTCATCACCGGCTCACAGCTTCCTTTCACGTTTAAACAAAATGATCTGCACAGTTTGATGGTAACTTCTTTGCCGCTTTCTTTGTCATGAAGACAAATTGGCGCGTAAATCGCACAGAGGAAGAGCTTTAGGCCTGCATGGCATCGGCCAACAAGAGGATTCCAAGCGCTGATTGCTCGCCGCGTTTCATCCACTTGATAATTGTTGAACGCGTTCGGGAGCCGCATTAAAGAGTAGCCTTCGCCATTCGTCAAATTCCTACAAAAATTCGGCACAGGTTGGCAATGTCCCCGTGTTGTATAAGCTTGCGAACTTTGCGAGGCCAGGAGAAGAATTGCACTGAAACTCAGCAAAAGTGACATGATGCTCCACGTAGAAAGTGATCTTTCTGCTTGTGACAAATCCACGATGTTCCAGACAGCGGTGAAGGACCGCGAATTTTAATCAGAGGGCAGTGGGCGGTGCTAGCTGTATATTGATCGAATTTCCAGCCTCTGTAAAGGACAAAAGCCACTGTCAAATGTTTTTAACTGGCAACAAAGGAACGAGAAACATTTACGCGTGTCTTTTTAGAGGTGCTAAAATACGTAATGAGCCTTTGTGTTTTCAAGCAAATTTAAAGCGCGTCGACCGAATCGTGGAATAAGAACCTCAATATTGCCCAACTCCGGTGTCTTTCGAGCTCCTCAGATCATGTCAAAGTAAATAAACATATTTCCCTTTGTAAAAAAAGCCTTGGCATATACTTTTTTTTCTTTTTTAGCAAACATCAGTTAGGGGAATACAATTATAACAAATCTTCATTTATGGCTAGAAAAACAAGCCGGAACGTCAGTCACGATGCTGTGTTAATTGATTTCTATCACTTACTTGGTATTTATTTGATCTATTTTAATTCTGGAAATTTCAAGCATGCGTTGTTCGAAATTTTGTATTCCCACGAAGATTAAGCGGATTACTTGAGAGCCATAACATTTAACGGTGCAGCTGATGTGTTAGACTTTCACACCTTTTAGGCTGACAAAACTTTAATGGCACTCTCACTATTTTTACATCTTTAATCCAACAATTGATTCTATACAGCAATAAACAATAGCGCTATCCTATTAATGCCTTTTGTCCAGCCTCCTTACTGTAAAACGTTTAGCGTTTGTCTAATTTATTATCTCAGAAAACACGACTGATGAATGTGGCTCCTCGGAGTGTTGAAGTGGTCTGTCTTGACTCTTATCTACTCCAAGGAACCATTAACCATGCAGCACGCGATTCAGTAATCTAAACGACTTTTTGCTTTTTTAATCTCAAACTTGAATGCTAAGCTAGTTCCTTTCTTTTAGCGAGCAGCTGTCTCTGCAAAGATTGCTGTATTCTGATCTGCTCGCAGCCCGAATGAGTCGCTTCGTTCACATAAGCTACTTCTTATATACGTCTTCTGTCCTTTTAAATTTTTGAGGGAGGACGAATCTGTTAAAACAATTTAGAGCGATGTTTAGCTAATCAGTAAAAAACCCTTGTTGACCATCTTGTTAGGCAGTGTACATCTTGGGAATACTATCTGGCCATTGATAATACTACATCTTAATATCAAAACGATTCAGCTCTGAACATAAGGGATTATGATCTTTTGCTATCAAAGGGGCATTATACTTCATTGTCAAGCTAACTACAAAGTGCTTCTAAACTCCATCTGCTCTATCGCAGGAGTTATTCCTTGTTCTCATTAACCGAACGACTGAAAGGAAAGCTGACAGAAACGCCTCGTAGCATAAGGTCGCAATATAAGCAGGCTCGACCAGGACTTCGCTTCAGGCGTCAAAGCCGAACAGTAACAAAAAAACTGGTTTGATAAACTTTAAAATGTTTTCTTCTTGAATTTACAATATACTGAATTGAGTTTGGCATGGTAGACGGTGAACGACATTTGAAACCGCTACTGACGTGGTTCAAACGTTGTGCTAGTTCCGTTCCAAAGTCAAATCGAAATTAATTCGATCACTGGTTGAATTCGACACGGCAGTGGCGCGACGTTTGAAACGGGCCTCACTGGGGCCCAATTTTACACTTCATAAACCAGTCTGTCAGGTTTTGTTTTGTATTTCATATTTCCCTATACGTTAAAGTCAGATGGATCTCATTATTAAAAATCGCTCATCAAGGGTCTTGAATCTTTAAGTGTTTTTGCACAATCGTAAGTTATAACAGACCAGTAACAGGTGAAAGAAAAAAGAAAATAAAACACCTGTGACGATACCTTTTAATTTTTACTTAGGACATGCAGGATACATTACCTAACGGTCGAGCTAAAGGTCCTTTGGTAGAGCTTTTAACAGAGCTTTGAACAATAATTGCTTTAAAACTACTCAATAGTGAGAAAAGGAACTGACATTTTATTGCATGTGAACTACAAAAAAGGTTCGTCAAATAGAATCATGATCGATCTTTTACGTCAGTTTTATAGCTTCGTTGGTTGCCTAAATTTGCCGCGTGTCTTTACAGTTCTTCGCACGATTTTAGAAGTTTGGGAGAAAATTCCCCTTCACATTCTGATTACGCAATTTATTTTTATCCCTAAACTTTGGAAGTATCTAGTTTTGTTGTCTTAACGGGAGTCCCTGCCTAACTCACAACAGCCTCGCCCTTTCCTAGATCTTCCGTCTTTTAAGTGGCTCTGTAGCTCATCAATCGAAAATGTTCAAATTTTCCTGTCTGAGCATCTAATTTCTCGGATTTATTAGTTTTGACCAGTTCTGACGAGGTCGCCAAATCGTAAGTTTTATATTTTTGGAGTCGGTGTAGTAATTAATGATATAAGCGAAAGTGTCAATGGAGCCGAAATCAAACAGACAGGAAAACGGACCCCAGTGTAGTGGATTCCTGATAGAGAGTTATTTCACATAAACTACACAAGAGAAAATATAACCAAGTCTTTTTCAGTCCTTGAAGACTTGAACACTTCGCCTATTAAAAGCTACTCCCTTTTCTTTGCACCCTGCACTCCTGTAGTGGAATGAAGAACCCTAAACCGCAAAACCGATTACCAGTAACCTCTTGAATCAGTCAATTTTAAAGTGAAACAGGAAGACAGTAATTGCAGCTACTGGGGTGGTAGGACGTTTCCGCAAATTATCACAGAAAAGAAACCACTAGAAACGTGACTCTTGGTACATTGTATCTCGTTCAAGCTAGGCTGTAACGGCTCGTGGACTCTTTACACCTCACATGAATAAAGCAAATGGGCGGATTAAGTCCCAGCCTTTCGAAGGCTTAAGTTCAAAAACCTTGCTTTTATTAATTTGCTGGGTTGATTAGGCAAAATGGCGACGTTTTTAGCGCCAATCCTAAAAACAAGAACATGCAAACTGTGAGCTGAAAGTGGAAGCATGGAGCTAAGCATAAAATCGTCAAATTTTCAATCAAACGTCTCAAACGGTAAAGTTTATAACTAATAAAAAACAATTTTCGCTTCATATGCACTTTAAGAAAGTCTATGGGAACTTCACTGCGTTTTTTAACCTTATTGACTCAGTTCAGAAAACTGTCAATCAGTTAAATACGGGTTCCTTTTCTCGGTTATGAGTTACGTTCAGTCTCAGATCCCGGATGTCAGATGTCAGTTAAAAAACACTGAGCTATATGCAGACCCTCGAGTAATCCTTCTCTTATCCCGTCATTGATCGAATAATGTAAGGGTTGGAGTGGCTGTATTCCGAAATGATAAGAAGTAGAATGCTTAAGGAGTACACTGAGGTGTAACAATAACGTCTCCGGCCCTGGGGGAGCTACAATTTTCAGAGCCATACGATTTATTCCCAGACAAGTAGCTCTGCAAAATCCCGTGGGATCGGAAGAGATTTGTTGTTATCCTTCTGTTGTATCTTTTCCGGAAAATGATTAATCTAACTCAACTTCAACAGAGGCACGAACTAGAACTATTTGTAATTTTTTATTATTGCATTAGCGTATTATAACAATCATAGAGTATTCAAAAATACTTCTCTTTTACTCGCATGTAGGTGTTTTTTTTTTATCTTTCCAGTTCCTTCCCGCTTTTCATGTTTTATCAGTGATTTCTCGAAAGCAGCAAAGTAAAAATAGACGAAATTGGGATAACTGAACTAAACATCGAAAAGCATAATTTGTACGATTAGAGAATTCATTTGTACGTATAGTTTTCATTTGAATGGTTTTATTACGTTAAGATTTGAATGTTTCATGCTGTAGTTCAAGTACTGCAACAATCTTAAACATTATGGTAAACAGAAATTGCTGTTTGATATCTTTCATTCGTAAATACTCGCAATTTTGGATTTCCTTTGCAGCCGAAAATAAAAAGTTAGTCAAAACGGTTCAAATAAACAGTACCACAGGAAAGAACTGCTTCGGAAGATTTCAATTTCTTATTTCCTCAACAAAATCAAACCGCCTCGTGCGTAGAAAATAAACAGCATCAAAAGGAAGTATTAAACATAAGCTTTCTCTCAAAAGTTTGGATTTCCTCCACCGAATGAAAGGATAACCCCACCTTAAACATAAACAGACGGCACGTCACAGGAAAAAACTACTTAACCATCAGCTTCCCCATATTACAAGGAAAAATAATGATGATGATGATGATGATGATGATGATAACAATAATAAAATAATAATAATAATAAAAATACTGATACTATTTATAATTGAATACACCGTGAATATCGTAATAGTCTGTATTCCAGGGAAATACCTCTGTATAACTAGCTTTCACTTCGAGAATTTAAAGTCATAAAACTGTATGCATTGGGCGGATTAACTTTGTGAAATCAAGTCTTATTAAATTGTGACACAGTAATTCATACTTAGGGCACCAGTCAATGAAATAAACGCATGCTGTAAATTAAATCAACACTAAAATAATCGGCTAGTGGCACTATTTATGACTCGAATCCATGCAGACAAACCGTCGGTAAAATTGTGGTTTTCAACAAGAGCCTAAAATAGAAACAAGCTCAGGAATCCGTATGACCTCTAGACTGACACGTGCGTCTAGTTATTGAGGAAGCATTTACTCAGATTTACTTCTTTAATTTACAGAAATTAGCCTTTTCTATCTATTTATGGCTATATCTAGAACTCGTAAAGTACGAAACATTTTACTAAACAACGACTGAGGGAGAAGTTCTTTTTTTCTTTCTCGATGTCATATTCTAAATATAGGGGGCTTGACTTGCTTTATAAGGGATCAGTATTGGAGAATTGTGACACGTTTTAGCGTAAACTGAGCAAGAGTTAATAAGATACACTTAGGCCCGTTTCAAACGTCGTGTTACTGCCGTGCCACACTCAACTGATCGAATTAAATTCGACTTTAGCACGGCAGTAGCGCGACGTTTGAAACAAGTCGTGCGGCAGTAGCTCGACTTGATTTTCATTCGTCGTGCTATCGCCGTTCCGAACTCAATTCATAAATTATAAATACTTTAGAATACATTTAAAAGTTTGCTAAACCGTTTCTTTATTTTTGTGTTTTGTTTTCGGCAACAGCCATTCTATTCGACTGAATTAAATTGGACGTCTGAAACCAAGTCGTGCTAGCGTCGTGCTCGTGAAGTCGAGCTACAGTCGAGCCAGCTTAGCACAGCAGTAGCACGATCTTTGAAACAGGCCTTTCTGATCCACAAAACTGACTTTATTAACATAAACTGAACAGACAATAACAATTAGTTCAGTCTCCTCGTTGGAAGGAAACCATAATTAATAGATTGCAAAACAATTCAGTCCTCAAATAACTTAGTTAACTTGAAACGTTTGCTTGACCTTTTAAAAGTTCAGTTTGTTGCTTTCCTACTGGGTTCCCTGCTGGGCCTCAGTCATAGAGAACTACCGTTTAGCGTGAGAAGTGATATTGTTGGGGTGCTAGTTTCTATTCCACTGATTCGAAAAATTCTGTCAGATCTTCATAGTACGTACTAAATTTGCTGACAAAGCGGTGCTTATTAAATAAGGAGTTCAACATGATTCTTCTTCTTTACAATTAGAAGGTAATTTCGCCTCTAAACAAACAAAATAAAATTTAGTAATTAGCCTGATAAATTCCACAATAAAGACATGCCTATTTTTTTAGAAATCCCTCTGGAGAGTTCGGAAAATTTCGTGACCTGTTTTCATTAATGATCACCTTTCAAAAAATACTGATCAACAAACAGCATCATGAAGCCTTTTCTTTTAAATGAAAGATAAATACTGGAACTTCGCCCATTACTTGTTTTGAACCGCGGCGTTTTGAACTTATAAGGCTTGGACTGGAACTACCAAAACATAACATGTGTGAGTAGCTGACAATGAGTGGAGATGATATATAATGCATGACATAAGCCAGGTTCTTCTTAAAGGCCAAATTGCACTTGACTTCAGACTTGACAAACAGTTACTTTTTCATCTCAACTAGTAGTTTTGAGCTATTTAGCCAGTAATTAAAAATGTCTTAGCTGGGCTTTGTTACTTGCATTTGTGGTATTAATAGTTCGGCGGCTGAACATTCGTCTATATTTACTTTATTCATTTTTTTAAAATAATAATTTTTTTTTTCATCTTTTCACGGCCTGATGTCCTGCTCTTACTGGAGATTATTTATATACCATTATCCCTTTGGATGCTTAATCAGTTGGCAGTTCTCGGTTAGTTCAAGCATTTAGTTCATCGGAACAAGACCCTTGGTAATGTCCTTTGGAGCAATTTATTAAGGAAAAATAATCAGAGTGTTTGTTGGAGCCAACAGCCCATCAACCCAGACCCACGGAACGACTAAAATCCTTTCCTCTACCATGGCGATAGACAAAAAACAGGTAATGTCAAATTCTTGTAATGCTTCGAATGAAAAGAAAACTGCAGTCATCGATATCAAAGGGTACTGTGTGGTTTCCACTCCGCTGTATAAAAGTATTTTTTAGAGGAGAGTTTTTGCTTTAAGTCTGCGCCTGTTTTGCGTAAGAAAATTCCGGTCTAAATCTTTAGAAGCGGCCATCATTTCAGCGTTCATGACTTGCTCAAATATTGCTACTCATAAAGAGATCTCATTCTCTTCTATTTGTGCCAATGTGACATTATTCGCCAGTAAGGATGGTAGGGAACTTAAGATGGAGACGTTTTCGGGGCGACGGCGACCGGACTGGCAGAGAAAGTCTGGAACTAAGGCAGCCGTCGCTCCCCGTCAAAAATAGAACATTAAGATCGCAGTGAACTCAGAAGGACGGCGCCTTTAATTAGAAGAATACCGAAGAGGAAAATATGGCCTCACATAAAGAATTAAGAGAATAAATATTTGCTGTGCAGACAACATGTATCGGATGAAGAGTTTCTCGTTTTGTGGGAAAATTATGAGTCCAAAAATCCCGATTTTCCTCGGGACAGTTACGATCCGTTCATGCTAAAAGAACTTGCGGGATGCAGCTAAGTTCAAGGCAGCTTCAAGGCAGAATTTCGTGTTGAAAAAAAATGATCTCCACAGGCTTGCCGAAGCCTTGCAAATTACAGGAACATTAAAATGCTACCAAGGAACCGTATTCTTAGTTTGGTATTGAAATAATTCCCGGGAAATACTTGTATGCAACAACAACAACAACGGCAACAACTTTATTTCAGTATTCCCACGCCGAGTTAGTACATGGTATTACCTACTATTCTATATAATTTTCAATACGTTTCATTTATACGATATTCTAACGAAAAGAGCGAACTAAAAACAAACAATTGAAATATCGGAGTTCATATTTTTTGTCTGGATACTTTTATTTGGCTCGTGGGAAAATTTTGTCCCATGTCAAGCTCACTTACGGTTGGCTGTTTGCCAAGTTGGATCTTGATCCTGTGACATGAAAACATAGAAACATTCAAAGATGTAAGTTTAGATTACAGAGCTTGGAAATCGAGCTTGAAATGTGCCTCAAAGAAAACAAGGACAATTTAAGAACGATAATCTGCAAAATGTTGGTTGCTAAACGCAACAAACCTGATTGAAATGAAAGTTAAATACTCACGTTTTCGCCACAACGCCAAACAGACCAGTTTCACGTCGCCGACGGGACCACGACGGCAAGGTGGTGAGCACGAGCATGCGCAATATCCAACAAATGATGATGTCACGTCCGGTTGAAGTTGCCGTCGCCCCGAAAACGTCTCTATCTTAAGTTCCCTGGTAACTACACGACGGCAACGGCTAAGAGAACGACAAAAAAGCAAATTTTACGCCGCACTTCTGCAGGTACATAAAAAAAAAGACAACAAAAAAAGGACACGACAGCTAAGGCCACGAAATCGTCACTTGGAAGGTGAAATCGCGCTGTTTAAAATTTCTTCGCTCTTATTCCAACTCGTTCGAGATATCAAATGTCGGCGATCGTTTCTGGCCATGGCGTTGGATTCCAAATGACTGTATGTAAGTTAAGAAAAGAAGAAAAAATAGATTTCTTATGCTCACGTCCTTCATAAAAGGTGAGGAAGTTTCAAGTCCTAGTCGTCCAACGACGGCAAAGAAATGCGATAATGGTTTACTATTTTAAACCTATTGCTTTATGCTCTTCTCCCTGAGGTAAGATAAAGTAGACTACGAGTACAGTGCAGGATCCAGACCTTGAGATAAAGTAGGGGTGGGGAAGTGCGGTCATCCAGACCCTTAGATAAGGGGGGGGGGGGGAAGGGGTAGTCTCCCCAAAATTTTTTTCAGCCCTTCGGGGCTCAGTTTGGTCTAAAAATAAGGGAAGGGGGACGGTCCTCCACTGGATCCTCCACTGAACGGGTTACAATTGTGGTTTTTAAAAACTTGTAAGCCTAAAAGTTTTTTTTAAAGTTCATTTATAATGCTTGGGAGACATATTTGTTTGACATGAAGCTGCAAGTAATGATCAGTAATTTCTTACGTTTCGTAGCGCGTCAGGTAGCGCGTAAGGAAGCTTTACGCATTATTTAGCAATTTCGTAGGATATGACGAATTAAGCAGATCGAGGAGGGTGTTATCCACCAAGGCTGAAGGCCTTATTATTCATTCAAAATAATTCCTAGTTTAAAAACACAGCTAAAACATGCTTACCTGCATCGATGTTACGTTTATCTTCCATAATGTACGTTTAGGTTTGTCCAGCTCCGCAAATATTCTCCAAATAGCAGATGTCGCCCCCCGAGTTGGCTTCTTGCTGTTTTTGCTATGTTTTTAGCCATTATTTCGCCTAGTTCGAGCTGTAGTTCTTACTCTTGAAACGAGTGAAGTGTCCGCCATTTTAGTTTTCACAACGAAAACAACTGAACCTCGTCCCCAGGTCTTCTCGGTTAAGAGTCCATTAACCTGTAGAGGGCTGCAGTTTTGACGTCATTTCCTCGTTAAACACAAAGTTCCTTCAAACTTGGTCATCAGTAACTGGTTATGGTGAATTATGCGTGTGCTTTTAGCCAATCAGAATTGGGGAAATATTTTGAATGAATAATAATATTCATTCAAAGAATTTCTCCGTTTCTGATTGCCTAAAATCCCACACATGATTCGTCATAACGAGCTACTGTAAACCAAATTTGGAAGAATTTTGCGATTTGTGAAAAATGACGTCAATTGTGCAGCATTTTTGCAGAAAACTGAACAGTTAACCGAGAACACCTGGGTCGAGGTTGAGTTGTTTTCGGTAGTGAGTACAAAATGGCACAACAATTCACTCCTTTCACGAGGAAGAACTAGGAGAACTATTGGCTAAAAACATAGCAAGAAGAAAACTCGAAGGACGACGTCTACTATTTGGAGAATATTTGCACTACTGAGGAACCTTTTATCTCCTAAACTTGCCGATAAACAGGCAATTGAAGATGAACTTAGCATCGATTAAGGTAAACTAGAAATCATTTTGAATGAATAATAAAACAATTATTGAATTCACCCTTCGTATCATCTGAAGAATTATGTAGGGAGATCTCGGTACTATCCGCCTCGGCCTTGTTGTCTAGGCGGATTGCACCCTCCTCGATCTCCATAATTCTTCATAATTATGATACCCATCCTCATTCAAGAATTGTTAATTATTGACAAAATGACCAAACAGCCGTGACACAGCCCCTTTAAAATGATTTCAAACCATATTTCGCCTTCTTCAGGTTAAAAGACGTTAATTACTAAATACTAAATGTGTTTTAAAAGAATTACAATATTATATAGATGGAAAATGTTATTACTATCATTGGCTTCGCACTTCTTGCTTGATTTGCCGCGATCCTTCTTCTAGTCGTAAATAACGCCTGTTTTGTAGGCTCAGACATAAGTACGCGTTATAATTGGATACAGCTATTATTATGAGAATATTCGACTTGTTACATAACATAACAATCTATACTACCTTTTAAGGCTAGCTTTTGCTGCCACCATATTCAATCAAAGATTTTTGTTAAAAATCAGGACTTGACCTTGGCTACTGAGAGGTGATCTTAAGTAGTTGTTTAGTCTTTGTTATGTGATCGATAGCGAGTTTGGCTGTTACTTCCTTTTACAGCACACTCTAGTATACACTGTAGTAAAAAAGGCAACAGGAAACACCTACAGAACGCTGGTCCTAGCTTCCTACATCATTGTAGCACGTTCATTCTGTAAGTGATGAGAGGAGACGTGCCTCAAAACGGAAATATCTACGCGTCCAGTTCCCAATTTAAGCTACTAAAAGGGGAACGGCAATTTATCCCTGATCAACAAACTATAAATTCAGATTAGAAACGGTTCCTTAACTTAAAGTCGTGAAACGCGAACATAAAGTAAATATAATCTTGGTAAATCCGCAAACGGAGCACACTTGAGCTACCATCGGATATAGAAAACTGTCTGAGCGCCATGAGATTTACCTTAAGCTCCTTAATCGAAAAGATACCATGGTTCATGTTAACAGGACAGAAACACGTACCTTATGTGCTTATGCATTTTAATTTGTGCGACTAAAATTTTGGGTAGAATTTGTTCCTATGACGTGTCTCCGAGCAAAGTTTGTTTTACTTCATGGATGGGTACTTTCGCGGGCACAAAATTTTGCAAGGGGGCGATATAAATGAACCTTTCCTTTACGTGTTACCGCTACTGAGATGCAAGGGAATCAGTATTTGAATCGGTTGGGGACAAGGTCTAGAATTCTTTGTATTCCTGTACTAGTTTCCTGTACTAGTTTCAGGTACGGCAGCGACATGTCGATGTCTTTGCAACAAGATGACCCTTGGTCTCTTTCAGTCCACCTTTCCGTACAAAACGACGGAAAGACATAGGGGAAAGTTACGTTAGACGGAAAACGCTAGTAGTTTCAAAGGAGTCAGAGGAAAAGAATTGCCCGTCAAGTTTACTCTCAGAGTTTTGGGAAAAAGCAGGCAGGAAATTCAGCTTTGTTGTCGAATTTATACATTAGTGGAAAAACATCTCATGCACTTGATAAAATTAGCTGAGTTGTCGTGCAGCCATAATAATGCCTCTTTTCTTGTCACCGAACGTTGTCAGTGGGAAAACACTGACTAAATAAGTACTTTAAACTACAGTTGTGACGGCTTCAATAATGATGCAATGCGCGCTTAGTCACAGCGGGTTACCAACAGAATTGTAACAATTTAGATCAACCTTTAGTTTAAGCTTAAACTGCCTTTTACGCGTGTTTGGTGAATTCTCTTTAGTTGTCAAATTTTCTTAAAGGGCTTTACAACTAAATATAATGACTGACTGCAAAATGCAATGAGGCTATAAACAAAATGTTCGACACCGGCTTAAAAAGTTGTATCGGCATGCTGAATTCGAGAATGAAAGCTTCAAGCTTGGCAGTCCGTTTATGCATAATGGTGATAATTTCCGGGAAATATCTCCACTTCGAAGTTTACCGTAGCTTCAAGAATTCTTTTTTGTATAAAATATAGTAAACTTACCTTCAATATGGTATTTCGTTGTTGTTTTGTACTGAACCAATTTGTAGTGTCAGTCTTAATTGAACTGTTAGCACGCTATATGGACGAGTAAAATGCTCACAGAGAATTTATAAACTGGGCGGTTTCCGGTTCAGTAGAAAGACCCCTCAGATCATAATTTTCCGGTATGAAAGGCTTAGTTTTTAGATAAGCCACTTGTGCACCTCAAGCAGTAGACTGTTGCAGTAGCGTTTGTCGCGTGTTGAGTCGAAACTTAATAGCTAAGTTGACTGCATTTAAAGCAATCTCCCACGTACATGATCGACATGTTCTGATGGCGTAATCGCGTTAGCACTAATTTATAGTTGTTCCAAATCAATGTGCTTCTCTGGTAAATCGCAAACAAAACAACAACATGTACCGAGTCAAGTTCTAGTCAGACTGAAGGAATAAGGCAATTTGAATAGTATTGCGTGGCTCTCGATAGATTTTGAGCCATTAAGACGTGCAGGCTTAAGCTCACGAAAATAAATAAACAAGTAAATACTAAAAGAAGCTTCCACAAACACTAACGCTCCGGAAAACAATTAGACTAAGATAAAGTAGCAAGATAGAACTTATAGCAGTTAAGTATAATTGAAAAGACTGACCTATTAGTAAAATCACATTTGAGGGTTCTGTTAATTCTTAACCGTGGAAGGGAATAAGTTTGAGGAAAGACCTCTATTACAAACTGAGAAAACTGAGTGTCACTGAGTGGTAAGACGGAGGTCAACCAACGATCTTTTGGTGGCATGATGATGCCTTACCATAAATATCCTTTCTGATGTTTCCACAACTTCAAATTACAAGCTATAAATTATGCGCTATGATCGTTATCAAATTTTTTCGTGATGCGGGGTAAAGACGCGCACCCTTAAACCTCATTTTCTAGAAAACGTTCTTACTTGCACGTTTTTTCAGCAAAATCAAGGTACATGCAATGTAATATCTTGATAACCTGGTGATAACACACGACCATAAGTGGTTTTAGAAAAAAAATTAGGATAATCCTGTTCTTGTACATAAAAGCGATTCAAATATATAGTTGTTGATAAGTTTAGCTTTTCTCAAATTTCCTGCCATTTATCAAAGTTCTTTCTATGATAAACTGATGTCCCAAGCATAACCAGTAGAACTGTGAAATATAACTTAATATTGTTAGCAGAAGAACTGTAAAATATATAAATGAGCAAGATAAAATCTTGAACTTTATCAAAGTTCTTTCTATGATAAAATGATGTCCCAAGCATAACCAGTAGAACTGTGAAATATAACTTAATATTGTTAGCAGAAGAACTGTAAAATATATAAATGAGCAAGATAAAATCTTACTGGGGATTTTTCCCGGGGGGGGCACTTGGGTATTTTTTGGGTGGATATGTGCCGCCCGGGAATCCAAATTGGCACCCCTTTCTAAAAAAAATTTCCCCTAAAATTGATATCCCGTTCTAGAAATGGGCCAATTTTTTATACCCCGTTCTAGAATTCGCCCTAAAACTGATACCCTATTCTAGAAATGGGCCAATTTTTTATACTCCGTTCAAGAAAGTTTGAAAATTGAAATAGACCTGTTTTTTAAAGAGATATTTCTTTCTTTGTTCGACTTATATATCAAATAAATGCTTCTTTATATTCAGCAACAGTTTTAAACAGAAGATAAAGCCGTGATACACAATTTTTTATACCCCGTTTTAGAAAACGCCTCTGAACTGGATACCCCGTTCTAAATCAGGAGCTTCAAAATCACGACCCCGTTGGGCGGCAGATACCCGTATAGATAATGTATGGGAGTGCCCCCCGGGGGATTTTTAATGTTTGAGAAGATTATGTTTTCATCAGGATGTTGTCACCAAGAGAGTGAAGATCCCGTTCCCGCTTGAATCTTGAAAATGCATCTGCTACTGAGCCAAATTTCATGATTATCCTCCTTTTGTGCTCAGCAAATTTCTTGTGTTGCAAAATAGCATTTCGTTAAGCTGAGGGGGGAAAGTCGATGCTTGAAACGTTTATGCTTGCACGCCACAATAAAATTTCAAGGGCATCCAACGGCAATTTTCGGTAAAATATCTGTTCGGAAGACGATTTGAGAACTAGAATTTTCGGAACATTTGTTGTAAAATTTCTTGCTTGCCTGCCTCTCCTAGGATTTTCGAACATCTACAAAATGGTATAATTACCCATTTTAAACGGATATTTACCCTAAAAAAGGCCACCTAGAATTTTAGGGAGCCTTTCCTAGCTGAAATTTTCGAAAAGGTAAGTTTTGATCCCTATAATTTTCGAATCACTAGACTTTCAGCTAGGAAATCCGAACAGATGAAAAGTCTTTAGGGGATAAAAATATGCCTATATCTACCGTTTAAATACTAAAATACGCTCAACAATGCTATGTTAAGTGGTTTTGAACTATATCCTCGTTGGGTGCCCCTGAAATTTTCCTTGATCTCGATCTTTATGAGACAACCAAGGCGATAAGCCTCTTCTTTGGACTGTATTCAAAACGTAAGTACACGGATAATCCGATTTTTTTGCAACAGTATCATTTATTTTTTTCCGGTACGTAAGAACCAAAGGACTGCTATTCTTGAAGCTACACCAGTCTTTAATAGGAAATCTGCTCTATAATCCGACTTTCCCAACGCACTAGTGGTCAAAATCTGTCACGAAATTCAAGAATTTAATGACTGGTATTTCTATTTTCGTTACGTCGAAAGCATTTTAAATTGAAAGGACTTTTCGTTAAACTGGCAGATAAACTTTGAAATATATAATTGAGCACTGGAGAAATATGCCAGTCTTAATAAGGGGAAAATCATTACATGTATGCACGGCTTGAAAGATTAAAGATGTAGGATAAGTATAAGGAAGGAATTTTCTCATCCGCAAGCTCCCACAAACTCTCGAAAAAAGGTGTCTCAGTCATGCGACCTACGCGGTTAAATCACCGCAAGCCTTAAACGACCCATTCAGCACACTGAAACTATTGATTATTACTCTCCCTTCAAAAGCGGTTTTTTAAGTGAGTTGTCTTTATTTCGTCTAAAATATTGCATGGCAATTTCACTTGTGTTGATATATTTTGAAAGTCAGACGATTAAGGAATTTGCGGGATGAAGACGCAGGATTTAAAAAGATAGTTCAGTAATTCTTTCTTATACTTACCTGGAATTTGTCTCTAGTTTAAGTAAATCATCTCCACTTTAGATATCACGAAAGACAAAACTGGGTTTTTGTCCCCGAGGAGGCACTCTAGTAACTCGCGCGTATTTTAAGGAAAGTAGTTACAGCTGAAATATACAGTCAGTATTCTAGAAAAAATCTCGATTTGCCTGAACAGGGGCCGCGAGGAATCGGTAGGTAATGATGACGTTTCTATTTGTTTGCGCCCGCAACTACGAAATGGTTAGGATGACGTAAAGACAGAAAATCCTGAAGGGACCGCCTAGGTAGATTTTTTGTCATTTATTGTGCAGTTATAGTTCGATATTATTTTGCGTTACGTGTTATCAGCGACATTCTGTGGAGCAGTTGTTTTGAAAGTTATGGACCAAAAGACACTCGTTAAGCGCAGATGAAGTCATAAGGTGCGTATAACTGTGTATATATAAACACTTAGAGAGTTTGCCAGGGGCACGAGTTCACAAATCTTTGATTGGAAACCTTGCCAGACACTCCTTCTCTCTCTTTGATCAGAATAAGGCTCAGCCCCAAACAAACAAGACGAGTGAACAACGGTTAGCTTCCCACTAGCAGAACGATGGACGATTACAGAAATTCGCCGACAATCACATTCTGTGCTGACTTATTCCCAGCCCACAGATGTCCCTCTGCTATAAAGTTTAAAATAAGACTAGAATGCGCGAGCGTGAATTGATCAAACGTCCTTTGCTGCAGTACGAATTGTACATGTGTTGACTTTAAAGTCTGAAAAAGTCGTTCAATTTGATCACAAAAAATTGAAAACTACCGAAAATTACATTCCTGTGGCACTACTTTAGACATCAGTCAGGAGTGGAATGCTGTGCATATTCTGCTTCGTTTCCTGCGCGGGCCGAGATGTATCCAATGGCAGCTTTTTCGCATAGTGTCTAATGAGCGTTATGATCACAAAAAACATTGATGATTGAGCGAAACTAGCCTCATACGAATTCGTGGGAGGTTACAATTGCCATAACCCCCCACGTGGATGTTCTTAGGGCTCCTCCCCCGAGGAGAGTATTTCATGCAAAACTGTGGGGACTCATTTTTACTACGCCATTTAACTCATCTCCCGCTTTTTTGTTTGTAGTGCAAATCTAGTGACTGTACAGTTTTGAAACCTTACAAAGAGTGCAGTATCTGATGTTTACTTTAAAGAAAACAGTCAGCTAAAAAACTCCAGTGCGTCTGCATTTCCGAAGAAAATTATACCTCACGATCTACTGTCAGAACAACAAATGAAATTGATTTTTTTGCTGCTGATGAAGCAACATGCTATTAAATAAGTTGTTCCTTCTTTGTTTTTTTCTCATTGTTAGTATTTCTTTTGATAATTTACCTTGCTACCTAGAACCTAAATTTTTCGGGAGGCTGAAAAGAAAACCAACTTTTTCATTTAGCTTCCTAACTTGCACATCATTTTCATTAATTTTAATAATAAATCTTCTATGTATTGATATGTTTCTCAAGTAGACTGTAATATTGTAATATCAACTATATACATCGACAAACGCAAAATAAAGGTTTTTCTGTTATTTTATTACTCTATTAAGGGGAAAACGAGTTTTATTCTGCTAGTTGTGAACACGACCGGGTAGGCTTACTGCGGTAAATAATGAATGACTTTGATGGTAGAACGTCTATACAGTTTCTCTCCAACTACCACTTCCCAGGTCTTATAGACCTCATCAGCTTGTAAGGTTTGTTTTCCATTGCTCTGGGGAAATTTGCCTCTTTGCCTTTTCAAAAATCATGGGTACATATGGACGTAAATAGGACGAAATTTGAAAGAACAGTTCTCTTGAGTACAGCATCACACGATATCACATGACCTACATCAGGAAAACAAAACATAAAAGCTAAAGGGGTCTCTCGGAAGTTAGAAATGTTGGTTTCATTGGAAAGTGGAAATTCAGAGTGCCCGGAGAAAAATTGTCAGAGCAAGGGTTATAAGCAGCAACATACTTGGACCAAAACCTGGCTTTGCCTCTTCGATTGACACCCAGGTCACATTATCACAATATCAACTATATACATCGACAAAAGCAAAATAAAGAGTTTTCTATTATTTTATTTCTCTATTACGGGGAAAACGAGTTTTATTCTGCTAGTTGTGAACACCACCGAGTATGCTTACTGTAAAGTAAATAATGAATGACTTTGATGGTAGAACGTCTATGCAGTTTCTCTCCAACTACCACTTCCCAGGTCTTATAGACCTCATCAGCTTGTAAGGTTTGTTTTCCATTGCTCTGGGGAAATTTGCCTCTTTGCCTTTTCAAAAATCATGTGTACATATGCACGTAAATAGGACGAAATTTGAAAGAAACAGTTCTGTTGAGTACAGTATCACGCAATATCACATGACCTACATCAGGAAAACAAAACATAGAAGCTAAAGGGGTCTCTCGGAAGTTAGAAATGTTGGTTTCATTGGAAAGTGGAAATTCAGAGTGCCCGGAGAAAAATTGTCAGAGCAAGGGTCATAAGCAGCAACATACTTGGACTTAAAACTGGCTTTGCCTCTTGAATTGACTCCCAGGTCACATTGCATTGATGGAGGCGGGAGAGGGTGAATGCTCTTAACCGCGTACTACCTTGCTTTAAAAGAGCGCACTATTTATTTAATAAGGTGAATAAGGGGTTTTAATTCTTAAGAAACTGAGCAGTTACAGCTTCGGTGGGGGTGAATGAGATACAAAGATTTGGTTTTATCAACTGAGCTAATACTTAGTCTAAATTATTGTCAAAACGACAACCGTGAAGGGACTGATCAAACAATGTGAAAAGACTGTGGTTACGATTTTTCGACTGGCCAATACCAGTCTTCATCATCAGCAGGTCTGATGAAGACTATATAATGGAAATGTGGCAACTGCAGTCTAATAACGTTTTTGATCAGTCCTTGCAATTGTCCTTTTGGTGAATAATTTATTATTTTTATTAATTTTGACTGATCGTGATCGTTTTTATCCGTCGTTGAGGAAGATTCGTACGCGGTGTATACAATCATGTTCAAAACAGTACATGCACCCTTAAGAGCTCTCAGTCATTCTTGGCCACAAATTCCTTGAGTGGACCAGGGAAATCATAGCCAAAAAGCTTAAAATCAAGCTCGTAAAACTTTCCAAGTTTGAATATTTCCTCTTTGCTTAGCTGGGAGAAGTATTCCAAAAGATAAGGCTTAGAGCGAGACGGGTGGTAATCAGGAAAAGTTACATAGTGATCCACACCTATCGTTCTTAACAAATGAGGCGCTTCCTCTCCTAAGTTCTCGAAATGTCCAATAAAATCATAGTCCACTTCACAAGGACAGATCTGCTCGTAGGAGCGCCAGTGTTGGTTCATTGTTAGCAATGAATGATTGAAAGAAAGGATATATCTAACAAAATGTAGGAACTTTTTCTTTTCCATTTCTTTTGATGTCGCGTTCGTGGCAAAAGTTTGAAGCCTAGCATCAAAAAGTTTTCTTGTCTCTACCTTGTTCTTGAAGGCCGACAGCAAACGGGCGAAAGGCTCTCGAACGAACATGGCCTTGAAATAGGTGTCAAGAATTGCTCTTCTTTCTGCTGGCAAATAATCATTAAGCCTTGAAAAGTGCTTTTTATCATGTGGATTTCCAAGAAGTTTAGTGCCGTTGTTTTTGGCCTCATACAGAACTCGTTTCCAGGTCGTGCAGGAAATTTTGGGGATGAAGCAGAACACAAGCTTTAGATCTTCAATAACGATGAAACGAGTGAAATCAGCATTTTGTAAAAAGTTGGGATCTGGTGGTTTCTTTGCACACTGATGTCGGAGAATATGCCTTCGTTCAGCTAGTCTTTGGTTTAACAATGTTGAATCTGTGGATGTAAATCAAAGAGTGTAAGGTTAGCTGTGGATGTCGCGATTTTTGGCAAAGTTAGGGTTGAATTCGGGATCTTACACACCACTGGATTTAAAATCGTTCCAGTTTGCCTATAGATTCCTTTTGATTTTCTGATAGATTGGTATCCAATTAATCCATAGAAAGTCAATTTGCAAATTCTAAGTTATAGCGCATGATTTAAATTTGCATTACTTTATTCGTATGATTTTTAACCTCGTCCCCAGCAGGGTCTTCTCGTTTTCCAACTTTCCGCCGCCACATTGGAAAAAGAGAAGACATATCTATCATTCTATAAGGAAAAAAAGTCGGAAAACCTGAAAGCTGTATGTGTTGTTCAAAGACTGCCAAATCGTTTTAGTTTGACGCACGACTCGATGAAATGTGAGAAAAAGCTCCGAACCGGTCTAACGAGTTTTCTCAAATTTTAACGAGAGAACACGTCATTTGCCATTTGCACATCTCCCATAATACTCCTTGTTTACCGCTCAAAACTTTCATAAACATTGTATTTAGTTTTTTTACGTCTGAAATACCCAGGAGAAAAAAAGAAGAAAAAAAAAAACTTTGCAAAATGTTGAGCGGCAAACAAGGTATTATTAATGGGAGATGTGCAAATAACCAATTTAGAAAAACTTACTACAGCCTGTTTCATGACTCATTAAGGGTTATCGAGGAGCAAAAAATGAGCGAAATCGAATTTTGAACTTGTACCACAAAAGTCAATTTTCGTCACATTGGTCGAATTTTTAATAGAGATAATCGCAATTCAATCAATGCGAAAACAAATAATTTCCATGGCTCATTCGGTTTATTCATATTCCGGAATACAGTCAATCAAACGCGCCGACAACTATGGATAAAAACTAAGGGGGCTTACATTCGTTAGAACTGGCCACCAGTTTCAGTCTTAGAACTGATATTTGCACTATTTATCAGGAATATCCAGCTAGAACTAAAAGCCTTTTTAGTATTTCTTTTTCAAACAAAGTGTGGTCCAACCGGTCAGTTCGTCAAGCCCTAAGATTAGTAATCCTGCGCAATCGACGATTGGATATTTTAAGGAGAGAGGGGAAAAGGCTGTATTTTTGTCGTCCTCACTGAATGTATAACAGTTTTCTTCTCTCAGGTCCATCTTTCCTAACTGTAGCTACAAGGCATTTTTTAACAATATAGCGAAAAATAATGTCATTACGCACAAAACTGGACTTGGAATTGGAAAAATGGCACATCAGGTTTAATTGGCACTGAGAGCTTATAGAGGCCCTCTTTCAACCCACAAGAAACCGTTTATGACCATGGATGTTTCTAAAACAGGAAACGAGAAACGAGAAACGAGAGCAACGAACGGAAAAAGGAAAAATAGGAAAAATCATGAAAATCATGAAAAGGCAAACTGATCCTTAGGACATGGCGATGAAGAAGTAAACAAAAGACTAAAACAAAAAAATGTATATTGTTTTGTTTTAGTCTTTTGTTTACTTCTTCATCGCCATGTCCTAAGGATCAGTTTGCCTTTTCATGATTTTCATCAAGTTATTATAGTACTGATCCAGGTCTACAGCTGGGAGATCCGGCACCACTCATTGGTTTGTCGCTGCGGACTTGCTGAAATTTTATATTTTGGAACAAAACAGACAAAGGGGAAAATGAAGTCACGGATACGGCTAGGTTTTAACTTTTAAGTTAGGTTATGGTTTCAGGGGCGGATCCAGGATTTTTTTTAGGAGGGGGTGCACTCGTCTCTTGCTCTACTTCAACACCACATAGTTTTTTTTGCAGAATACCAGTTGTATTAGAAAACCGCAGGTCATCTCGGGGGGGGGGGGGGGGGGTGTGCACCCCCTGCACCCTCCCCCTAGATCCGCCCCTGGGTTTCTATTTTTCATTTTTCCGTCCCTGCGTTCGTTACCCAATACCCTTTCCCCGTTCAATCAGTTACCATCAGGTCCCCTTCAACAAGACTAGTTCACACGTACTACGCAAGTACAAAGCACGAAGAATGTAAATCATGTCTATTTTCTTGTGCTGGTGCCTTGCGTCGCTGCATTACACGTGTAAACCGGGCCGATGTTACCCTTATCAAAGAGCACTTATGATTCAGTCGCACCGGTTTATAATTAATTTTCCTGAGTTAAATTGTCGTTCACGTAAAACCAGCCCTAAAGCCCCGTTCATATGGAGAAAAATTGTCTCGGGTAGAAGCCGAGGGTCACTCCACTACCCGATTTTTCCTGGGCGAGCCAACTTTTCCTTCATTTTCGGTGTCACGGTCGTGTTGATGTCAGGCAAAGTTAATTTTCACGTAGTATACGATCAGCTTTGCAGAATTCAATGTGTCTACTTTGTACCTTTTTGCTGATCAGGTCTTCTCTAGATCCTACGTTATGCGCCTATTCGTTGGCGGTCCTTTGCAGGTAATGTCAATTTACCATACTCACACCCGAGGTAAGTGAACGTTCAGTCCCAATGCAACGGCGTTCAAAAGCTTTTTTTTAACACACGGTGGATTATTCAAAAAGCTGGACTTGAAAAATGTTAAAGTCATCATATACAACCTGCCTGTCAATTTTTAAAATAAATGAAATTTTGATAACCTCCCCGAAGTTAGGAGATCCTTGTGCAAATATAACACCCTGAAATTATTCCGCCTTTGAGAGTTTACTCAAGAGAATTATATGTAATTTTACAAAAATGTTGCAAAGACCACCCAAAATATCATAATTTTAAATTCTCGCTTATCGTTATCAGAGAAAAATGCACAGTTTTATTTCTTTGTCAATCACTTAAGTTTAAGCCTTGTTAAACTTCAAGATGAAACACTTCTGTCAGATCGATTCAGTAAAGATATTTTCTCTTGAGCTTCCATAAAAAACATAATAAAAGCCCTATTTCTGTTCCCAAGTAAAGCGGTTTTCTAAAATTTGTCGCCTTTTTATTAGTGCAGACGAAGCATTAAAGGAGCTTTGTTCATACTATACAGGATAGTTTTTGCACGGACGCCACGAAAACCATACCGGTTAGGGCTTCTGGCGCGATTTCTGTGACGGAGCGAAGCCGCGCGCGTCAATCTCGAAAGTGGAGAGTCACATATCGAATAGGTGTTCCCAATACACCGCTCAGTATGAAAACGCGCTCTCTTCTCATAGCTGGTGACAAATGGTATACTTTAATATATATATTAGATCAGCAAAAAATAAAACACTCACACACACAAGCTAATCATCATGTACTTACCTTTCCGGCGGGAATAACGATCGCTGATCAAAACGTGTGAAAACCATACGGCTACACATCCAGAGATCACAAGGAGAAAAATACAATACTTGAAACGAAACAGCGACATTAGAACTGACTCGGCGTTTGATAGGAACACAAGCGGAAGACTATGGTCACTTTTCTGCTTTGATGGAATGAAAACAAAGCGCGTGTTACTGCGGAAGTCAAAGGAATGTTGAAAGCTGACATTTTTGCGTATAATATTTGTCGTAACCGGGACATTTCATCATAACGACAAGAGCTGAAAAACTAATTTGAGCAATTTTCGAGCTAGTTGCGTGTATACAATGTTGGATAATGCATAAGTGCATTTTAAGTCTTCTTAATTTTCCTGACAATATTTGTTTCATCTAAATTAGCATTGTTTTACTCCCGAGCAAAAATCCTCACTAGCTTAATAATTCAAAGAGGACAGACAGCAAATTGTTGTTGCTCCAAATTATATACAGTAGAACCCCGAAAACTCGATATTTCGTTTCCCTTCAGCGTTCAAGTTACCGGGGTTCTACTGTATAAGTCGTCACTGTTCATAAAACTCAGAAGTAAACTCTTTACTGGCCATTGTTAACTTCCAAATTAATCGTCGTTAGAAAATAAGGGGTCACCACTTTCGGGGTCTCGCTATTTTGAGGGTCAAAATTATTCACTTTTTATTTAACAACATAATTAACAGAACACCAGTTACAATAGTTCAACAGGACACATAAGGGAGATTTATCTACCACGACGGTGACTGCAATTAAAACATTAATATCAAAATGAAGGCAAATTTCCTTGGAGTTGAATTCTTGGGGACCTCAACCAGGCTTAAAAAAAGAAGTGTGACCCCCAATACAGAGGTGTTTTGCATACATGTATGACGTAGAACCAATAGTTAAACCTCCATTAGACTGCGAGCAAGCTCTCCTATTTGGGCGAGCGAAGCGAGCCGCGCGAGAGACCGGCGAAGCCGCGAGGGGCCGTCCCCCGCCTTCGCTTCTCCTCTAACTCGTCCACTTTTCACGATATCCCTCAAATAGAGAGCTTGCTCAAAGGCTAAACCTCCATTAGGCGGCCACACTAGAGATGCCGGCAAGTGGCCACTTAATGGAGGTTGGCCGCTCATTAGAGGTTCGTCATAAGTTAGCATAATCTTTAAATTGAGCAGACACAAACATGTGAAAGAAGAAGAAGCATTACTGGTCTACATTAATTCGGTCGTCAAATTCTATCTCGGACTGTATTTTCCCAGTCCTTCATCATATTCTTAAAATGAAGCTAAACTCCATGGGGTGAACTGTATCAAGCGCTTAATGGCCGCTTATTAGGGGTGACTATAATGGGAAAATTCTCTTCGGGTCGGCCAAATGGTGGCCGCGGCCGCTTAATAGAGCACTATTTCCCATTCTTTTCTTTTTTGACAATTATGTTAGGACTTTGATTACTGGCTGCTTAATTAATAGAGGGTGACCGCTTAATAGGTAACCTACTGCTTTTATTGTTTTATTGATAGTTTATTTAACAATTAATGAATGAGTCTGAGTATCTTATGGAAAATAATGGAGATCGAGGAGGGTGTTATCCGTCGAGGTCGTAGGCCGAGGCGGATAACACCCTCCGAGATCTCCATAATTCTTCATATGATACGAAAGCCGAATTCAATAATTGTTTTATCATTTATTCAAAATAATTCCTAGTTTAAAAACATAGCTAAAACAAGCTTACCTGCATCGATGTTAAGTTTATCTTCGATAGTTTACGTTTAGGTTTGTCCAGCTCCGCAAATATTCTCCAAATAGCAGATGTCGCCCTCCGAGTTGTCTTCTTGCTGTTTTTGCCATTTTTTTTAGCCATTATTTCGCCTAGTCTGTGCCGTAGCCAGACCAAACGGCCAACCGAGGCAGGCGGGAGTTGCTAGGGGGGTTCGGGGGCATGCCCCCCCCCCCCCGAGAAATTTTGAACTTTAGTCTCTCGGAAATGCGATTTGCAGCGTTTTCTGGGCCTTTCGGTAACTTTTTTTCGAGTTAATTTAAGTGGAATTTAAAAAGCAATAATCAGAAACAAGCTACATAATCTGGGTGACCGTTAACCTCGCCAATGGTTTTGATCAGTATTTGTTCAAAAAAAATTTGAGTTAACGTACGTAGCCCCTTGAGATCGATGATATGGTAATTTTTTCATAGTATATTGACTGAATTGCTGAATTCTTTGTAATATCATGATGCGTTAAAAATATCCGATGATCGCTTATGTAAAATAAAAATGATCGGCGAAATTCGTCAAAATTTTACCGAGGCGAGTGCCTCGGTTGGCCTCATACTAGCTACGGCGCTGCTAGTTCCAGCTGTAGTTCTTACTCTTCAAACGAGTGAAGTGTCCGCCATTTTAGTTTTCACAACGAAAACAACTCAATCTCGTCCCCAGGTCTTCTCGGTCAACGGCGCATTAACCTATAGAACGCTGCATTTTTCACGTCATTTCCTCGTTAAACACAAAACTCTTCCAAATTTGGTCATCAGTAACTGGTTATGGTGAATTATGCGTCTTCTTTAAGCCAATCAGAATTGAGGGAATAAAGGGAGACCCCTGATCCCTGCCCTATAAAAGAAACCCCTGGTATAAAAATGGCATTCGTAACCCCCATGAAATTTATGTGAAACATTCAAAATATTTCACCGTATCTGATTGGCTCAAAGCCCCCGGCCCGGGCAATTTCTTCATAACCAACTGGCGTTGATCAAATTTGGAAGAGGGAGCAGTATACCATCGATTTAATTGTATATTGACTTAGAAATGAGGTTCATCGATGGTTGCATGGGAAATAGACCATCGATCAGCCTCGTTTCCTGGCAGCTTTCAAGGCGCGGCCCAGCTGTTTATTCATGAGTGAACTAAAATAGGCCGAAAAATAGGCCAAAAAAAGGCCGAAAAATAGGCCAAAATTTAGAAGAAAGCTTACGATGAGGTAAGGTTGTTACAGCAAGGAGCCCAAAAATGTGACCTCACATTAACTCACATTCTTTCACGCCGACATAAACCAATCAGAAGTCGAGGACAGTTTCCAGCTGGCTTCTGATTGGATGAAATCTGTGCGAAAGAATATGAACAAATAAAAAGCGGCCAAATTTTTGGGCTCTTTGCTGGAAAAATATTTTGAATGTATAGTAAAACAATATTGAATTTTTAAAGAATTCTGAAGCTTGTGTGCCACTTCTTTGTTTTTTACCACATTTTGACGTCATGTGTGATCTATTACTGAACTGACACATGGCAACATGAAACCTATTTGTAAAATGGACGTACAGATTTCCTTGATCAGTATAAACTAAGAACAACAAAAGAAAAAGACAGAAAATAGCACTGAAATACATATCTTTAGACATGCTTTTCAAAAGTCTCTCATTGGCTGTTTTTAACATTTTGTTTAGAAAAATTCTCTAGCAATGTTAGTGTGTGTGTGTGTGTGTGGGGGGGGGGGGGGGGGGAAGGTGGAGTTCTAAAAGGGTAGGAGGCGGGCGAAAAAAGGTAAATCATGCAACAGTGCTCAGTATTTTGCAACTGAAAAAAAGGCAAACAAAAAAATAGGAGGCAGGAATACAAGGTACACAGTTGTATGTCAGGGAGGTAGGAGGTTTGGACCATTCCCCCACTTGTTACTTCTAGGCACAAAGCTACCACTGCTTGTTAACAAGGGTGATAGTTACTATCATTACCATGCCTATAAAGTTATGTCTAACCTCTGATGGCCACCTCCACCAGGAGCCCATCAACTAATTACCCTCCTAACTAGCAGCTACTAGTGAAAAGTCCCAGATTTAAGTATTAAAACTCAAAGATTTCTATTACAAGCACCTCTACATCACAGTTTTTTTTATTGGTAGCCCGGGTATAAAATAACTTCTATGAAACAAAGGCAAGGGCATGAAAAATACTTTTTATTTTTTTTGCTTGGTCCATCACAACATTTAGCACATCATATTTACAACAGGAAATTCCACTACAGAATCTAATTAAAATATAGTGCTTGTGCAATTGACACTCAGATCACTGTAGACATGGAAGTCAATCTTTTAATATTGTTTCACTTTTACACCAAGTTTGTCTGTTTCTGGTCATTTTCTGAAGGTCTGGAAGAGCCTATAGGATCTACCATATATGGGCTATTTAGGTGTTTGCTCCTGTAAAGAGAGAGCTTTTCTCACAGCATTATCCAAAATATGGTATAGAAACATACAAAGGGTATATACACTGTAGAGTGGAAAAACAACTAATTCCATCAAACTCTTAACGGTAGCCCTAGTATAAGGCAGAGCTGCAAATAAATGTTACTTAATCATCATGTCCAACAAAAAAACAACCTACATTTAATTTGGAAACCCTAATGACCACACAGACCAAGTCTCAAACATTATGATTTCCTACCCTGCAAACAGTCTCCTCTACTACAGGAAATATCCAAACGACTCTGTTAACTAAGTAATCATTTCTTGGCTGAAAATTTGCATAGTGATGAAAAAAAATTGTCCAACAAGTGGCCAGAAGTATCCTTTGTTGAGAGAAAAATTACTCCCAGGCTCAATAAGGGGAAAGGATATCTGATGGCGGGGGAATCACATACTCCACCACTTGATTAAACTACCAATGTTCTAGTGACTGCACTAAAATGACTTAGAGAAGTGCTCGCCTCAAATCACAGCCCATATTTTCTGACGCTTTCCGAACGGTATGGCTCGAACCAAATATCAAATATGATTTCAAAACAATGACTTTACAATCGCAGAAAACCCTGCAAAGACGAGTGTTTATTCAGCTGTGTTACGATTTGTTTTACCAAGATTCATAAGCAGTAAGGAGTTCCGATCGTAATTAACCTTTGATAGGAAAAATGAAGCTGTTCAAATACTTGCTTTTTGGGTTTCCTGTTCATAATTACTTCGGATCCTACGAACGAAAATCGTTCAAACATTCATCTCTGCAACTTCTTACTTGCAATTAGTTCAACTAACAAATCCGGAAAAACTGCTGATTGAGTGTCGTACAACCTGTACTTAGTTTTTGCATGTTAATGTAGTTCGCAATTCAATTTTTTTAAGGTCTTAAACGTTTTTTGTTATAATTTCTTTCTATAAAATAAGCAGTACTATTTAGTTTCTTAATAGGGTAACTGTAGAAAGTAATATTTACTTTGCAATTTGCCTCAGAAATAAAGCACTCTGATTTCTAACCAATATTCAAGAGAAAGCGCGCGGAAAATGTAATATCTTCCCTCGACACCTGTGTTTACTTAAGTTAGAGCAAAACGCTGAATCGACTTTTTAGCAATATGAATTATCTCTTTTTCATGTAAACAGTTCATTTTCGAAGTTAGATTTTTAATATATTTTCCGTTTAGATACTTATTCTGTTGTAAAACTCATTTGAGTTGAAAGAATCGCCGAACGTTTATTCGTACTACATTAGCATATAGAAAGCACATATAAGCAAGCTTGTACATTGTACAATTTGAATTACTTGAGTTTTCAAGGAGTTAACTACGTGAGAAGATTAAACACATGTGAAGAGTTCCAATCCTGTTGAAGTTATCTCTACTTTGCCCTACGGACAAGTTACTGATGACCCTGTACGTCTGGCGTTGTTTGAGACGTTGGCCACGCAGCCCAGCGAAGTGTTTTACCGAGCTTTAGTCCCATTCCGTCCTTCAGTTATCCGAATCGTCTCGTCGATTATCTTTCTATTTGTCCAGCGCAACGCCACGCATTTTGCGAGAGTTAAAGAAGAAGGACACCCTAAAAACCTCATGTCACAGTGGTGGAGAACCCGGGCAAGTTTCTTTGTTCCGTGAAGACTGCGAAGACAGAAAAAAAAAACAAGCCAGGAAAGGAACTTTTAACAGAGGTAATTCCCTCGGAAGAATTACAGTCGAACCCCGCTATTTCGAAGTCCCAAGGGAAATGAAAAAAAGTTCGAAATAGCGGGGTTTCGAAATAACCGGGGAAACGTAAAGGGGAAGGGTAAATCCAAGGGAATTCGATCTTCCTTCGAAATAGCGGGGACTTCGAATTAACCGAGTTCGAAATAGCGGGGTTCGACTGTATATTCTCCGAGTATTGCTTGCTTCATTTCGTTTTGTGCCAACTTGCAAAATCGTATTTGTTCGCAAGTACCTACTATTTATCCACGAAGAAGTTAATCATCCAATATTTATCCACGAACTTTTAGTGTTTTCCTAGACACTTTACCTATTTGTCCTACATTGAAGAAAAAAAAAGCAGGATAAACTTTGCTATCCCATAGCAAAACAAAAAAAGAGAAACTTTTATCTAATTTACCTTATGAAAAAGAGTAGTTCCAAAAACTACTACAATCTACGCCCAAAATTCCGTTTAATTCCTGGATCGTCCCAGAAGAAATCCGGTACCAGTCAACAAATTGTAGAAGATTATTGCGACCAGTTCGTCCGAGAAGGAAACGAAAAACAAAAATCCTGTAAAATTTGTTTACAAGAAAACGCTGATACCAAGAATACCAGCAATCCACCCGAAGGAGAAATTGAGAACCAAGAGCCATTAAACACGGATCAATCAGTATCACCGTCAATTTTACAAGCTTTGAATACACTCAGCGAAAATCCCGCCATAATTCCAAGACCAACCGCCGAGAGGACAGACACCTCAAGTGAACCCAGTCATTCAAGTGATACATAAGAAAGCGAGGAATCGTTACACGAAGATACCCCACTTATTTCCGTACCAAAACGCCCGAGAAAACTATTCTAAAACGAGAAAGAAGGAAGTTCAGACCACCTAGAATACGACGATTTTATCCCAAATTATTCAACAAACAGATCCAGCAGTGAAGAAAATATAGCAGAATTTGACAACGAAATGGATGCGAGTACCTTTCAAGGACTACAACAAAGAATCATTGAATTGCAACAACAGTTGGGCCAATGTACCGAAGTGGCCCAGGAAATGGATCAAAATTATTCCCCTCAAGGACTAACAGGCACAATAAAGCCGACATTATTCCACGGATACGAAAATGAGAACCTGGAACCATGGATGGAAAAATTTGGTCTTCATTTAGAGAGTCGACGTATTAAAACTGATAGCAAGGCCGCGTTAGCTGAACTTGCTTTGCATTTAGCGGGGCCCGCCGAGTCCTTCTTCCGTTCTTTAGCTGTGAGCGATAAAGATGATTTTGAAAAACTTTATGTTATGCTACGCGAAGGTTTTTCCTCGAAGGATCCAGTATGACGTATGAGACAGAAGCTAACCGCCAGAAAGCAAGGTCCAAACGAGCCATTAGATAGATACATCGAAGATCTACAACAGATGTTTGATAATCTTGAACTAACCGAGGAAGAGAAGGTATGGTTCTTCACCCAAGGCTTACACACAGATACCCAGAAGGAAGTATTGATGCGACAACCAAGAACCTTCCGAGAAGCTGAGAACTTCGCTCGCCTGACTCAAACAGGCCAACAATCAATCAACCCGCATGCAACAGCAATTAGATACCATGATGTCTACAATGACTAAAAGATCCTCTAAGCCGGAAGCTACAGCCACCGCCTACCAGTTCTCGCCCCAGCACACTACCGCCTTAGACAACAAAGTAATTCACCTTGAAGGAAAGATTGATCAACAAGTGAGAATGGTTGGAAATCGTCCTCAAGAAAGTTCAGGGCCTAAAATTGCTGCTTACCAACCAGTCGCCACACAATCGGCAGATGAAGAACTGCGGTACTTACAAGAACAAGTTCGTCAGAAAAGGGGCATAAATATAGAAGAAAATTTTAACGCTAATGCAGCCAATCAGCCCTCTACAAGTGAACGTAATCACTCTGGCAGTGAATCAGAAGAACTGCAGCGCCTTAGGGAAGAAAACAGATTTTTAAGGACCTCTCAGCGTGGTCCACAACAACCACAGCAATTCCAGAACCGCATGAATTACGATAGCCAAGACGCCTTTCAAGAGAGAATGAAGAATGAAATGCGTAGAATGCAAGCAGGATTAGACGGGGGTTACGAGAACCCATGCCAATAGAAACAATCGACAAGAACAACCAAGAGTACGGACCCGGGAAGGACGCCCGGTTTGTGACATCTGTGGTCGAGTGGGTCACGTGAGACATAACTGTTATGCTAGAGTTGACCAACGAAATCAATATCAAAATCCTCAAAACACTCAGCCACGCACACAGTCCGGCCCAAGAATCACTGCTTTAGAAGCCGAAGATACCGCAGAACAAGTTGTTGCCCAATTTGAGTACCAAGACTCGACTATTTCCACCGAATAAGCTTGTAACGCAGACATTGGAAGCACCTATCCTGAGCACAACTCCACTATCGTTGCCGAGCAAAGTGAACATGATGCTCAGAGCTGTAACGACCTTGTTTCTGTTGCTGATAGTGACGAAAATAACGCAGTAGAAAACGTTATCCAAGACTCCCAAGTACAAGAAACTGCTGTGACTGCTATTAAAGAACCTCTTGTCTCGAACAGCCAGACTTTACCGACTACTTAACAAATTAGCCCGAGTGCTTTGCAGCTCCTGCTATCGACGCGCCTGTTGTTGCTGACCTGCTTGTTAACGAAATTATTGGTCGTCACGGCGCCCCGCGTAAGCTCCTGTCCGATAGGGTACAAATTTCCTGTCTAAACTCATCCGTGAAGTATGTCTTCTGGTCAACACAGAGAAAGTTAACACTACCGCCTTTCATCCCCAGTGCAATGGCCTAACAGAACGTTTTAATCCGACACTGGTTCACACCTTGTCTCAATATGTTTCCGCCTCACAGGATGACTGGGACCGTCATATTCTAGCAGCCCTCTTTGCTTACCGGACCAGCCCAAATGAGATAACAGGAGAAAGCCCGTTTATGTTACTCTATTGTCGTAACCCGTGACTCCCTCGTGATGTCAGTCTCCTAAAACCTACTGATGTTTCCGCCTCTATCCGAGATTATCGTGCCCGTATTATCCAACACATTGAAGAAGTTCAGCGTCTTGCTAAAATCAACATTCAACGCGCACAGCAGAGAATGAAGGACTACTATGAACGCGATGCTACTTCCACTTGGTATGCTGTGGTTTACACCCCCAAAACTAAACGTGGACTAAGTCGTAAGTTACTCTTCTCCTGGCATGGCCCGTACACAATTGTCGCTCAAACGTCACCTGTGAACTTTGTCCTCCGAGTAACCGATAATCGCTGTATTTCTACGACAGTTCATGTTTCCCACATGAAACCTTATGTTGATCCTGCTTCACGGCCGATCCGCTGCCCTCCGGAAGACGTTGACGATTCATTCCTCCTGGAACCGACTTGGGAACCTTTGGAAAACATCCTCGATCCTTCTCTTATTTTGAAATACTACCAGGACCACCCCCGTGCGAAGAATATCGTTCATCACGCCATTTCTTCCGCTGAACAGACTTCTCCTGACATACCTGTGATCGCCGCCTTTTCTCTTTGCTACCGGCCAATTCCAACTGTTACAACTCATCCTCAAGTTGAACCAATTTCACCTCCAGTTAAGTCGGTCGAGCCTATATTTCGCCATTATCGCCCATTTTCAAGTGTTTATCTCCTCAGCTTTGCTTTGTTGCTTCTTGTGGATTTTCACCCCAGCACAGTTCATTCTACTCAATTTGACCCGAACGGCAAGGTAATCACCTTCTACCCTGATTCCTTGAAGTTAAGCAGCAATCCACAAGTCCTGGCCTTTTACGAGGACACAACGTTGGTCCGTGTACACGTTGATCTCAATCCTCATCACCTTGGTCCAGTTCCTGTTCTTAACAACACTTTCTCTCCACAACAGAAGCGTTTCTACGATCAGTTATTGTGACCTTCATCCCACTTGCGAATCTTTGGTTCATGACTCAAATTCGGGGCAAGATTCGTCAACGACCTCTTGATGACTTGTTGCTGTGGTTTATGCGCCCTTATTCAAAACGCTCAAGAAGTTGGAGTGAAGGCCCCGTTCGGAAACTCGATGGCTCGGTCTTAACTTTGGACCATTTCTTATTCCTCCCACCCGTTGTTGAATTCATGAGACAGCTACGAAGTTGACCTCTTGGACGAAAGTTTGGTTTATTTTTGTTGGTTTTTCTAGGATTTTTATTCTGTTCTAAGAACACTTCTTGTCGACTCCCATACTTCGAGTCTTCGATGCACAATTGAATCAGGTGATTAAATTGGAAACACTAAATTACTTTCAGTTCGTTCCATTCAACGGGTTATTCGTCGCGTTTCCTCTCTTCCCGACGTCAGTAATCTTATCGAATGTGATTATTTCCTGCGCCGTTAATATTTTTATCTGACCGGAAAAGAATCTCAGTTGAATTGCAGGACACGTCACTTCGCAACATCCCCACAGCATTGTCGCTCTTGGGCTACAATCTCATGTCAGACCCAGTCTCTCTACGAACGCCTCTGGCTGCGCCAGCGCTCAAAGAGAGAAGCCTGGGCTTGCAGCGCGGGAGTCCTAGGCGCGATACGTTGGCTATGGGAACACAGCGGGCACTCGTGTTCCGATAATATTTCTGGTCTTATTCGCCTCCTGTTTCAAATGACTGACGCTATGTCCACCACACTACGTATGGTCCATACGGTCTACGGCAAGCAAGTTTACTTAATCAAAATGACTGATCGCCTCACTACACGCGTCAAAAGCCTATCAGACGCCCTCCGTACCGTTGAAAAGACATTTCGCGCCTGGCAAGCCGAATTTCGAGCTTTCGCGAAAACGGAACAGTGCCACCATGACGCCTCATTGGAATTTCTGTCCACATATACCATGGAGATAAATCGCGCTCTCGCATCCCTTCTGCTCCTCCAAGAGCTGGACGATTTTGTCCGTCAGGCCGAGAAAATCACTACACGAGAGTTAGTTGGTTTCAATGATTTACCTCGCTCTATTTCAACCGAGTTATCGGCCCAGCTCTCTGCTATTCCGTCTCTAAAAGCTACCGTGGACGCCTTGGACAGCGGTTTCCCCATTCTCATTCGTCCGATCTTGGATTACGACTTCTCAGTCAACATTAAATTCAAACTGGGAATTCTAACGAGTTGAGCCAAGACTTTTTTCCGCTTGACGTTGGTTTAAAAGGCTGTTATCGTGTGTTGCGTTTACTTACAATTATGTTGTGAATTGTGGCGCGTGTAATGATAAACGAAGTTAATGTTGCTTCAGAAACCAATATGATGCGAGCAAGTCATTAGGGAATTAACTCGTACAAAATTAATTACACGATCACCAGTTTAATTGCTTCAGTGCAGCAAAATCAGCAGTATGAAAATGATGTCTTTGGAGAAATTGGCGCTGTTGGCGATTCCTAATCCATCAGCAGCATTGCACTATATACCAAAATTCCATGGTTGTTACGAGGCTATCGATGAGAGGGCATATCAAATGATGAGAGCTGTATACAGAGAACACCATCGAGTAAAATGTCGGTACGTTGATCGTTTTTAATTTGACTTTTATCGTTTTTAAATGGGAATCCTTATACATAAATTTGGTTGTTGATTTAGATACACACTGGCACTGATTCGATGTTTTAAAGAAATTCACTAGCAACCGAGTACTAAAATATGGTTTTCTAATTTGGTTATATCATGGCTAGATCTCCAAGGTCGGTTTTTAAATAATGCCGTTTTTTTGTTTTTAAATGTTTAGATCATCCGTCAAGCTATTTCAAAAGTGTATGAAGTAATGGAAAGACCCTTAGACTTAATTATGCTTTATTTATTGTAGAACGACGCTGGATGACATTGTCATACTTGGAGACTTGGATTGGCCCGTGGAGTTATTTAGTTCCTCTCATTTTTACCAACCCTAAACACCAGTCTCCTCTCATTTTTGCGAACCCCAAACACCAGTCTCCGCTCGTTTTGAACTCTAAGCCACAGTCTCCTCTCATTTTTGCGAACTCTTGGCCACAGTCTCCTCTCATTTTTACGAACCCTAAACACCAGTCTCCTCTCATTTTTGCGAACCCTAAACACCAGTCTGAGTGCTAATCAGTCATGGCAGTTCTTCCCTTTGAAACCGCAGATGTTTTGTTATCGATAAAACAGGCAGCTCATATTACTGAACGGCATATTGATACAACGCAATTTCTACATAAAAGTAAATTCCGTAGAAGCTTTAATTTAACTGCTACGTTAGTATTGTTATCAAGGAGAACCTGGTTTTGCCGCTCGGACGTTGAGTTAATTGAGAAGGGATGGAGGCCTTCGCATGGAGAGTATTATCTGTATGTCTTTGCTGTTGGAAAAAATATTGGACGCGACCTGTGGGGATTTGAATGTAAACAAATCGCCATATTCTTCTCCTACAAGCCATCGCTATTAGACAAATTTCAAATAGTTACAACATACCCTTATTCAAAATGTTACGATGAGTTTATCAACAGTCGAAAACCGTACAGGTTTTATTAAAGGAACAGTCAGACAAACCAACAAACGGCTCTATTAGGAGCCACCACCTGTCAAGAAAAGTTATAACCAAGTTCTGATTAATATATTATTTACCTTGAATGGTCTGATCAAAATACGCCATGTTTCAATACTCAGTTGGTAAATCTATGCGTGCCGTCGTAAAGGTAAAACAAAATGATCATCGCTAGTCAGTGACTTTATTTTTATTGATACGCTAAGTTCTGTTCTCAATTTGCTGAGCTAAACACCTTTTTTTGCTGGGGTCATTCCACCCAAGCTCCAAATTTATTTTTGACAATTATTACGCGGGGAAAATTAAATTATACCTGCTTAGCTACGCAATTTTAAACGCGGGACACAAAATTATTACAAGCACGTTTTTCGCTATTGCAAAGTATTGCATTAGCCACCAAATCTTTTATTTGTTTAAGGGATTAAGTGGTCACCCAGCTGTTGAATCCATTCTTACATTAATATACTACAATTGACAATAACAAACTCTTTTATTTAATTTCCTTTTTACAAATGGGACGTTGGTCCGTGATTTTGTAAAGGTAAAACTGAGGTAAGCGACTTTGTTTTATAGCCGTTTTAGCGAGTTACGTAAGATTGAATTTTATTAACTCTGCCAATTTCTATTTCTACATGTCATTCCGCCCAAACTCCAAAATTATTTTTGTCAATGATTACGCGGGTAAAATTAAATTATGTCTGCTGAGCTACTCAATTGTCTAAAATCCCATTTACGACTGCAAAGCACGTTTTTGTTCGCGGGAAACCCATTACGACTAATAAACTTTTCTTTTCCTTGAGGGATTACGTGTTCATCCAGCTGTTGAATACATCCTCACATTTCCTTTTACAAATGGGACGTAGGCAAAAAATATTTTTTTAACTCCCAAAGTTTACATTCCTTCTACAGCGAGATCAAGTAACTCTTCATCATAATCAGCTATAGACCATTCCTCAAAAATGGTTCTATATGTATTATAACATTTTTGATGTGCCCCTATTCCATAATATCGTGTTGCTCTTGAATAAACAAAATATGTAGGAAAAATATAGTCATCTAATAATAATTTGTACGTTCCGATTCTTAAGCAATGTTCACAGACTTCTTGATCGTGTCCCGTGTTACTCCAAAGAGTAAAAGCATACTGCTTTTTTGTGTTTTGCTGAAAAGACTGTTATCGTGTGTTGCGTTTACTGCAAATTATGTTGTAAATTGTGGCGCGTGTAATGATAAACGAAGTTAATGTTGCTTCAGAAACCAATAAGATGCGAGCAAGTCATTAGGGAATTAACTCGTACAAAATTAATTTCATGGTCACCAGTTTAATTGCTTCAGTGCAGCAAAATCAGCAGTATGAAAATGATGTCTTTGGAGAAATGGCGCTGTTAGCGATTCCCAATCCATCAGCAGCATTGCACTATATACCAAAATTCCATGGTTGTTACGAGGCTATAGATGTGAGGGCATATCAATTGATGAGAGCTGTATACAGGGAACACCATCGAGTAAATTTCGGTACGCTGATCGTTTTTAATGTGACTTTTATCGTTTTTAAATGGGAGTCCTTATACATAAATTTGGTTGTTGATTTAGATACACACTGGCACTGATTTGATGTTTTAAAGAAATTCACTAGCAACCGAGTGCTAAAATATGGTTTTCTAATTTGGTTATATCATGGCTAGATCTCCAAGGTCGGTTTTTAAATGATACCTTTTTTTTTGTTTTTAAATGTTTAGATCATCCGTCAAGCTTATTTCAAAAGTGCATGAAGTAATCGAAAGACCCTCAGACTTAATTACGCTTTATTTACTGTAGAACGACGCTGGATGACATTGTCATACTTGGAGACTTGGATTGGCCCGTGGAGTTAAAACTTCTGTTACTATTATTAATATAGTTTTACTTTCTAGACAATCCCTATGATATTAACTTTATCAACGTATAATTAAAAGTGACTGTAATTAAATGTTTCTGTTTTACTAGAGTGACTCTGCAGGATATTCGATGTCGTCCATACTGTCCCTATACGAACTGGTGTTTTTATCGATCGGCCTGTAAATGTATTAATCGAATTATTACATTGCAATTGGTTATTGAAGACCATTTAGTTTTGTTTTATTCACAACGAGCATTTCACCCTTTAGAAGCCAATCAACGATTTTTCAGAGTTTATGCGCATTTAACAAGAGAGCATCCAATTTTATTTGCAGATTCGTTTTAGATGACATTCAGTGTAAACCTGTTTGCAATCATACACAGTGGGCTAATATAAGAATAGAATTGTATAATTTGTGTGATCAATGTTCACGACTAGGTTCTCTAAACCTGCTCATAGATGATTGTGTAAATAATGAATATTGGAACTTTCTGTTAGGGTCGGATTCGTATAAACAACTTGCGTATGAAAGATGAAGAAAAGAATATCCTAACTTTACAGATAATTGGTGTATATTGTAATTTTGGGGGTAAAAAGAATATGAAGTTCTACGGACTTGTGGATACTAACAACAAACCCTTTGGAAGACTACTTCCAGTTGAAATCCAAGTGATTATTATCTTTTGGGCTTTCGTAGCTGAAACCAACGTCAAGCGGAAAAAAGTCTTGGCTCAACTCGTTAGAATTCCAGTTTGCCGCAACACACATATTCCTAAATATGTGAACATCACAAGACAGGGTTTTCAAAGATGGTATAGAACGGTCTTGATTCCGTTTGGAAATTTTAATCAATGTCCTCATTGCTCCAGAAGGCAAGAACAACAAGTTTCGGTTAGTGTGTTACCTCCCGGTTTGGAACATGACATGACATCACAGCTAAAAACTACTTTTGTTTTTCTTGCAGATTGATATGACTGCAGCCATCGACAAGAACAATGAAACGGCTCTATATGATGCCCGAATTGCACACATTCTTCAATTGTTCCGCCTTTCTCATCCTAACATCCCACTACATCGTCTTCCGGCTCATGGCCTCAAGCGTCCTCCTAACATACAAGACTACCATCTAGATATTTTACTTACTTATTTAAATTATCGTTATTCACATCGTCCTAATTCTTTGTCGATTACTTTGTAACTTTCATTTGTATTTTTCTTATGTTATTAAATTCGCTTTTTCATTTTACCTTTATTGTGTTCTATTTTTTCTCGCTCTTTCCCAAGGCCGATCCGAACCCTTTCCGACGATGACCCGACCACTCTCCGACACCCGACCCTATCCGAAGGCGAACCAAACCCTTTCCGACGATGACCCGAAGCTCTCGACCAATCGGAATGCTCCGACAACAATGGAGACCCAAGGTGCGACTAATGCCGCTAACCTAATTGGTTAAACTACCGATAACCCTGATGTGATTCAACCCCATCGGAAATTTAAGGACAAGATAATTTATAAAAAAGAATTTCCGTTTTACATTGGTCATCACGGGTATCATAGGACCAATTGTAAGGTTTTGCTTGTGATGTTAACAAAAAAAGGTAAACATTTAGTAAGCACATTTCCCGAAACAAGGTTGTAATTGGATATGTGGTGATTATATACATACACCCGTTTTCAAAAAGGTTTTCATATGGAGAGATATATTGTTTTGCTGCACGTGCGCTCGTGTGCATTTTCACTTGTCATTGTCCAACATGTGAAAAATCTCGTTTTAATGAGAAATTTTCTCTCTGCCGGGTTCTTTGTTTGAATTTGTGAAAAAAGAAAAGAATGTACGAATCCTGTCGGGAATTCGTTTCATTTGCATACTCCAGGAAATAAAAGAATGGGAAATTTGGTCAGTTATAGGTTATCTACTGTTGTCGTTACACGATGAGCTTTCTTACGACAATCCGTATTTACAACGATCCCTCCGATAAAAGAACGTTTGAGCGGCAAATCATTCAAGATTTCAATATTTACGACAACGCCGTTGAAATGAAAAAGAGTGTTTTCGAGGCTACAGAATCTTTCTTCGAGGAAGATGTCACGGTGGATGACGTGGATATTGGGTATGTGGGAAAGAGCAATAACAAGTGGTTGATTAAAACGGATCAACACGTTGATGACGCTTACACAAGCAGGTTTCATCACAAACACAGCGAGCTGGTCATCTTTATTGAAGAAAAAAAGAGAACACGCCAGGGCCAGAAACGGAAATTATCGACCACTAGGAATGGTAGGTGGATTATTTTCATTTACTTCAATTGCTGTTATCTCATGTCTTTGCTTCTTTTAAGCTAATTTCCCCCTTTAATTAATGACATTTAGATGATTCACAACATCAAGGAGATGGCGATCGCGAGCCGTCAAGAGTGGAAGGTGTGCAAAGGCAATTAATGAGTAAGCACGGCGATAAGTATACAAATGCGGAGTACTTCCTCTGGGTAGAGACAATCGTAAGTGTAAAGGGAATATATTGTAACAAACAACTGTATTATCATTCAAGCGTACCTCGTTCAAATTTGCTCTTTAGTAGATTGACTGTATATTGTATGTATATTCGCTATCTTCCAGGAAAGCGGGGTACATGAAAGCATGGAAACACCACCCAACGTACCATCCTTCACGGAGAGAAAGGTGAAGAGGAGGAAACCAGCATCCACTTCGACGGCAGGGGAAACCTTTGTGCAACTTGCAGAGGCGGTGACATCTGCATTAACTGGTACCCGTCGCAGCGAAACACGAAATCAGGAGAGCTCAACCAACGTAAGTAAATTGTGTTTTACTGTTTCTCATGTTGTTCTACTTCCTTACTTCAACTAATCGTGGTCGCGATTCCACTGAGCAATAATATCATATAGCTTAAACCATTTTAACGCCTATTCTCCTTAACAAGTTTTTCTTTTAACGATAATAATATATTTATTTTCCATACTTTTTTCTTCGTTTTCAGTTACGTTCAGTCCTTCTAGCGCAACTGAAAGAGCTCGGGGAACTACACAGGGAAGGAGTGTTAACCCAGCAAGAGTTCGATGAGCAAAAGCAGTTGCTACTAATAGATCTAAGAAATATCAGTCAATAAAATTCAAATTGCAATTAACAAAGTGCAAGTCATTATTTGAGCTGACTTCAATAAGCACAATGCCTAACAGACGCCTCACAAAAATCCTCTGCCACCTGAAGGACTGCTAGTAAAACTAGACCCCTTGGTCTTGTTAAACGTGCAAACAACACTTCTTGTTCTCGGATAGCTGCTTTGGCGTTGGCTATAACCATTTCTACTGGATTTAAGTCCGGGCAGTAAGGAGGCAAGAATCGTAAAAGGGCGCCAGTCGCTGTAATAAGTCGCCGGACTTCCGCCAAATGGTGGACAGGAAGATTATCTGCCAAAAAGTACATAAAGAAAGTACATAAATGAATATATCTTAATATTACTACAAATAATTTATAAAGATAAGGACATTGTCACAACATACCCAAAATAACAATCGAGTTTGGATTTTCGCCATTGTAGGGGTTTAAAATAGGGACAAGCTGATCTCTTACAAATGCAGTAAAGCGCTCGCCGTTTATAGTACGTGTTGTAGTCTTGCAAAGCTGAAAAATGCCTTGTTGACTGGCGGCTATAATTGCAGAGATCCTTGGTCCCCACGATGCTGGAATAGGTGCTCGAATTCTCCATCCCCTTGGGCCACGACCGTAATTTCTTACAATTCGTCTATCCTGTAATTCAAGACGGAATTGTCTGTAAATGCCTAATGTAATAGTGTGTTAATCGAAGTTAACGATCATGTTTAAGAGTTTGTTCTTGAATGTACTTACAAAGCCAGCTTCGTCGATGAAGATCTTTTCCTCTGAAGTAAAGATAGAGATGTTTTCCATGAATTCTCCAATAAGTGTTGGTTTAGCACCAATAGCAAAGCGCCTAAGCTGTAGTCAATAACAAGATAGCTATTGTCATCATAGCTAAACTAAATGATTTAAGTCATTATTTCTTGTTATCTTTGTCTTACCTTTTTTCGTGTAAAATCGCGGCGTCCAAAACAACGTCTCACTGAAGACAAGCTCAACTCTCGGCCACAAATATTTTCAAGGTAGTGTACAGCTTCTCTTAAGTAGGCCCCTGGATGGCGCATAATATACTCCATCAATAAAAATGCTTCATCTCTTGCTATAGATGCCATGACATTTGGCCTACCAATTCGGCATGGCAGAACATTGCCGTTTCTACGGAAACCACACAAAATATTAAAAATCGTTCTTTGGGTGACGCCTAATAACTCGGCTACTTCGCGGGCTGGTTTCCTCATTCCCAAAACAAGCCAAATGATTCGCCATCGCAAATATGTACTGCAAGGCGAAGGCATCTTTCAAACGAAAGAACAAATCCAAACAGCATGTTCTTTTCAAATTCAAACAAAAAACACGACAGAGAGAAAATTTCTCATGAAAACGAGATTTTTCACATTTTGGACAATGACAGGTGAAAAATGCACACGAGCGCACGTGAATTGGGCATTTTTAAGTTTTTGCTTATCTCATAAGCTAATTAAAATTACATCACATAAAACCTAAAAATCTTATCTTACTAAAAATAGTAACGTTCTTTAAGGAAGGGTGTCCTTAAATTTAAATTATGATGTCATTTTGAGAAAATGATAAGCTATAAAATCTCGAAAGAAATTTCATTTTACTCATATCTTGAGTTAAGATGAATACCGAAGAGTTGTCCATTGCAGAATGGGAGGGAATCTCTTGCTGTCATCCTGTTTCTTGTCAAGAAATGGAAGCGTTTCTGGAAGGTATAGTTGACAAACAGCAAACGTTGCAAGTACCGGTGAGTGCTGCTAGAGGGTTGTCATGTTTGAGATGCAACAAAGTGTTTAGTAGGATGGACAGTCTTAAACGACACATGAAAATACATGCTCAAAGAAAGAAGTGTCAATGCACTACCTGTACTAAAATTTTCTATCGTCGAGATAAGAAAGCACAACACGAAGCTTCTTGTAGTAGGTTGGAAGCAATAGAAGAACAACAACAAAATGTGCCATTTGAGAGATTGAAAGCAGAAAATCAAACCGGAGGAGCATCGGTAGCATTTAAAAGCACAGAAGCGGACGAATGTCAAAGTGCACTAAATGGAAATCTGAAACTACGTTAATGAAACAAAGAGTAAATGAAAAATATGACTTGAAACTATTTCTGCAAGGTAAGAGAGGTAATGTACTAAAACATTTGGAAAGAACGTTTAAAGGAAAGAGAGGTGTTAAAGGGTTCATTACAGTACAAGTAAAAATAGTGAGATATAGACCGGATGGAAATGATCAGTTTTCAGTACCTTGAATTCGTTTGAAGCAACTGCCAGTGATTGATCAACTTGAATGAGGTATCTAGCCAGTATGAGGAATGTGTGGGCAAAATAACGGAATCATTTTTATCTCGTGTCTTGTCAATATATTTGTCGCGTGTTTAAATAATCCTTCATAAGTTATTAATTGTTTGTGTTTTTACAATAATAAGTCAAGGTGCTCCCTTGGGTCTAGCTGTAGAGATGAACTAATTTGTATTCAAGTTTGGGCTTGTTAACCCGCATAATTAACTGACTAACGACACTTGAATTGCTCATCAAGCGCTGAGATTTCAATAGTTAGTCGTTTCCTCGAGATAGAACGGCGAAAACGCTTTCGTAATGGTGAGTCAAAATTGAAATAGAGAGTTTTCAGCTCCACTCTGTGTATGAGTGTGTGTTTCGTTTATAAATCCAATTTTTAGCGCTAAAGAAGAAGACATGTGTTGCTAGGCGATCGCACCTCTTATTCCTATTTTTATAAATAGACTTCCCACTCATTAGGAACAAGAATGGGGTTTATTTAAGAACCAAAAGAGCTAGGGTTTACTTTAGAACCACCTGTTGTTTTCTATAGAATTTTCATACCCTGTGCAATACTCTCTACAGAGTCAAGTAAACAAAGATTTTCGCTTCGCTGAGCTTCGACCTCGTTTTCATGTTTTGCCTGAAAAATTAGTACGATTTCGTATTCACTTAACCTCCTTTTCCCTTCTTTTGAGGTAACGATTTTTCAGTTAACCTCCGTGTCTTGGTTTTGTTTATAACCGATTTTTAGTGAAAATAATTTAACGATTAAAGATTTTTCATTTAGCATAATCTGCAAAGATAACACGTTCAAAATTTGCCCGCTTTTATTTTGAACGCATGACAGTTTCCACAATATCCAGTCAGAAGACTATAGCAAACAATATCTAATCAGAAGACTGCAGCTAATAGCTAATTATATAAAAATCACTTTTCTGTTTATAGATTATGATCTCAACATTTTTTGATAACTCTAGGAAATTCTGACGTCACTTGCTCCTTGCCAGCTACAAATAAACTATGACATCATCCTATCTATATGCGACTATCTACTTACAAATACATAATTAGTTTTTAACATTGACCTAAACGACAGCTACTAATTACTGAGACACTTTACCGATTTAACTATCTGCCATTGCACGGATATTAAATGCAATAAACGTATACGCGGGCCAATGTCTGTTTTAATTTCCATTGCTGTAAGCTCGGTTCATAAAACGTAGAAACAGTGCTACGGGTCACATTCCGTTTTGGTTTCCACCTCGGTATACTTTTACAATTTGTAACGTTAGTCTAAATTAATGGAGAAAGTTGGCAAAATAAGTTTTCACGGATAACGTCCAGTCAAGATCTCTTAACGTCCTTATGTCCATAAGCGTCTCTCTAAACAAAGAACAATCCACGCCTTTAGCTAAGTTCGCTGTAGCCACCACACGTGGCTGGGATACAAGGGCAGGGTCCAGTTTAAGTCTTCTAACACATGCAATTCAATGAGTACGTACCGAAAGCGAAGTTTGTGTTCTTCTCTGAACCTGTCAGTCCTTTCATTAAATTCCCTTTGTTCCAGTGCAATACGTACAGTAGGCCATGGCGGCAAAAACTTTCTGGCTTGCTCCCCCGGGTGTGGCACAGCTTTCAGACTTAGTTCTTGAAGGGACATCATTTTCGATTACGAAACAAGGTACAACGGTAAAGCGAAATGAGGCTTATTTCATGCTTTTTTTCGTTTTCCTAACTGTTGGCTTTTCTTTCATTGGTGCTTTTTGGATTCCCCTGCGACTTTTTCCAACTTTATTGGTTTAGCCTATTCCCTTGTGTTTTTCACACACCTAGCATTTGCTAAAGCACATGGCAAGACACTCTCTGTTGTGCTGTTTTTGGTAACGAAGCAATGAATTACAAGGGCTTAGTAGACCCCAAAAACAAGCCGTTCGGCAACGTGCTACCTTTCGAGGTTCAAGTTCTCATTATGTTCTGGAGACATTGTTTTATGACTAATGACGAAAGGAAAAAAATGAACGCGGAATTTACCCGCCTTTCCCGTTGCCTTGACACAGACATTCCAATGTTCGTGGCATTTTCATTTTCCACCGGTTACAAAAGTTTTTCGTCTGCATTGGAACGAAAACCATACCCTCACTTTTACGGTTGTCCGCACTCTTTCAGACGGAACACACAAAAAGTGTCGGTAAGTATGTTCATCAATTTCCCTTCAGCTTTATTTCATGCTTACCACTAAGATTTTTTTTCTTTTCTTGTAGATTGATATGATTGTCGCTATAGGCAACAAAGATAAACTCTATGATGCAAATTTGGCCCATATTTTGGACTTATTTAGACAGGCGCCTCCAGAGATACGGCTGTTTGAACTGCCTGTACACGGCAAGAGGCCAAGTCAGAGGATTAAGGATATGTTGGAGTTTTTGTTGGATTATTTAAATGACAGATATTCTCGTGTACCAGCTGCCATTTCCTTTATTTTGTAATTTTGTTATTGATATTTTTAAACATGTAATTTTGCGTTTGATATTTTTACACATTACATATTCTTATTCCTGTCACTGCATATTGCATCATATGTTTTACTGACTACTCTTTCCGACCCCTTCCATTGATCACCCAAGCCTCGTTTTAGCTTCTTTTAGTTTTCTAACTGTTGGCTTTTCTTTCATTGGTTAATTTCGATTCCCCAGCGACGTTTTTAGTCTCGATTGGTTTAGCCTATTCCCTTGTGTTTTTCACACACCTAGTATTTGCATAGAGCACATGGCAAGACACTTCTTTTGTGCTGTTTTTGATAACGAAGCAATGAACTATAAGGGCTTAGTAGACCCCAAAAACAAGCCGTTCGGCAACGTGCTACCTTTCGAGGTTCAAATTCTCATTATGTTCTGGAGACATTGTTTTATGACTAATGACGAAAGGAAAAAAATGAATGCGGAATTTACCCGCCTTCCCCGTTGCCTTAGAACAGGCATTCCAATGTTCGTGGCATTTTCATTTTCCACCGGTTACAAAAGATTTTCGTCTGCATTGGAACGAAAACCATATCCTCACTTTTACGGTTGTCCGCACTGTTTCAGACGAAAAACCAAGCAATACTCGATACGTTTGAACGTTTATTTTATTTTGCAATTCATTTGCCCTTTGTTTTCGGGGACTAGTGGTAATCTTATTTACGTCCATGACTATTTCACAATCGTTTACCTTCAAGCAATATTTCTTAAACACACTTTTCTTCTAGATTGATATGGTTTTGACAGAGAACAATGATGAAAAGACATTCAACGATGCTCGAATCGCACTCATTTTAGATTTACTGCGCGCCTATTACGGTCCTTCGATTCCATTGTACCGATATCCAGTTAAAGGAAGGCAAGGCAATCCCGTCATTCTCGATTTATTGGTAAATGGATTTCTTCTTGACTGGCTGATCGAGTGTTATTCCAATATCTCTGACTTTTCTCTGACTTTATAATACTTGTAATGTGATTAAACACATTTATTCACAACGTTTTTCGTTACTGCGCCTGCGTTCTGCCTTGTGCATGCTGTGTCTCTCCTTCTTGCCTCATGACATCATCCCTCGTTAACATAATTCCGACCCCGTTCCGAAGGGACCCGAGCCCTCTCCGATTGCTTCCGACGATGACCCGAGCCTCGTTCTAAGATATTTCCGATTTCCTTTCGATTACCCCTCTCCACCAATCAGAAGGCTGCTAGAACAATGGGGACCCAACAGACTACCAATGCTGCTATCGTTTCATCGTGGTTTCATCGTTGTTTCATCGTAAAGCAGTCGGAAGAGAACAAGGTATAATTAAATATTCAAAATCTATCAAGTGAAATAAGAACAAGAGATATGATTTGTGGCTTAGAAAGAAGGACAAGAGAAAAAGGGCACAGAAATAAGAAAGCATGTATAAGAAACAGGAAACGAAAATAAAAAAAAACAGAGTAGAAACATCAATTTAGGAAGTTTCGCGACTAGGGTAAGATTGCGAAATGCTGTCAAACAAAAGCGAAAGGATAGAAATGTATAAAGATTTAAATTGGTCTGCAAGTTTAATTGTTTTATGGTTGTCAATGTAGTGTTTCGTTTTATTTTTATTGTAGACACGTTGTCCAGGAACTAAGACATTGGAAAAAAACAATATATTGCCCCTTTAGTAGGTGGCTGACCTTTTCCGATTGCGGACTATGTGCGCGCATTTTTAAAATGCATTTAACGCTAGACGGGTTAAGAATGGCATGGAAAGGACAACACATTAATTGGGATATGGAGCGACGTTGTATAATAAAATTGTATTCTAGACCCGTAGGTTTTCTAGTGGAAGAACTCAGTTAATGAAAGTGGCTTTCTCCTTTATCTTTTCTAGAAAATCCCTGTTTGAAATCAAATGTCTCCCCTGTTGCCCTTTCAGTCTTTGGGCTTATAGCTCCGCGAAATGTCACTGCGATTGCAGATTAGGGGTGTTTAACCTTCTGATTGATGACTGGATTAAATTTCAAAGCTATGATAATGATTTTGACCCTTTTGAAGCCAATAGGCAATTTATTAGAGTGTACAGTGCTATTCCTGATAGAGATGTGTTATTTCAAAACCCTGACGAGGATCCCGAAGATTTACTTGAACGGTTAAACAGGAGGTTTTCCGAAGTGCATTAAAATTTTCAAACGCTCTTGCTTTTATATATTTCCAGAACTACCTTAGAAGAATTAAAATACAGACAATTGTGCCAATTTACGCTTTGGAAAAACAGAGAAGAAGATGAATTGTGCCCACATTGTGCACGCATCGTGAGTTTAAAACTATGTATGGACGACAACACAGATGCTGGTTATTGGAAATATATGAACGCAACACCGTTCCAAAAAGCTCAAATGCAACTAAAATGTTTTGCTCATGTATCCGCTTGTATTTGAAGAATTTTAGGCGAGTCACAGTAGGTGACTCATACGTCCTATTTGTAATGTAAGGTGGTGAATAAAGAAAGTACATTGTAAAAGAACAGTGAAAAGTTATTGACTAGGGAGAAAGCAAAAACAACATGAAATAAATGTTGTAGGGAAAAAGCTAAAACAACATGAAATAAATGTTGTAGAGAAAAAACGGGAAAATAGCTTGAAGCGGGAAAAACAGCTACAATGAATACTGAAAAACGTGCAGTTTATCACGAATAAAAAATCCAAGGGCAAAAACCGTGACCTTCTGTGACGTAGGAAAACGTGCACACTAGCACGACTTCAAATATAGGAAAACAATACCAAGATAGCGGATTAATGACCTGAATAGAAACGAAGATTGCGTTTTTATTGATTAAACAAGATGGCAGAGTAATTACTTTAAAACAAAAGGAAGAGAAGTTAAGTGCAAGATTGAAGGAAACGAAACGTGACTTAAAGTAAGAGATTATGTAAAAAAAACGTAAGAAAATAGAAGACGTGCAGGGTAGCAGGTGCACGAAATGACTAGGAAAGGTAAAAAACGTCATAGAACTTTCCTAGCTCAGCGAAATGAATATCGTTTGACTTCAATGGTATACGCTCGGGTGAGTTTGTATGCAAATTCTGCTCAAAGGCCAAAACTCTTGCGGGCATAAATTTTGCCCAGTGAGCGATTGCTGTTCATTCAGCTCGAGCAATTGTACAGTGCTTATCAAGAACAAGACTTGTGAATGGCCAACACAGACGCCGTCGACAACGATGCGAGAGTCCCACTCCGCAACCATCACCACAGTCACGCCATCGTCTATCGCGAGTAAATCGCAATCGGGCCAGAGATCGACGACGGTGGGAAGCATATACACTATGCATAATATGTTTCGAAACCACAGCAATACCAACCCATTGCGTGCCCTGTTGTCATCAATTCATACATGAGGAATGCCTCTTGCAATGTTTTCGGCATTCCCCATTTCATCAGGGCTAGCGATGCCCACATTGCCGAGGCGATTTATTTCCTATTCACGCCGACAACCTTACGACTAACACACAACCGCCACCAGGCCATTACCCTTTTAAGATATGTCAAAAGCGGTTATTATCCTCGTGTGACGGACAGGTGTCAGTGACGTGTAGCAGCCAGGCAAGCTACCCAACAATGCTTGATGATTACAACGATCTCAACATCAAGTAAATAGTTTTCACCTTTTCTTTGCAACTTTAGTTCCGTTTTTCTAAGGATGGAGGAATGAAAAACGATATTTTTGGGTATAAGCTAATACCAAAATGAAAACACCTTTATGGAATAATGAATGTTAAACATCAATCATTGCTACTTTAATATATTTTAATTATTATTTTCACTGAGTAGAGTGTTTTCAATTGTTATATAAATACGTTCTACTAGAATGTACTGGGCTTACAAAAGCTATTTGTTGTTCGTTAATAAGGTTTGGCCTTTCTTTGTAAAGATGCTCTTTTGAACGTCGGTTTCTCTTTGCACACGTGCCACTATTCAATTAAGAAATGATGCTTTTTGTTTTAAACTGAACCCACACAGAGGTTCTTCTAATTAGTTCTGGTAAATTTAACGACATTTGTTTGTTATCTTACATTAATTGGCTTAATTGTTTTCTCCTAAATCTTCAGATACTTGACCTTGTCAAGTTTTCTTTTCTTGGACAGTACTATTTTTACTGTCTTTCGCGTTTTTAGTTGTTTAATCGAAACTTTAGTGCGCTTCCAAAGAAAACCTTGTCCAACAGACTATCTTATTTCACTCGTTGTGATAAACAAGCTTTTGTTACTGCCTAGTTCAGTTTAATGAGTGATAAAAAGGCGGGACTAATAACCATTGTACGATATTCCAACAAGAAGCTTTTAAACGAAAACTTTAGCACTGTACGCGAATTGACAAATTGTACATTTTGTAGTAACGATATTGTACATATGTTTTTTTCATTCATGTAAAATATCCTTTGTAATTTTTGTGTCTCTCTGACTGTTTTGCTTTGACTGGACATTTGTTGGACAAAAGAGAATTTTGGAGTTTTAACTGGTTTTCCTATTACGACACAACCTCGAAGGAAAATATGTTGATATAGCCAATCGAATTTTTACTGATGTAAGATTATTTTAAGTTTGAGTAAGATTGGCTGCCTTCATATTGAGTCAGGATAAAAGGAGCTGTAACTAGGTTTTGTCAGAGAGATACTACAAGCCTTGGTTGCGAAAAGTTGAGCAACAAGTCATCTACATTAAAACAGTTTAAAGAGAGAAAAAGTTTGAGTCCATTGTAGAGGATTACTGTTCCCCCAAGTTTCCTGCTACAATCTGGTGGAAGAACTTGCTGAGCGTTCCGGTACGTGACAGCCAAGCAAGCCTACAGGTTGAAGCAGCAGATTTGCAGCCGGCTTCTTGGTTCCACAGTGATTCACTCTCTGGTGCCTTCAGAGCGTTGACAACAACTAAAGCCATCTCGAGCATTACTCCTCCCGAGCGATTCACAGGTGCCTTTGGAAGGCCCACACTCTCATAAAAACCATCTGGAATCCCGAAGCCGGACCAGGAAAACCACCGTCAAGCAGTGTCCAAGCCGCCTGGAGAACTACAAGAGGGAATACTACTACTATTAGTCGTCTATACAGGGCTCAAAAGGATTCCGCCGCTTTTGATCGACAGGTATTGTAATGGCAATGAGGAAGGACAATTTGGTGACTAGGTACTGTATGAGACTGAAAGATAATCGGTTTTAGTCGGATTGATTCGGTTTTGTTTCGTGTTATTTTCGCGTTATCGTAAAGTATTGATAGTGAGTGAGTCATGAATTGGTTATAACCTTTATTGAAAATTGTTGGCTCTTAAAAGAGCCTTTGCTTTGTTTAAAAGTTGAAAGTTCTAACATGCCTTCTTCGAAGATCTTATTCAAGATTTGAGCAGGATTACTTGTGGCGTCTGCCTGCTGCGATCTTTGTCGTTGTTCTAGTTTTAGCCTGGCGTTCTCGAAGATCTGATGCAGTTGTCTCGAAATGCTGATACCTTCGTCGATCGTAAATAAGGCATGCATAGTGTACGTAATAACAGCACTATTGTTCGCTAACAACCCATTGATACTCTTCGCAAAAAGGACGGTGTTTTAATTCGTGATAAACTGCCCGCATTATGTTGCTCCGTGCCTGCTTGTACGCAAATTCATGCAAAGTTGTGAACGAAAGTCCAGTCACGTTTAAGTACAGTCTCATTTACATCGGTAAAGGGAGCGGGCGGTGTATCAATCAAGCGTAAAGTTTTATCGATCACAATACAGTGTTCATCAGTAGATTTTTGCCAAAGCCTTAGAAATTCGTCTTCTTCATTAATGGTAATTTTAAGTTCACACCAAGAGCAAAAAAATTGATTTTGATAAAGTGGAATCATTATCCACTGAGAAGTTTCGCAGACATGTCGTTCCAATAATAATTCTTGATGCACTTGACGAATCTTGGTTTTCCATTCCTGTTTATATGCACAGTCGTGTAACTTGAAGCCCTTGGAAAACTGACCAGCCCAATTCATCTTTGGCGAACGCAATGAAAAAGTCACAGACACCGCGCGGTACCTATTCAAAGTTTAATTAAAAGGCCGTGCACATCTAAGGGCAATTAGCGCTAACTTAATCTGTTAGTCCCTCTTTTATGCCTATTAACGTCATGACCTTGTATTCAGATGTAAATGATAGGTTGTAAAGCAACGTGCTTCGAATTCCCAAATAACTTGACAACGGTTACCGATTACTCCTATCTTCTGAAAGTCAACTGAAAGGTCAGATCAGGTCAGAGAGGAAAGATGAAGAGTTTGCAGGATTACCGCGAGGAGCATCGCGTTAAGATCAGGCAAGTTTGATTGTTTTTTTTTTTTACTTGACGGGGTTTTCACGTATCCGAGAATTCTGTTTAATAGACCCGTGTTAGCTGATGTGGTTGTGCTCCGGGATTTACATTTGCCTGTGCCACTAAAACTCTTAACTGAAAATCCCAGTTAATGTTGGCGAACGGAATGAAAAAGTCATGGACACCGCGCGGTGCAAATGCTGATGCAAATTCGTTCTTAAATTAAAAGACAGTGCAAGCAGCATTGGGGACAGTTTAGGGACCATTGTGATGGAAATCAGAGATGACATCATCGGGAGTCGTCGGAGAAGTTCGGCAGTCGAAAGTCGTCGGAGAACGTCGGCAGTCGAAAGTCGTCGGAGCATAAAGATAGGACACGAATTGTTATTATACGATAGTAAAAAGTGAGCTTATATGTGTAAACAAAGAAGTCAAGTCAGACATGTGGTAGAGAAAAAAGATTCAGGTGCAGTGCACAGGCGTCAACCAGGCCGCATGCACATTAAGAAAAATAAAATAAAAACAAGGCAGAAAGAAAAAATAAGGTTCGCATAGGCTAGTATAACATTTTTATAAAGTGGCTGCAAGGTTTTTAGGGAAAATAGGAGAGCGGAGAGGAAGCGGAGAGAAAAGGGAAAGTTGTAAAAAGAAAGGTAATTAAATTGTAAAAAACCAGTCAAGTGAAGGAGTCACTATAAGTGGGGTTCAGGGCGTACCAGTGAAATGAAGGTAAAAAGTCACGGAAAGAAAAAAGTGAGTATTAGAAAGAGGAAAAATAAAGTAAAAGAAAACTCGTAAGAGGTAGAACATGAGTTTAGAAAGAAAACGTGCTTTAGAGTAAGATTGCGAAATGGTGTAAAACAATAGGCAACATGTGTTGTATGTAAATTATAGGGTGTGTTGGAAGCACATGTAAGAAAGGGAACAAATCAGAAAGGAGAAAGACCCAAGGGGAACGGAGTAAGCCAATGATCGACTAAAGGTGTTCTGGATGCATAGGAATGACGCTAAAACGTAGCTTCAGTTCTCAGAACGCTGCTCTTCAAGTGACTTTGGTTTCGCTAACTGTTTCGACTCCTCCTTTTCTGTACGATTTTTCACTATGGCTTATATCAGACGACCATTGATTCCTCTACCCCAGCGTCATAAAGAAGAAGATGACACGCCAAGAGACCCTGATGCGTTAATGAAAATGGGCCTCTATGCAGTACCGAACCCTGGTGAGGTCGCCTGTGAGTACTTACCGCCCCGGCACACCGTGCGCAGGGAACTAGAAGAAAGAGAATTCAAAGAGAACCGTAAAAAACGGCAAAAAGAGTACGCAAAGAAATTCAGGTATGTAATGGAAGAATTAAGATGGGTAAATGATTTAAACTGAACCTGGAGGTTGTTCCCAGCCACGTGGTCACCCTTTTACAATCAAACGAAGTGATCGTTGTTTTATAGAAAAACGCTAAAAAATCTAGAGGATTTTGCGAAATTAATTGGAATGAGAGTGGGAAACGGTAATTAAATTGTTTTCTATTGTAGAACAACATTGAAAACTATTTGTTTGCTGAAAAACGTTCACTGGCCGCTAACAGTAATGTTTGGTTTGCAATTATAGGAAGACACTGACGCAAATGAAATGGATTTACGTGCGCAATGTTATGATTCTCGTAGCCTGGATGGAGGTTGCTTTCTTGCAGGAGGCTGCTAATTTGTAAAATGAAAGTGTAATAAAGGAAAATCACAAAAAGTAAATGAAGTTATCATGTCTTTTATTTTAGGGAAACGTTTGTTTAATCTGTTCTGTTTTAAGTATTGAAGTTATGTTTCGTTTGCTCTTAGAAACACCCTTATGAGTCTTAGAATGTTAAAAGATTCGGACTGGCCCCTCTGTCTGAAAATATTTCTTGTCAATTATCCTCTGTAGTATTACGTTAAAACTTCTAGAAGCGTAAAGAGACACAAATAGGGAGCGATGGCCCGTCGATATTTTTTGCGGCTTGGTCAACAAAGTCATGGAAACTTTTTCGTCTTGAAACATTCCCGAAAATTGTTATCTGCTCTATATTCCTTTATAATTGAATTTTGTAAACGAAGTGTAAGAAGCGATAAAAAATCACGACGTTTCGACCTCTCCGAGGTCATTTTCAAGTGTATAAAAGTTCTCTAAATTAGCATAAATAAGTTAAAAACAAGTTATAATAGATAAAAATGTGGTGAACGCTAAAATGTGATAAAATATGTAAAAATGTAAAAAGTGCTAAAAATATTTATGAAGTCAAAATACAATGGAAAAAAAACAATGTTAACAAGAACTACTCTAAACAAATAATTTGGCGCGAATTGAATCGCACTGTTTGTTAAGCGTCGGTTTCAGTTCTTGGATAAAAAACATTTCAAAAATAAGGCAGTCAAATTTGTTCTGACACTTTCTTAAGATTCTAAAACTTTGTGCGATGTCTTCAGGCTCCATATCATGCTGCTCTCTGAGGTGGTTTCTGATTGCCGATCCTTGGTGTTCTTCAATTCGTTGGTGTAGGTGTCGGCACGTCCCTAGACATTGACTACTTGCTTACGATCTACACTGGAAAGAATACACCACGCATTGTTTACTCACAAGAGGCGGCTTGTCTTCCTTGACCTTAATTTCATCTTAACAAACAGTGCGATTCAATTCGCGCCAAATTATTTGTTTAGAGTAGTTCTTGTTAACATTGTTTTATTTCCATTGTTTTTTGACTTTATAAATATTTTTAGCACTTTTTACATTTTTACATATTTTATCACATTTTAGCGTTCACCACATTTTTATCTATTATAACTTGTTTTTAACTTATTTATGCTAATTTAGAGAACTTTTATACACTTGAAAATGACCTCGGAGAGGTCGAAACGTCGTGATTTTTTATCGCTAATATTTATCTCAAAATCGATTTCTAAGAAATTACTTATGAAGTGTAAGAAGTTGTTTTTGTTTTTTAGTGCTTGTCCTTTTGAAACTTGTTCCTGATGTTTGTTGGTCACCTTCATTCACTGTGTGGTTTCTCAATGTTATTTAGGGCATCCCGTGAAAGGATAGAAATGTATAAAGATTTAAATTGGTCTGCAAGCCTAATTGTGTTATTCTTATCAATTTAGTGTTTTATTTTGTTTTTCTACACATGTTGTAAAGGATTTAAAACATTGGAAAAAAAGATTGTATTGCCCGTTTAGTAAATGGATGTCGTTTTCCCAGTGCGGTCATTGTGATCGCATATTCAAATTGCAGTTAACGTCAGATGGGTTAAGAATGGCGTGAGAAGGCCAGCAAATTAATTGGAAGAAAGAACGTTATTGTATAGTAAAATTGTATTTTAGATCCGCAGGTTTTCTAGTGGAACAAAATAGTTAATGAAAGTGACTTTTTTCTTTATGTTTTCTAGGAAATCCCTGTTTGAATTGAAATTGTTTCCTTGCTGTCCTTTTACAATGTGGGCTTATAGCTACGTCAAATGTCACTGAAATTGCAGATTAGGGGTTTTTAACCTTCTCATTGAGGACTGGTTAAAATTTCAAAGCTATGATAATGATTTTGACCCTACTGAAGCCAACAGGCAATTTATTAGAGTGTACAGAGCTATTCCTGATAGAGATGTGTTATTTCAAAACCGTAACGAGCATCCTGAAGAATTACTTAAACGGTTAAACGGGAGGTTTCCCGAAGTGCATTAAAATTGTAAAACACTCTTACTTTTATATATTTCCAGAACTACCTTAGAAGAATTAAAATACAGACAATTGTGCCAATTTACACTTTGGAAAAACACAACAGATGATGAATTGTGCGCACGTTGTTTTCGAATTGTAAGTTTGAAGTTGTGTATTGATGAAATTACAGACGCTGGTTATTGGAAATATATGAACGCAACAGCGTTCGAAAGAGCTCAAATGCAACAAAAGTGTTTTTTGTTATATTTTCGTGTATTTGAAGAATTTTGAAGTGATAGGCGGGACACAGTAGGTGATCCCATACGTCCCGAGTGTAAAGTAAGTGGTGAATAAAAAATGAAAATGTACGGTAAAATAACAGTGAATCGTTATTGACTTGGGAAAAGGGCAAACAACATGAAAATAAATGTTGGTTGGGTCAAGCGTGAAAAACAACATGCAACGAACAACATAAAGGCATCCTACTTAATTCATTGTGAACTTTTCCAATCTTCGCCTGCCATTCCCTACGAAATACATTCAGCGCATACTTTTCCAAACGAAGTTTCTTTGAAAACTGTCCCCCATGATTAAGTCCCGCCATGATTTTCGTTTGGAAATACGTGCTTTTGACTTTCTACTGTTTTAACTTAAAAAAGTGCGTGGTATTGTGTATAAAAATGCCATTAACAGTAAGTCTTATATATCCTTTGTTACTACCAAATACTTTATAATAAAAATGTACATCGTTTAGAGACTGCTCGAGGTATTGTGTGGAAAAAGCATTATTAAGTGTAGGCTAGTATTTGTTACTGCAAAAAGAACTAGCACTTGGACACACGCTTCTTGTTTTGTCAATTAATTTTACAAAAACGCTTGCTTAACGTTAGTTTTTCGAAAAACATTCTTTCGCAGACTGACCCTCTGCAGATTTTAACTTAAGAAAGTGCGTGGTATAATGTATAAAAATGCAATTAACAATAAGTCTTAATTCTTAACTCGTTTTTCGCGACGTATTGTGTGGAAGAAAGATAATTAGCGTTGGTGACTGCAAAATAACGATGTCGGCAAAATTGTAGTAAAGAGATAGCAACGTCCCTACGGACCGAACTTTTGCGCGCGTGAGCAAGTCGTTGTTTATCGCTCTTATAAGAAAGACTGTTTAGCAAAACCTTTTACAGTACGTAGTACTACAATCGCTTTGCTGTCTGTCCTTTTCTTCTGCTGATTTTGCTGATTTTCCTATGGAGTCGCTTCAAGCCATTGCACTGAAAGCTATCGCCCATCCAATGGAGGAAGCAAAGAAGCTTCATCAAAAGCACCCGCTGGCGCGTGATCTGTGTAAAGAAGAGCACAAGCGGAAATTTAGGCAAGTAATGTCACAACCTATTTGTTTGTCTACTTGTCCTTGCGCTGAATGGTGTTTTTTATACGGACAAAGTTTAGCGTTTGGAGGAATTATTTGCCAGCATTGTTGCAGAATTCTGGAAGAACGACAAACGATAGATTTAAAAATATCCCGAAGGAAGGGAGCTTCAGAAAGGATTCAAAGAGAATTAGAAAAACAGTTTAGAAATATTTACTTGTATGTATAGTATTTTTAACCGTGTCCTTTTTACAAATTTTATATATCAACACTTTACGAGTTAACAAAGTTAAAATTCTGTCATGTCACAATGTGGTCAAGACACCCTGATGATGGTCACTGTAGACATTGTAAAAGACTCGCGTTTTTTAGATTAACAATAGATGGAGCACTGTCCCCACTAAATGAAAATTTCTCTATTACTACATACATTAATGAAGTCGCCAAAAGTAAATCATGATATAGAGGAACATGGGTTACGCTTTTATCTTAATTTGTCCCTGCTAAACGTGTTTATGTTTTACAATAATTGTTTTTTACTTTTGTAGACCTACGCTCGACGAGTTATTCTGCTTGAAATTTTGTTATACCACTTTGTAGGTCAGAGACGATAAAGATTTTTTCTGTAGACATTGTGTTCGACTAGGCTTTTTTCAATTAACAATCGATAGTAGTATAGGGTGCACCACGGTTTCCACTTTTTTGAGCAGGAATCTCAGAAGCGTGAGCAGGAAACATTAACGCCGATGACGTCATAGGCTATTGTCCTCATCTCATGAATAAAATGCGGTGGATTTAATTAAGTATACTGGTTTGACCGGTTTGTCAGGTTCTATTTTTAGCCTGGTTGATATAACTGGTTTATTTTTGTTTATGACATAACCTATTGTCTTGAACTCATGAATAAAATGGGGTGGAATAAATTAGCGTCGATGACGCATGAGTCTTTTGTCTTTATTCATAGTGCGGTGGATTTAATTAACGTGTTCTATATTTAGAATGCTGGTAAAACCCGTTTTTAAAAGCTCGCTTTCTTCCAAGCACATCATTCGCAAGTTGTGAGTTTGAGTAGTTATCATGGATTTTGATACCACTTTGAATGAGTTTGAAAATTATATCTGGCGCGATGAGACTCCAAGCGATCAGATGTTGGATCGAATGATGGCTTTATGCTTTCTAGAAGGGGTAAGTTGAATTTTTTACTTATTAACGCACTTATTAAATTTAATCTTTCCCTAACAAACTATGTATTTCTTGTAGACTCAAGATTCATCGTTTATTGAAGAAATGATGGAGCCATCTTTAAACCAAATACAAAGTGGATCAGGCAGGAAACGACAGGCAGAGGTAAGTGTAAGTACTTGATTTTCTCCCGCTCGTCAAGGTAGTTAATATATGGTTTACTCTCATTCTATAGGATGATGTAGACAAGTCTCCAGCTAAAATGCCTCAGTATGAATGTCCTACTTGTAAAAAAAGTCTTTACACGACCAGATAACTTAAAACAGCATAAACAGATCCATTTCAAGGAAAAGAAGCACCAATGTTTCAAGTGTGACAAGACATTCCATCGGAGATCAAACCTACTGCGCCACAAGAGGCAAGTCCACGAAAAGCGTGCTGCAGCTAGAGAGTACAAGTGCAATACCTGCGGAGAGCGATTTCATAATCTGGCGCCATTCCGAGCTCATCAGAAGACAGCTCACAGCCAACCCTTGCCTAGAGCTACAAAACGTACACGGGATGATGAAGCAGGTAAATCTTTTTTTAGTTGTATGTAAATGTTTACTTGCTTCACACAAAAGATGCTAAGACCTATTTCTTTGTTAAAGGTCTTAATTCCATGCAAATTAACGGTTAAAGCAGTGAAGCGTAACATAGTCATGTGCTTATTTTGAGTAAGTTAAACAATGGAGCCCATTTCTGAATTTTAGTTAGACATTAGGAGTTTATTTCTTTGTTAGAACCAAAGCCCAAGCGTATAAAGCCAAACCCCGTGGAAGAAAGGAAAGCAACTTCTAACTGGCAAGAAGACCCCCGCACCATGTCTGACCTACCCCAAGAACAGCAACATTCCCTTCCTGAGTACCGCCGCCATTGGCATCAAATCAGAACCCGTTTCAGCCGTCATAACCGTCTTTCTGACTGGTATAACTTCCGCCTAACCTCCCTTCAACCACGAGAGATTTCCAACCACTTAGACGAGATCTTCACTGATCAGTCCACAGTCTTCAAAATCAATGTGTCCTTTGCGTTTTTTCTAAGAAACAACGAAACCGGTGAGTTGCAGTATTATTACGCATCAAGAAACAACGAACAAGTCTTTGAAGAACCTTTCCAGATTACAACCGCAGCCGACCTTCCCCAAGTTCGCGAAGCATTAAAGAATCTCGATGTCTTGGAATGGGTACGCCAGCGGCGTCCCAATTCTAAATGGGTTGTGGATACAGTGACCAATGTCACCTTCTTTATAACCAAGATTCGAGGTCATCCTATTGGAAGAGGCACCGATTTGCCCAAGTACCTTAGTAACAATAATGGCTTACTTCCCTTGGACCGAGACCATAAGACTGGTAAAGTCTACAGCGACAATCTCTGTTTTTTTCGGGCTCTGGCGCTCCACAATGGCTGTCACCCCAAGAACCTAGAGAGAGATGCAAAGCATTACTACGAGAGATATCGCGAAGCACTATTCGACAAAAAGAAGTTCTGTGGTGTAAAACTGAAAGAACTGCCCGACATAGAACACCTCTTTGACGTCAATATCTTTGTATATGCATTGGAGCCCACCAAGCCCGATGGAGAGGAGGAAGATGAAGACAATACCGAAGAAGGAAATACAGTACCAGACATTGCTGCACAATTGGTATTATCTATTATTTATTATTATCTATCCTAAGAAATTATTAACAGCAAAAATGAGAATCGGAAAACGTCCTTTTCTCGTTTCGTAGGCTTAAGTTTGATGGTCATGTTTGTTAAAAATAAACCCTTAACTGAGTTGAGTTTTGTGAAGGGTTAGTCCCTTTGTAGCTTAAACATTTAGTGTTAGATTTGAAGGTGAGAAGAATATTGCGTAATATACCTTTTAATGAATGCATGGAATAATTTTTCGGTGGGAAAAAGAATATTGTGAAAGAGTCATAGATTGGTTATTTTAACCCTTGCTGTATTGCAATTGGTCGTGGTAAATTTATCAAAAGAATATTTATGAATATAACCTTAACTAATTGAAATTGTGCTCAGTTTGACCATGGATCTCGACCAACAAACACAACTTTGGATTGAAAGAGCGCTCGGTGAGGTTGAGAGAGATCTTTCTCTTCCCACTAACTCTTTGGTTGATGGTACGCCATTGCCAAAGACTAGTGGAGTGGTCCGATTGAAGACGCTAGAGGCCCGGTTGGAGAAGCATTTTTTGTCCAAAGTGGACGATCGAAAGATCGCCCACTCGAAACAACTACGCCTTTTGAAGGAAATGGCTATAAAGGACGAACTGAACGAAGAACTGCTTTCTTTTCTACGCTCATTCCTTGAGCAGTAGAAAACTTCAACAACGGCTCCTTTAGGAGCCACCAAATTGATGAAAGTCAACGATCAACAAATATCTGTGCTATCAAAATTGCGCCAAAACAACTTGGCGCCAAAAGGTAGCCGCAAAATTAACTGCTAACACAACTGCAACTGATGGAAATATTTTCCTCAGAAAATAGCAATACAGGAAAAAAAGCTTTGGTGTAGTTTCGTTGGATATTGATTTCTGGTGTAAGATCGAACCAAAATCTAACCGCCAAAAATGTGGATGCGAAACTTATTATGCAACTCATGGTAAGCTTTTTGAGCATAGGTTATTAGCATACATAATCAAACTTGATCAGATTAATTGTCCACGATTTTGTGAGTGCAAGAAAAGAAGCGGTGCAAGAAAAGATGACACCAAAACAAGGGCTTTCTTTAAATTGAAAATCATAAGCCTATAACTGGAATTTTATTTTGTGTACATAAGTTCACCTTAGGCAGCAAATGATTTGTTAGAAAATGTCCAAGATTAGTTGGCAACTACAGGTAAAGCGAATTCTTAACCATACACTGTAGATCCGTAAAATAACTTTTTTTCAATTAAGTGTCTTTGAGTACAACGCACACAGTGTTAAACAAAAGCTAGAAATTGTTCATTAAGTGTACACGAGCGAGTATAAAATACTTTTAAATGATTTACAAGTTATCACAGTTCAGTTGCGGAAAACGTTACCTATTTCCTGGAATGGTTCGTACCGGCAAACTAGTCGAATTCTTTATATGATTTGGAAATGAGCGCGTAAGCTAGATCACTTCCTTCATGAGTAATATTTAAATTTTACCCAAAATGTCTAAGTGCTAGAAATTTTGGTGTCAATTCTAGAGACTAAGTTTAATTTTCATTAAAATATTGGTTAAATTGGCTATGATTTTTACATTGACGGTGGCTCCTAAAAGAGCCGTTTGTTTTTACCTACAGCACCCTGTAGGGATTAATATGTGGAAAGCCAAAGCTTTCGCTGTTTCAAGAGGTTATGATATCCCACGAAAACGGATACGCGGAGATAATGCGGAACTTGTCCGCGATTTTTGGCTTATACGAATAATAGACGCAGATCTACTATAGTGATGCAACAAAGTGTTTAGTAGGATGGACAGTCTTAAACGACACGTGAAAATACATGCTCAAAGAAAGGAGTTTCAATGCACTACCTGTACTAAAATTTTCTATCGTCGAGATAAGAAAGCACAACCCGAAGCTTCTTGTAGTAGGTTGGAAGCAAGAAAAGAACAACAACAAAATGTGCCATTTGAGAGATTGAAAGCAGAAAATCAAACCGGAGGAGCATCATTAGCATTTAAAAGCACAGAAGCGGACGAATGTCAAAGTGGACTAAATGGAAACCTGAAACTACGTTAATGAAACCAAGAGTAAATGAAAAATATGACTTGAAACTATTTCTGCAAGGTAAGAGAGGTAATGTACTAAAACATTTGGAAAGAGCGTTTAAAGAAAAGAGAGGTGTTAAATGGCTCATTACAGTACAAGTGAAAATGGTGAAATATAGACAGGATGGAAATGATCAGTTTTCAGTACCTTTCTTTAGAAGCAACTGCCAGCGATTGATCAACTTGAATGAGCTATCAACCAGTATGAGGAATGTGTTGGCAAAATAACGGAGTCATTTCAAGCTTACCAGCGTGAAGGGAGTGGATGGCAACTTCTCGAGGTAAATTTTACTTTCTTTATGATAAAGTTCTTCCTACAATTTGACTCTGGAGTTCAAAATATGTGGGTTGGAAAAAAAAACGTTTGAATATTATGTTTCTCAAACTAATGAAATCTCTAGTGATTTTCATGTTTTTCATTGAAAGTACCTTTTGTGATCTATGCAGATTTCAAGTCGATTTTATTACCGTGTAAACAAGAGAAGTTGAATGAAGATAAAAGGGTCCTATACAGAAAAAACACACGAGCATCAAGCGAGTGGTTTCTGTTATGTCGTACTGTCAGATGTCGAGGATTTTAACATTCCACCTGTTGTCTATAGAGGGAAAATGCGGTTGAGAAATTTTTGGAATGTTTGTTAATGGAATAAAAAAGGATTAGCTCTATCTTAAAGCAAGTGGTACCAATGCAATTAAGTGTGCTAGCTGAGCAATGTTTTCAAACGGCAACTCACTGTCATATATGTGAGGAAGAGTTAGGAACAGATCGCGTTAGAGACCACTGCCACCTTACAGGGAAATTTTGAGGTGCCGCTCATAACGACTACAATTGAAATTTTAAGTTTACCTCACGCATACCACTAGTTTTTCACAATCTGAAAAATTATGATGCACACTTGATATTCAAAGCAATGGGATTTATAAAAAATAGGCCAATTTCGTGTATACCAACCAATGATGAAAAGTATATTTCATTTTCCATAGGGGATTTGACTTTTATCGACTCTCTACAGTTTTTGAATGCCTCATTAGAAAAACTAATTTCAAACTTACAAAAGAAGGGTTTGAGAAATTTAGAGTTCTCAAAAGCTACATCGAAGAGGAAAAAATACCGTTATTGTTAATGAAAGGTGTTTACCCCTATGAATATTTTGAAAGCTTTGAAAAGTTTTCAGAAACAGTGCTGCCTCCAAAATCATTCCTTTTGTTAGCAGTTGTATTTAAAAATTTCAGGGGAATTTGTTTAAATTACTATAAATTGGACCCGGCGCATTTTTACACAGCGCCAAGTTTAAGCTGGGCTGCGTGTCTCAAGATGACAAACGTAGAATTGCAACTTATTACAGATATAGATATGCATCTATATCTCTAGGCTGGTTTACGTGGAGGGTTGAGTGTAATTAGTAATCGCTATAGTAAGGCGAATAATAAGTATCTAGAGATTTTAGACCACATGGAGAATCAAAGTATATCATGTACTTAAATGCGAATGACTTGTATGGTTATGCCATGTCGCAATCGTTGCCTGTAGAATAATTTTGTTACTGCCTAGTTCAATTTACTTGCTAAAAAGTTGTAATGAGTGATAAAAAGGCGGGACTAATAACCATTGTACGATATTCCAACAAGAAGCTTTTAAACGAAAACTTTAGCACTGTACGCGAATTGACAAATTGTGCATTTTAGAGTAACGACATTAGTAGTAAAGGGGGTTGATATGGCAAGTAACCAATCACAGAGAGGTATTCTTTTGTTAAGTTTTAGACAACAACTGGAACAATGGAGCTCATTCGTATTCAGTACTTTGAACCAATCACAGAACAGCAAGAGCAATGACGTCATTTATGTAATATGGCATGGAAAAAGCACGTGTTTTTATTGAGGTATAAAATGTTTCGCGCCATCTGTTGTATTAGTATTCATAAAAAAGTGGCGCCGTTAGCTCTAAACAAAGTTAACTTGGATCGATTTGTCGACGTAATAAACCAGTTGCAGACGGACGTATCTGAACAGTACAGACTCCTTAAAAGACAGAATCAGTTTGCTTTGCGTCGGCTGGAGAAGAAACAAGCAAAACAAATTATATCTACGGAAGAAATGTATTTGTACCGAGAGTTTTACCACAGACAAACAAAAATGGCGGAAGGAGTTATTAAGCGGCTTATGACACACACAATCAAGTTAGCAGCATATAACAAACGTTTACAGTTGGATCAGCCTAAAGATCACCCCGTAACACAGGCCTACTTTCAAGATATTGTTTATAAAACAGTGGAACAAGAGAAACTTGTAAAAGAATTGAAGAAAGCGATTCTGGACATATATATTTTCCTGCATCCAAATGCTACCAATTGACATACACTCAATTTTTTAAAAACTTTGTTCAATCAAGTCTACGCAAATGAACAGTAAAGTAAATCAAGTGGTACGCTATGTGTAGTAAAAGCATTCGTATTTCCTGAGAACTATTAGAAAACAACAATAAAATTATAGAAAACTTATGTAATTACTTTTCACACAACAAGATTGAGGTACATGTTCATTCATCAAACAACATTCAAAAAGTTAATCTTGTAGTGTTCATGATAATTCGAATAAATAGTAGTGCCTTGTCCACACATTAAAGAATGGTTCGTAAACATCCTCTTGCTGTCTTGAATAAAGTCTATACCAGTCTTTTTTTTCTTTATTCTTGGACCACTTTGGGTAATCTGTGATTTCATCGTTCCGAATATTGACCACCGTGATATACCTTGATATACCGTCATTTTCTCTTGCGTTCCAGCTCTCTTTTAATGGACTTGTAAACTCATTGTTCAAACCTCGACGAGACTAATGAGTTTTTCTCTTTGTTTAATATTTGTTTATGTATGCAAGTGATTGGAAAGAAAGTAGATGCACAACTGGGTTTAAGTAATTCCACCTGCTCGACGAATTTCCCTTCTCAATCGTAATTCAGTGTCTGTCGAGACGTCAACCAGATAAACTCGCAAGTACTTGGAAGCATTACCCATTTCGACAAACAACATAAAGGTCTCCTATTCAATTCATTGTGAACTTTTCCAATCTTCACCTGCCACTTCCTACGAGATACATCCAGCGCATACTTTTCCAAACGACGTTTCTTTGAAAACTGTCCCCCATGATTAAGTTCCGCCATGATTTTCGTTTGGAAATACGTGCTTCTGACTTTCCTACTGTTTTTAACTTAAAAGAGTGCGTGGTATTGTGTATAAAAATGCAATTAACAGTAAGGCTTATATATCCTTTGTTACTACAAAATACTTTATAATAAAAGTGTACATCGTTTAGAGACTGCTCGAGGTATTGTGTGGAAAAAACATTATTAAGTGTAGGCTAGTATTTGTTACTACAAAACGAACTAGCACTTGGAGACACGCTATTGTGTATAAAAATGCAATTAACAGTAAGTTCTAATCCCTTTGTTACTGCAAAATATTTTATAATAAAAGTGTACATCGTTTAGAGACTGCTCGAGGTATTGTTTGGAAAAAACAATATTTAGTGTAGGCTTGCAATTGTTACTGCAAAACGAACTAGCACTTGGACACACGCTTCTTGTTTTGTCAATTAATTTTACAAAAACGCTTGCTTAACGTTGGTTTTTCGAAAAACATTCTTTCGCAGACTGACCCTCTGCAGATTTTAACTTAAGAAAGTGCGTGTATTATATATAAAAATGCAATTAACAGTAAGTCTTAATTCTTAACTCGTTTTTCGCGACGTATTGTGTGGAAAAAAGATAATTAGCGTTGGTGACTGCAAAATAACGATGTCGGCAAAATTGTAATTAAGAGATAGCAACGTCCCTACGGACCGAACTTTTGCGCGCGTGAGCAAGTAGTTGTTTATCGCTAGCAGCATCCGTCGTCTATTCAGCAACCATTATGATGCAAATGAGGCAGGAGGTCATCGGAAGTCGTCGGGAGTCGTCGGCAGGTCTCGGGAAGGGTCGTCGGAGAGGCTCGGCAGTCGGAAGTCGTCGGAGCAGAAAAGTAATTAAATATTCAAAGCCAGTCAATTGAAGTAGTGTGTTTCCTTTCTTGCTGACAATTAGAAGTGAAAAAAAACAAAACAACAAAAAACAAAAAACAAAAACATCCACTGGTGGAACAGTTGGTGTAAAATAAAAAACTATTATATGTCTCTTCATTTATTTAAACTTGCATGCTGAAATTGTTTGCGTGCAGGCAAAAAAGTTGTGTAATAGTCACTGACGTCAAACAAGATGGCCGACTAATCCCTTAGACACTGAAAGGATTAATAAGGGAAAAATCAAATTGGCAAAGGGTTTTCCAAGCGAAAAGAATATTCAGCGCTGGCAAAACGGTCCTTGCTAAATGTGTTTTGTGGCTTAGAAAGAAGGACAAGAGAAAAAAGGCAGGGAAATAAGAAAGCATGTATAAGAAACAGGAAACGAAAATAAAAAAACAGAGTAGAAACATAAATGTAGGAAGTTTCGCGACTAGTGTAAGATTGCGAAATGCTGTCAAACAAAGGAGAAGAATAATGAACCAGCGTGAGTCATTAAATATACAAAATCAGTCAATTGAAGGAGCCGTGACATCTGTCATGTCCTACCGAAAAGCAACGCAAAGAGAGAAAAAAGGCAGGGAAAGAAAAACTCAAATAGAAAAAGAGGAAACGAAAATAAAACAAGTGTGTAGAAAGTAGAAACATGAATTTAGGAAGAAAACGTGCTTAGGGTAACATTGCGAAATGGTCTAAAACAAAAGACTACATGTGCGATATGGAAATGGTAAGGGTGCGGTAGAGGCACATGGAACAAGGCGAACAAATCAGAAAGATGGAGAACCCAAGGGAAAGCGAAAGGAACCAATGATCGAGTAAAGGTGTGTTTTATGTATAGCAAGGTAGCTAAAACGAAGCGTCACTTCGCAGAAGACTTTGCTTGGAGTAAGTTTAATTTTATCTGCAGTTGGTTTTTTTTCCAAAAGTGTGTATCATGGCCTGCAGGTTCCCGCATCCATACGGAGAAAACAGTGAACCCCGCAACCTAGACAACCTAATGAAGTTGGCCCTCGAGGCAGTGCCGCAGCCTGGCGAGACGGCCCGAGCCCTCCTACCGCCCTGGCACTCCGTCCGAATCGCGCTTGAGAAGCGCGAATTCGATGAAAAAAGGGAAAGACACAGACGGGAACACGAAAAAAAATTCAGGTATGTCATGAACGAATTAAAGTATGTGGATGATTTGAATTGGACATGGAGATTGTTTCCCAGCCACGTTCTGCTGCTGTTACAGTCGAACGTTTCTGTTGTTTTATAGAAAGGCGATAAAAGATTTTGAAGAAGAGTTCTTAAAATTACTGAGAGTAAAACAGTAACACGGTAAATGTTTTTATTGTGTAGAAAAGCGTTGAGGATTGTAGAGCTACTAAAAAATCTGGACTGGTCTTTATTTCAGATTATGTATTGTGCAAAAAATTGTTGGATTTGCTTTGGAATGAAAATTGGTGTTTGGTGTTAGAACGTGGTTAAAAAGTAGTCCTTTTCAATACTGAAGTTATGTTTGTTTGCTCGTAGAACCATGCTTATGAATCTTAGATTGTTAAGAGATTTGGAGTTACCACTATTTATCAAAATATTTCTTGTCAATTATCCACTATAGAATTACGCTAAAATTAATAGAAGCTTACAGAGACACAGATAAAGAAAGATGGCCAGTCGATATTTTTTGTGGCTTCGTGAACACCTGCATGGAAACCTTTGCATCGTGGAAGAAACCTGAAAACTTTTTCCTGTATATTCAGTTATATGTAAATTTTGTAAACTAAATGTAAGAAGTTGATTTCTTTGTTTTAGACATGTTGTCAACCTGTTGAAACTGGTTCCTGATGTTGCTTGGTCACCGTCATTTACTGTGTGGTTCCTGAATTTCATTTCATAAAGATATAGACTTTCCTGCAAGGTTAATTGTTTTATGGTGGTCAATGTAGTGTTTCTTTTATTTGTATTGTAGACACGTTGGCCAGGAACTAAGACATTGAAAAAAAAAACAAAAAAAACAAAAAAACAAAAACAAAAACAACAATATTGGGTCACAGGAATTTTAGTGGAGGAACACAGCGAATGAAGGTGTCTCTTTTCTAGAAACTGTCTTCTCGACATACGAAGCCTCTCGGTCTGTCCATTTACCCAGTGGGTGTTCAATCATGAGCAGTGTCACTGTGACTACCGTTTAGGAATTTTTAAATTATTAATCGATGATTTCGTTCAATTTATGAATTATCGGGAGTTTGATCCCTTGTATGCGAATGAAAATTTTGAACGAGTGTATCGGAATATACCGGATGCGCATTTAATAGTGCCAAATGTCGATGAAGAACCGGAGGAACTCGCAGAAAGAGTATATAGGCGATTCCCTAATGTACACTAAAAATGTAAAACGCTGTTGCTTTTATATATTTCCAGAATTACCTTAGAAGAAATGAGACAGAGACAGTATTGTGAATTCAGCTGTTGGATAAATACAACCCAAGATGATTTATGCACACACTGTCTAAGAATTTTAGGCATAAGATTGTGTATAGACGACATGAGTGATCGAAATTTCCGGAAATACATGAACGCAACACCGTTAGAGAGAATTCGTTTGCGTGAAAAATGTGTGGAAATGTATTTTGTATTATTTCAAGAATATACAGCAATGGGCGGGGTGCTGTAGGTGACCCATACGTCCCAGATTGTAATTTAAGGTAAAGAATAAAGAAAAAAATGACACGGAATAATAACAGTGAAAAGTTATTGACTGGGGAAACAAGGGAAAAGGGAGCGAAAAATAAGCGTTAAATAAGGGTTAAGTGCGAAAGAGCAAACAACATTACTATGAAAACAATACCAAGATTAATTGTCTGAATAGCATCCAAGACGGCGGACTAATGACCTTTAAACAATAGTAAGAGGGTGTAAGTCAAAGATAGAAGGAATCGAAACATGACTTGAAGTAACACATAGTGCAGAAAACCGTGAGAAATTGAAAACGTGCAACTTTGCACGTTCAATAAAGTCTTTAGGGAAAAACAAATGCGTCATACAACTTGCCTAGCTCAGCAAAATGAAGTGAGATTGACGTCAATCGCTTATGCTTGGTTGAGTTTGTGTGCAAATTCTGCTCAAAGGTCGAAGCTCGTGTTAAGTAAAAGGGTAAAAAATAGCTCCGAAATTCAATAAAGTCTATGAAATAGGTAAAAGTTAGTCGCTTGAAAAGCGTGGGAAAATCGAAAACGTGCACACTAGCACGACTTCAAATCTAGGAAAAACAATAGCAACATAGCGGATTAATGACCTGAATAGAAACGAAGATTGCGTTTTAATTGAGTTAAACAAGATGGCAGAGTAATTACTTTAAAACAAAAGGAAGAGAAGTTAAGTGCAAGATTGAAGGAAACGAAACGTGACTTAAAGTAAGAGATTATGTAGAAAAAACCTGAGAAAACAGAAGGCGTGCAGGGTAGCACGTCCGCGAAATGACTAGGCAAGGTAAAAATTGAATTTCCTTTTTACAAATGGGACGCTAGTCCGCGATTTTGTAAAGGTAAAACTGAGGTAAGCGAAGTTAACTCGTACAAAATTAATTACACGGTCACCAGTTTAATTGCTTCAGTGCAGCAAAAGCAGTAGTATGAAAATGATGTCTTTGGAGAAATTGGTGCTGTTAGCGATTCCCAATCCATCAGCAGCATTGCACTATGTACCAAAATCCCATGGTTGTTACGAGGCTATAGATGAGAGGGCATATCAATTGATGAGAGCTGTATACAGGGAACACCATCGAGTAAAATTTCGGTACGTTGATCGTTTTTAATGTGACTTTAATCGCTTTTAAATGGCAATCCTTATACATAAATTTGGTTGTTGATTTAGATACACACCGGCACTGATTCGATGTTTTAAAGAAATTCACTGGCAACCGAGTACTAAAATATATTCAGTTATATGTAACTTTTGTAAACGAAGAGTAAGAAGTTGATTTCTTTGTTTTAGACATGTTCTCAACCTTTTGAAACTTGTTCCTGATGTTTCTTGGGCACCTTCATTCACTGCGTGGTTTGTCAATTTTATTTAAGGGCATCCTGTGAAAGGATTGAAATATATAAAGATTTAAATTGGTCTGCAAGTTTAATTGTTTTATGGTTGTCAATGTAGTGTTTCGTTTTATTTTTATTGTAGACACGTTGTCCAGGAACTAAGACATTAGAAAAAAACAATGTATTGCCCCTTTAGTAGGTGGCTGACCTTTTCCGATTGCGGACTATGTGCGCGCATTTTTAAAATGCATTTAACGTTAGACGGGTTAAGAATGGCATGGAAAGGACAACACATTAATTGGGATATGGAGCGACGTTGTATAGTAAAATTGTATTCTAGACCCGTAGGTTTTCTAGTGGAAGAACTCAGTTAATGAAAGTGGCTTTCTCCTTTATCTTTTCTAGAAAATCCCTGTTTGAAATCAAATGTCCCCCCTGTTGCCCTTTCAGTCTTTGGGCGTATAGCTCCGTGAAATGTCACTGCGATTGCAGATTAGGGGTGGTTAACCTTCTGATTGATGACTGGATTAAATTTCAAAGCTATGATAATGATTTTGACCCTGTTGAGGCCAATAGTCAATTTATTAGAGTGTACAATGCTATTCCTGATAGAGATGTGAGTAGTGGAGGAGGGATGTTTTACGCCTCTTTTTTGGACTGGAATCTCATTAGCGTGCGCAGGTCCGGTTTCTGTTCGATTCGCTGCTGGGTGTGCGGCTGGTTGTATTTCAACAGTTAGAGAGAATAGTCAATCCATGTGGTGCTCTTTGGCGAGCTAAATCTACGCATAGCAGTGGATCGTTGTCGCGTAAATCAATTACTTTAACCATTGGTAAATGTGCCATGAGTAGACAGATGTTAAAATGCTGTAAGTGGTTGTGTGGTAGTAATAACTGTGTAGAGTTGTCGGTATCGGATGAGTACAGCACTGAATGTTTGTTTTGTAAGTTCTGTAAAATCACTTAAGACATTTAATATTACCTTCCCTAAGAAATTATTAACAGCCAGGGAATAGAATCAAGCAACGCGGGTTAAAGGAATAACCTTAACGTTCACTCGTTTCGTAGGCTTTGGTGTTCGATGTGTATCTCCAGCTAAATAGATTACATTTAATAGAAACCTACCATATATTCGGTCATTTAGGATAGAAAGATATAACTACTACTTCCAAATCTGTAGTAAACAGACGCGCTTATTAATAAAAGTGACTTAGGTGAAACATGTATGTTAAAAAAACCCCTTAACTGAGTTGAGTTTTGAAGGTGGAAAACAAAATTGAGAATAATGCGTAACGTGTGTTTTAATTAATGCCACGAATAATTTTTTTGTTTTCGGCGGGAAAAAAAATTGCGAAATAGTTTTAGAACTTCTGTAGATTAGTTATTTTTAACCCTTGCTATATTGCGACTGGTCCTGGTTAATTTATCAAAAGAATATTGATAAATCTAAGAATACATAACCTCGTGCTTTCAATTACTTCGTTCTCTGCACTATGGATAGTGATCTAGACCAGTGGATAAAAGATGCCTTGTTGGAGGGTGAGAGGAATCTCGACCTCCCAACGAACTGGTAGGCGAAGTGATGTTAAAGCCAGTGGACGTGAAGCCCCTTCAAGTTCGATTGAAAAAGAACTTCATGGGGACTGTTCCGGATTATCGTATCCGACACAGTCGTTTTGCAAGGATGCAAAAAAGAATCGCGGAACAAGATATCTTGATCGGTGAGCTGATTTCAACCCTCACCAGCGCCCTCGAGGGTTGATTGATACACCCACAAAAAAAAACGGCTCCTTTAGGAGCCACCACCTTGGTAAAAGTCAATGACCAAACAGTTTACACATATTTGGCAAAATTGCGCCAAAATTATTGCGCCATTCTCGCGCTCACATCAACTCATTAACCTATATACATTACACTGAAACTTTTTATACATTATACACTCTTGAGAAAAACCTTGAAAGATCAGTGTATTAGAATATGACTTTATAATAAAAGTGTACATCGTTTAGAGACTGCTCGAGGTATTGTGTGGAAAAAACAATATTTAGTGTAGGCTTACAATTGTTACTGCAAAACGAACTAGCACTTGGACACACGCTTCTTGTTTTGTCAATTAATTATACGAAAACGCTTGCTTAACGTTAGTTTTTCAAAAAACATTCTTTCGCAGACTGACCCTCTGAAGATTTTAACTTAAGAAAGTACGAGGTATTATGTATAAAAATGCAATTAACAGTAAGTCTTAATTCTTAATTCGTTTTTCGCAACGTATTGTGTGGAAAAAAGATAATTAGCGTTGGTGACTGCAAAATAACGATGTCGGCAAAATTGTAATTAAGAGATAGCAACGTCCCTACGGACCGAACTTTTCCGCGCGTAAGCAAGTCATTGTTTATCGCTCGTATAAGAAAGACTGTTTAGCAAAACCTTTTACAGTACGTAGTACTACAATCGCTTTGCTGTTCGCAAATTTTTGCGGTCTGTCCTTTTCTTCTACTGATTTTGCTATGGAGTCGCTTCAAGCCATCGCACTGAAAGCCATCGCCAATCCAATGGAGGAAGCAAAGAAGCTTCACCAAAAGCACCCGCTAGCGCGTGATCTGTGTAAAGAAGAGCACAAGCGGAAATTTAGGCAAGTAATGTCACAACCTATTTGTTTGTCTACTTGTCCTTGCGCTGAATGGTGTCATTTATACGGACAAAGTTTAGCGTTTGGAGGAATTATTTGCCAGCATTGTTGCAGAATTCTGGAAGAACGACAAACGATAGATTTAAAAATAGCCCGAAGGAAGGGAGCTTCCGAAAGGATTCAAAGAGAATTAGAAAAACAGTTTAGAAATATTTACTTGTATGTATAGTATTTTTAACCGTGTCTGTTTTACTAATTTTATAGATCAACGTTTTACGAGTTAACAACGTTAAAATTCTGTCATGTCAGAATGTGGTCAAGACACCCTGATGATGGTCACTGTAGACATTGTAAATGACTCGCGTTTTTTAGATTAACAATCGATGGAGTTCTGTCCCAACTAAGTGAAAATTTCTCTATTACTACATACATTAATGAAGTCGCCAAAACTAAAACATTATATAGAGGAACATGGGTTGCGCTTTTACCTTAATTTGTCCCTGCTAAAAGTGTTTATGCTTTACGATAATTGTGTTTTACTTTTATAGATCTACGCTCGACGAGTTATTGTGCTTGAAATTTTGTTATACCACTTAGTGGGTCAGAAGCGATAAAGATTATTTCAGTAGACATTGTGTTCGACTAGGCTTTTTTCAATTAACAATCGATGGAACAATTTTTCATCGTAATATTTCGTGAGGCGAGTTTTTTTTGATAAAGAAATAGTGCAAATTAGAAAATTATACAACGAAACCTGGTTATCGTTTTTTGATGAATAATTTTGTTTTTCTGTTTTAGTAACACATGAAAGGTGATTGTGTCTCGTAAACCATGTCATTTTACGCAACAGATTTCAGCGTATAATAGTACGTGTTCGCACTGTCAAAGGACACTTTTAATTGATGATCTTTTCAATGATTAATTTTTGTTTATTGATAAAAATATTGTGGAACGTTATAGGCATTTTAGATGTAAGGACAACTTAAACATGGAACATTATTTTAACTCAAAACGTCGATTTCTAAATGTGTATAGTCAATCACGTCGTGAAAGAACGTGGATTAATATAATTCGTTGATCATCTCATTGCAGATCTACGCCTCAATCATTAAAAATTCTGCCGCTTTGTCTATTCACATCATGGCTGTCAACAGATGTAAGTCTTTGTTCACACTGTTCGCGCCTTTTTTGCGACAAAATGTTAATAGACCCGTTAATTTATTTTAGAAAAGGGTTTTTCTTTTCAAATGAGTTGTGCTAAGATTTAGAAGCAGAAATAAATAAATTGTGATACAATTTGGTAAGCGTAGCTCCGGGTGTAAATATAGTGTGTCTTTTTTCATAATTGTAAATAAGATTTTTACTGTAGCTTGATGTAAATATAATTTTTTTCTGAGAGAGATAAGCGTCCTTTCGTTTTTCTATTTTCAAAAAGTTTCAAGTCTTTTTTCACGGTCAGTTTTTGTTGTCTTTTTATATGAGTGATGTAAAGTATAATTGTTGTACAGCAAGACAAATGGGTGAAAAGTTATCTGACTTTTCAAATGTCGTAATTATAAAAGGTTTATTAGTAAAATGATTTGAAGTAAATATAATTTTTCTGAAAGAAATTAGCATGGCAGCATCCTTTCGTTTTGGGATGGGACCACGTGCTACTAGCACACCTAGTCTTATAATAGTAGGGGTTAGCAGCATCGGTCGTCTGTATAGGACACATTGTTAAGCAAATGACTTTGATTGTCTTTGGAGCCCTCTGATTGGTCTCTGAGAGTTAATCAAGTATTGTTCGGAAACAAGGGCTCGGGATGTCGTCGGAAATGATCGGAAGTCATCGGAGAAGTTGGGCAGTCGGAAGTCGTCAGAGCATAGAGAAAGGACATTTGAGTTGTTATTACACGATAGTCAAACGTGAACTTATATATGTCAACGAAGAAGTTAACTCAGACATGTGGGACTTTCCCCTGCACAGTGCGCATGGGCAAAGCAGAACGCATGTGTAGAAGAAAACCTGGGGTAAAAACATTTTAAAACGGGTCAGAAATTAAAAAGAAAAAGAGGAAATTATGGGTAGGACCTAAATAGAGTATGGTACCGAAGGGTATAAGACTCACATGGCAAGAGAAAAGAAGGAAAAGATTGTAAGTGAAAGGATAATTAAATATTCAAAATCAGTCAAGTGAAAAAAGGACTAGAGGTGTGTTTGCTTGCTTAGAAAGAATATGAAGAGAAAAAAGTCACAGACATAAGAAAAGGAATAGTAGACACAGTCAAAGAAAATAAAAAACAGATTAGAAATGTCGTGTTAGTAAGAAACGTGATAGCAGCAAAAGTGTGAGCATTAAATATGCAAAATCGGTCAAGTCAAGGAGTCATGACATGTGTTATGTCCTCCGCATACGTCATCATCGTTTCATGGTGGTTTAATCGTGGTTTCATCGTAAAGCAGTCGGAAGAGAACAAGGTATAATTAAATATTCAAAATCAATCAAGTGAAATAAGGACTAGAGATGTGTTTTGTGGCTGCAAAATCACTCAATTGAAGGAGCCGTGACATGTGTCATGTCCTATCTAAAAGCAACGCAAAGAGAGAAAAGAGGCAGGGAAAGAAGAAGTCAAATAGAAAAAGGAGGAAACGAAAATAAAAAAAGACAAGTGTGTAGAAAGTAGAAACATGAATTTAGGAAGAAAACGTGCTTAGGGCAAGATAGCGAAATGCGGTAAAACAGTAACGTTAGGGTGTGTTCCGAGCACATGGAACGAAGGAAAATGAATCAGAATGCGGCAAGACTGGGGGGAACTGACATAAACCAATGATAGACTAAAGGTGTGTTGGATGTATAGTGACGACGCTAAACGAAGCATCAGTTCGCTGAACGCTGCTCCTTGAGTAAATTGTTTTCGCAAGCGGTTTAGATTCGTCTACACTTTTCTACGATGGCACGTTCGTTATCTCCATTAAGACCACTTCCTCAGCTTCACCGAGAACCTCGTGAACCCTCAAGTCCTCTTTCCCCACAGCAACTGGCGCAGATGGCATTACCTAACCCCGGAGAAACCGCTTGCCACTTTTTACCACCATGGCATATCCTAAGATAGAAGTTGGAAAACAGAGAGTATGAAGAGATGCGAGAAAAGTTTCCCAAAGAAAATGCGAAAAAATTCAGGTATGTGATGGTGGAGTTAAGATGGGTAGACGATTTGAATTGGACCTGGAGTTTGTTTCCTAGCCACGTGGCGCTGTTAGTACGCTTAGGAATGTAAAGCTATTGAAAAACGTGCACTGGCCGCTTACAGTAATGTTTCGTTTGCAATTATAGAAAGACGTTGACGCAAATTAAATGGATTTTTGTGCGCAATTATGTCATTCTCTCTGCCTGGATGGAAGCTGCTTGGTTGGAGGCTGCGAATATATAAAGTGTTATAAATTCTGTTGGAGGTTGCGAATGTGTAAAGTGTAAAGTGGTTCAAGTACTGAAATTTTGTTTTGTTTGTTCATACAAAAACCCTTATGAATCTTCGATTGTTAAGAGATTTGGACGTACCACTTTTTATGAAAATATTTGTTGTCAATTATCCTCTATAGAATGACCTTAAAACTTCTAGAGGCGTACAGAGACACAAATAGGGAGCGATGGCCTATCGATATATTGTGCGGCTTTGTCAACAAAGTCATGGAAACCTTCTCATCGTGGAAAAAACCTGAAAACTTTTTCCTTTATATTCAGTTATATGTAAATTTTGTAAACGAACTGTAAGAAGTTGTTTTTGTTTTTCAGAGACGTACTTATCCTTTCGACACTTGTTCCTGATGTTTCTTGGGTACCTTCATTCACTGTGAGGTTTCCCAATTTCATTTAGGGCATCCTGTGAAAGTATAGAAATGGATAAAGATTTAAATTGGTCTACAAGCCTACTTGTGTTATGGTTATCAATGAAGACTGTATTTTATGTTCCTAAATATGCGAACATCACAAGACAGGGTTTTCAAAGATGGTATAGAACAGTCTTGGTTCCGTTTGGAAATCTTAATCAATGTTCTCATTGCTCCAGAAGGCAAGAACAACAAGTTTCGGTTAGTGTGTTACCTCCTGGTTTGGAACTGTACAAAACATGACATCACAGCTAAAAACTACTTTTGTTTTTCTTGCAGATTGATATGATAGCAGCCATCGACAAGAATAATGAAACGGCTCTATATGGTGCCCGAATTGCACACATTGTTCATTTGTTCCGCCTTTCTCATCCTAACATCCCACTACATCATCCTCCAGCTCGTGGCCTCAAGCGTCCTCCTAACATACAAGACTACCACATCTAGATGTTTTACTTACTTATTTTAATTTTTTACCCTTGCTGTGTTGCAATTGGTCGTGGTAAATTTATCAAAAGAATATCTATGAATATAACCTTAACTAATTGAAATTGTGCTCAGTTTGACCATGGATCTCGACCAACAAACAGAACTTTGGATCGAAAGAGCGCTCGGTGAGGTTTGGAGAGATCTTTCTCTTCCCAAAAACTCTTTAGTTGATGAAACACCGTTACCGAAGATTAGAGAGGGAGTGAGACTAAAGACGATGGAGGTCCAATTAGACCAAAACTTCATGGCGAGAGTGCCCGACAACCTTATCAAACATTCCAGGGAGCTAAAACTCCGCAAAAGAGTTGCCGAGCAAGAAGAAACCATCTCACTCCTCATGAATGGGATAGACTTACTTCTGGAGAAGTAAGTTAACGTCAAATCAAAAACGGCTCCATTAGGAGCCACCAAATATCATGAAAGCAATGATCAACGAGTTCTGTACACGTTTTATGAACCTGGAAACGCGCGTTATGAAAATGCGCCAATTTAGTCCGCCAAAACATGATGATGGTGTTTAAGGCAATGAGGCAGTGAGAGTAACTTGATAATGATAAAATTCCGCCAAAAGTGATCTGCATAATTATTCTCAAATTTGGTGACCAACAAAGACTAACACTTAACAAAGGTCACTGCGTTAAGCAAAAGAAAAAAGGTGCTGTTGACCTGTAAATTGAGTACAAATCAATATAAGTTTGAGTACAACGGTGTAAGTTTAACTTTAACCCATACAACAGTGATCACGTAGCCATTTCTACACCACCACATGATGCTACGTGAATAATTATTACCTACATGAATTACTCTTGTATCCGAGTGAGAGTGGGTATGAGAAATTGAAATAATAGTTCCCATTCTTCCTCGGTTAATCCGAGCTGATTAGCGAATTGCAGATCTACGCTTCAATCATTAAAAATTCTGCCGCTTTGTCTATTTACATCATGGCTGTCAACAGATGTAAGTAGTTGTTCACACTGTTCGCGCCTTTTTTGCCACAAAATGTTAATAGACCCGTTAATTTATTTTAGAAAAGGGTTTTTCTTTTCAAATGAGTTGCGCTAAGATGCATAAATTGTGATACAATTTGGTAAGCGTAGCTCCGGGTGTAAATATAGTGTGTCTTTTTTTTATAACTGTAAATAAGATTTTTACTGTAGCCTGATGTAAATATAATTTTTTTCCGAAACAGATTTGCGTCCTTTAGTTTTTCTATTTTCAAAAAGTTTCAAGTCTTTTTTCACGGTCACTTGTTGTTGTCTTTTTATATGAGTGATGTAAAGTATAATTGTTGTACAGCAAGACAAATGGGTGGAAAGTTATCTGACTTTTCAAATGTCGTAATTGTAAAAGGTCTATTAATAAAATGATTTGATGTAAATATAATTTTTTCTGAAAGAAATTAGCATGGCAGCATCCTTTCGTTTTGGAATGGGACCACGTGCTACTAGCACACCTAGTCTTATAATAGTAGGGGTTAGCAGCATCGGTAGTCTGTATAGGACACATTGTTAAGCAAATGACTTTGATTGTCTTTGGAGCCCTCTTATTGGTTCCTGAAAGTTAATCAAGTATTGTTCGGAAACAAGGGCTCGGGATGTCGTCGGAAATGATCGGAAGTCGTCGGAGAAGTTGGGCAGTCAGAAGTCGTCGGAGCATAAAGGAAGGACATTTGAGTTGTTATTATACGATAGTCAAACGTGAACTTATATGAGTCAACGAAGAAGTCAACTCAGACATGTTAGACTTTCCCCTGCACAGTGCGCATGGGCAAAGCAGAACGCATGCGTAGAAGAAAACCTGGGGTAAAAACATTTTAAAACGGGTCAGAAATTAAAAAGAAAAAGAGGAAATTATTGCGAAATGGTCTAAAACATAAGACTATGGAAATGGTAAGGGTGTGGTAGAAGTACATGGAACAAGGCGAACAAATCAGAAAGATGGAGAACCCAAGGGAAAGCGAAATGAACCAATGATCGAGTAACGCGAAAAGAGAGAAAATTAAAACGACGCTAAAACGAAGCATCATTTCACTCAACGCGAGTTGAAGTTTGGTTTCGAGAGAGCTACCTTGGTTGAAATTTCTTCGTTAGTTAACACTATGGCCTTTGAACCACGCAGACGTTTATTACCACTTCACCGTGAACCGTTTAACCCTGCTACATTGGAACAGTTAGCCCTTGCTGTAGTACCCAACCCGGGAGAAACCGCCGGAGCCCTCCTACCGCCCTGGCACACGGTGCGAATCGCTCTTGAGAAGAGAGGATTTGAAGAAAGGAGAGAAAAGGACAGAAAGGAGCACGCAAAGAAATTCAGGTATGTCATGAACGAATAAAAGTATGTGGATGATTTGAATTGCACATGGAGATTGTTTCCCAGCCACGTGCTGCTGCTGTTACAGTCGAACGTTTCTGTTGTTTTATAGAGAGGCGCTAAAAAATCTCGGAGATTTTGCAGAATTACTGAGACTAAAACAGTAACACGGTAAATATTTTTATTTTGTAGAAAAGCGTTGAGGAATGTAGAGCTACTAAAAGATCTGGACTGGCCTTTATTTCAGATTATGTATTTTGCAAAAATTGTTGGATTTGCTTTGGAATGAAAATTGTTTGTTGTTGTTAGAACGTCGTTAAAAAGTATTTGTTTGCTGAAAAAAGTACAGTGGCCTCTGACTGTAATGTTTGATTTACAACTATAGAGATACGGTGGTTGCAATGAAAGAAATATTTGGCAGGAATCACATCATTATGTACCTCTTGATGTAGAAGGACCCGGTGGAAGCTGATAATTCAAGTACTTTTAGGGAAACGTCTGTTTAATCTGTTCTTGCACACTATCCCTGTTTTCATTACTGAAGTTATGTTTTTGTTTGCTCGTAGAACCACGCGTGTGAATCTTAGATTGTTAAGCGATTTGGACCTACCACTATTTATGAAAATATTTCTTGTCAATTATCCACTATAGAATTACGCTAAAATTAATAGAAGCCTACAGAGACACGGATAAAGAACGATGGCCAATCGATATTTTTTGTGGCTTTGTGAACAGCTGCATGGAAACCTTTGCATCGTAGAGAAAACCTGAAAACTTTTTTCCTTTATATTCAGTTATATGTAAATTTTGTAAACGTAGTGTAAGAAGTTGATTTCTTTGTTTTAGACATGTTCTCAACCTTTTGAAACTTGTTCCTGATGTTTCTTGGTCACCTTCATTCACTGCGTGGTTTGTCAATTTTATTTGAGGGCATCCTGTGAAAGGATTGAAATGTATAAAGGTTTAAATTGGTCGGCAAGTTTAATTGTTTTATGTTTGTCAATGTAGTGTTTCGTTTTAAGTTACCATTTCGCCATCGCTCTTTCTTTCGTTGATAAGATTATGTGAATATTTGTAACTTAATCCAGCCGGTTTTATCGACATGATATCTCTATATATTCCTCAAAATTTTGCAAATCATTCATATTTGGAGGCTTTGGTTGACATTCTTAATGCCACTAGTTACCGCGACTTGGGTCTAGAGTTTGCCGCAAATTATTTCACCCTTCTTTGAATTTCTGCGTTCTCCATCAGTCTTCACCGAAACCATACAACTCAAAACTTGTGCATGTGGCCTCTGACATGGAGTCCGCTCTAGACCACTTGACGAATTTACGGGTGAGTTTGTCCCCAATGTGTGACTTGGTTTCCAATCCCGTAGGTTTGCAAACTGCTCATCACTTTCTAACTTGTGGATAGTGAATATTGGAGACCAATCCTTTCCACTTGATAACCTTGATAACTGACACATTGTTTTCTGTCGTTTTTGGTTTTAGTTACACTGTTGACTTGCATATATACACATACTGACAGACTTGTTTACTAACTATGACAGACAGAAACACATTCAAATTTTTACTCAACCTCCAAAACGATTTCCTACCCTTGGAGAATGGCGAACACAGACGCCGTTGACAACGATGCGAGAGTCCCACTCCGCAACCATCACCACAGTCACGCCATCGTCGATCGCGAGTAAATCGCAATCGGGCCAGAGATCGACGACGGTGGGAAGCATATACGCTATGCATGATATGTTTCGAAACCACAGCAATACCAACCCATCGCATGCCCTGTTGCCATCAATTCATACATGAGGAATTCCTCTTGCAATGTTCTCGGCATTCCCCATTTCATCAGGAGTACCGATGCCCACATTGCCGTGTCGATTTATTACCTGTTGACGCAGACGACCTTGCGGCTGACACACATCCGCTGCCAGGCCATTACCTTTTTATTTTTTCAAGTATGGCCACTCTTCAGAACGACATTGAAGAGATTGCATATGATCTTTTTGTGAACCTCCCTCTCTCTCCACGACCTGCAGACCTGAACTGGGATCAAATTCGAGCATAGAGACAGGCTCAACTACGCGAACTCTTAGGCGTTGATGTCAACCAAGACAATTAGCCTCATTTTCTTTGTACATATTTACCTAACCACTTGGGTCTATTGGGTCACCAAGGTTCTCGAAACAATGTGATTGGCTGTTGAGGTATGACATCATCGGAAGTCATCGGAGGTGGTCGGAAGTTATCGGAGGTGGTCGGAAGTCGTCGAGGACGTCATCGGAAAGCATCGGAAGAGATAACATCACGAAGCATAAAGGAAGGACATACGAGTAATTTTTATATTACAGTAGGAAGCGACCTTATATGTGTAGTTGGTTCGGTCAAGTCAGATATGTGGGAGAGAAAAAGTGTCTCCTGCGCAGGGCGCAAACGTGTTTAAGGCAAAAGAAAGCTAGCAAATCATGTGTAGGAAGGAATCGAAGGTGTTTTTAGGTAAATGGAAGTGTAGTCAAGTGTTTCGATGGTTTAAAGTAAGGAACGTGCTTGCAGAAAGATTGCGAAATGAGGGAAACAAAGCGTTGCATGTTCTCTATGCAAATGGTAGGGTGGGTTCAAGGCATAAGGGCAAATCGGAAAGGAGAAAGACCCAGGGGAAACGACAAGAACCAACGGAAGAGTAAAGCGAATAGAGAGAAAAGTAAAGCGAGGCTAAAACGAAGCATCATTGCGCTTGAACTCTGTTCGTGAAGTGAAGTTGGAAGTTATAGTCTTAGTCAAGTGATTTTAGAAGATCAGGAGATGGCGTTTACACCCCTTAAGCCTTTGAGGAAACCTGAAAAAAAACCGAAACCACTGCAATCCCTGGAAGAATTAGCATTGTTAGCAGTCGTAAACCCTGGAGAAATCGCAAGACATGTTTTCCCTACCTGGCACGCAGTAAGAATGGCGTTGGAGCAAAGAGAATTTTCAGAAATGCGGGAGCGGTATAGAAAGGAACATGCCAAGAAATTTAGGTATGTAATGAAGGAATTTAAGTATGTGGATGATTGTGTGGAAAAAACAATGTTAAGTGCAGGCTTGCAAATGTTTCTGCGAAACGAACTAGCAACCGCACGCACGCTTCTTGTTTTGTCAATTAATTTTACAAACGATTGATTAAAGTTAGTTTTTCGAAAACATTCTTTCGCAGACTGACCCTCTGCAGATTTTAACTTAAGAAAGTGCGTAGTATTGTGTATAAAAATGCTATTAACAGTAAGTCTTAATTCTTAATTCCTTTTACGCTACGTATTGTGTGGAAAAAAGATAATTAGCGTTGGTCACTGCAAAATAACGATGTCGGCAAAATTGTAATTAAGAGATAGCATCGTCCCTACGGACCGAACGTTTGCGCGCGTAAACAAGTCATTGTTTATCGCTCTTATAAGAAAGACTGTTTAGCAAAACCATTTACAGTACGTAGTACTACATTCGCTTTGCTGTCCGCAAATTTTTCCTGTCTGTCCATTTCGTTTACCGATTTTACCATGGAGTCCCTTCAAGCCCTTTCACTGAAAGCCATTGCTGAGCCACTGGAGGAAGCTAAGAAGCTGCCCCGAAAGCACCCGCTGGCACACGATCTCTACAAAGAAGAGCACAAGCGGAAATTTAGGCAAGTAATGTCACAACTTATTTGTTTGTATACCTGTGCTTGCTCCGAATGGTGTTATTTATACGGACAAAGTTTAGCTTTTGGAGGATTTATTTGCCAGCATTGTTGCAGAATTCTGGAAGAACGACAAACGATCGATCTAAAAATTGCCCGAAGGAAGGGAGCTTCCGAAAGGATTCAAAGAGAATTAGAAAAACAGTTTAGAAATATGTACTTTTATGTATAGTACTTTTAACCGTGTCTGTTTTACTAATTTTATAGATCATCGCTTTACGAGTTAACAAAGTTAAAATTCTGTCATGTCACAAAGTGGTCAAGACACCCTGATGATGGTCACTGTAGATATTGTAAAAGACTCGCATTTTTTCAATTAACAATCGATGGAGCGCTGTCCCAACTAAATGAAAATTTTTCAATTACTACATACATTAGTGAAGTCGCCAAAACTAAATCATTATATAGAGGAACATGGGTTGCGCTTTTACCTTAAAAATTGTCTCTGCTAAAGGTGTTTATGTTTTACGATAATTGTTTTTTAATTTTATAGATCTACGCTCGACGAGTTATTGTGCTTGAAATTTTGTTATACCACTTTGTGGGTCAGAAACGATAAAAATTATTTCTGTAGACATTGTGTTCGACTAGGCTTTTTTCAATTAACAATCGAAGGAACAATTTGTAATCGTAATATTTCGTCGCGCGAGTTTTTTGATAATGAAATAGTGCAAATTAGAAAATTATATAGCGAAACCATGATATCGCTTTTTGATGAATGATTTTGTTTTTCTGTTTTAGTAACACATTAAAGGTGATTGTGTCTCGTAAACCATACCTGTTTACGCAATGGATATCGACGTATAATAGTTTGTGTTCGCACTGTCATAGGACACTTTTAATTGACGATCTCTTCAATGATAAATTGTTATTTATTGATAAAAATATTATGGAACATTATAGGTATTTTAGACATAAGGACAACTTAAACATGGAACAATACTTTAACGCAAAACGTCGATTTCTAAAACTGTATAGTCAATCACGGCGTGAAAGAACCTGGATTAATATAATTCGTTGATCATCTCATTGCAGATCTTCGCTTCAGTCATGAAAAATCCTGCCGCTCTGCCTATTCACGTCATGGGTGTCACCAGATATAAGTCGTTGTGCACACTGCTCGCGCCTTTTTTGCGATAAAATGCTGATTGACCCATTAGTTTGTTTTAGAAATGGGGCCTATTTTTCAAATGAGTTGCGCTTCGAATTAGAAGCGGAAATGAATGGAGTGTATGATACACTTTGGTAAGCGTAGCTCCGTGTGTAAATATAGTGTGTCTTTTTTCATAATTGTAAATAATTTTTTTACTTTAGTTTTAATGTAAATATTTTTTCTGAAAGAGATTTGCGTCCTTTCGTTTTTCTATTTATTCAAGTCTTTTTTCACGGTCAGATGTTGTTGTCTTTTTATATGAGTGATGCAAAGAATAAATGTTGTACAGCAAGACAAGTGGGTGAAAAGGTATCTGACTTTTCAAATATCCCAATTGTAAAAGGTTTTTTAATAAAATGATTTCGTGTAAATATAATTTTCCTGAAAGAAATTAGCATGGAAGCATCCTTTCGTTTTCCTATTTTCAAAAAGTTGCAAGTCTTTTTTCACGGTCAGTTTTTGTTGCCTTTTTATATCAGTGATGTAAAGTATAATTGTTGTACAGCAAGACAAAAGGGTGAAAAGTTATCTGACTTTTCAAATATCCCAATTGTAAAGGTTTATTAATAAAATGAATTGAGTGATAATGTTGATTATTTATTGATCGAGGGGAATGACATTGACGTAGAATTGACGTCAACAACAACACGATTTCACGCGGTAATGACGTAAAATAAACGTAGATCACCCTAGTGACGTCAAGACTTTTTCATATAAAATAGTCCACTAGTCCCTTCATCGTTAATCCATGCTTAGCAGCGAACTTGGAAAGGAGACCCACAAGATGGAATCAAACGTAAGAGCATACAATTCTTTTGGGGTCTTATAATAGTAAGGGGACTGAGTACTAGGCATAGAACCACGTGCTCCTACCACACCTAGTCTTATAATAGTAAGGGACTGAGTACTAGGGATGGGACCGCGTGCTCCTACCACACCTAGTCTTATAATAGTAAGGGACTGAGTACTAGGGATAGAACCACGTGCTTCTACCACACCTAGTCTTATAATAGTAAGGGGACTGAGTACTAGGGATAGAACCACGTGCTCCTACCACACGTAGTCTTATAATAGTAAGGGACTGAGTACTAGGGATAGAACCACGTGCTTCTACCACACCTAGTCTTATAATAGTAAGGGACTGAGTACTAGGGATAGAACCACGTGCTTCTACCACACCTAGTCTTATAATAGTAAGGGACTGAGTACTAGGGATAGAACCGCGTGCTCCTACCACACCTAGTCTTATAATAGTAAGGGACTGAGTACTAGGGATGGGACCGCGTGCTCCTACCACACCTAGTCTTATAATAGTAAGGGACTGAGTACTAGGGATGGGATCGCGTGCTCCTACCACACCTAGTCTTATAATAGTAAGGGACTGAGTACTAGGGATGGGATCGCGTGCTCCTACCACACCTAGTCTTATAATAGTAAGGGACTGAGTACTAGGGATAGAACCACGTGCTCCTACCACACCCATGGTCTAAGGGATGCCTTATTACTCTCATAGGTAAACGACAACGACTTTATGGACTCCCAAGAGGATGAGTTTCTTAATTATGCCTACGATCGTTTTGAGCAGACGGGGGGTGCCTTAGGACCTCTATTCCAATTTAACCTCACCCCCATTGGACCAAGAAGGCGATGGCGCAACGTGGTTGAACGGGCACAGTTTCGCGCCACGTATCAGCAACTCCGGGACCCTACGCCTAGGGATAGTATTGGTCTAGCCCTCGTGGATGCTCTCCACACAGCCATTGATGGGAATTGAGAAGAGATCATCGCCCCGATCATCATTTTGTCAATTTTTCCATTACGGCCCACGGATTCACCCATGCCTACCAATCGATTAATTTTACCGTGGGTGAATTTCTTAAACGGTCCCTCAGGTTGGATGAGCTCCTACAGTCGTTGGCTAACAAGCTCAATTCCAATGAAAGCTTTTCCCCTGAGCACGGGTTTCAAGTCGATATTACGATTGTTGCCATGCCCGGTCCCGGGTCTGGTCGTACAAAACATAACCCCGGTCGTCGCTGCCTGGAGAAAGAAAATAAGAAGAAAAGAAGTATCATTACCATCCGGAATAAAGACCAATTATGTTGCAGCAGAGCTTTAGTCACCATGAGGGCTCATTGCCATCGTCAAGAGGGTGCAATAGAAAACAATCGGTACCTCAATATGAGAACAGGATGTCCTGTGCAAGAAAAGGAAGCCAAAGACCTTCACCGATTGGCAGGCGTCCCCGAAGGGCCTTGTGGTCTGGAAGAATTGAAAAAGTTTCAAGAGGCCCTCTCGCCGCACTATCAACTGCTTGTCATGTGTCGCCTCAAGCCCTTCTTTCTTATTTTCAAAGGACCAGAGGCCCCCCACCAGATTTGCCTGATCAAAGGCGGCGATCATTACGATGGATGTACGTCGTTTTCTGGTTTTATCAACCGCTCGTATTATTGTCATCTCTGCGAGAAGGGGTACAACACCGACGACGGAAAGCATCATTCCTGTGAGGGTCGCAAGTGTACGGCATGTGTGAGAATGGACTGTCCAGACTATGTTCATGGCACCAGGCCCACCCTACAATGCAGTTATTGTTATACTCGTTTTTTTGGACAGAACTGTTTTACTCATCACAAAAAGGAAAAACTCTGCCAATCTTTCAAGACCTGTCCCCATTGTTGCGCCCATTACAACGTCGTTAAAGGAAAAAAGCATCATTGCGGCTTCGCTAAGTGCGATGTGTGTGGGGAATTCGTAAAGATAGCGGAGCATAAATGTTACATTCAGCCTGTCGCAGAGGAGAAAGAAGAAGAAACCACGGTCATGGATGATGACCCACTGTATTGGGACCAAGAAAATGGCCAGAATGACTGCAAACAGCCCCCACCCCCAACCCTCTTTGTCTATGCTGACTTTGAGGCCATGCGGAACGCTGAAGGAGAATTTAGTCCAAACCTACTCTGTTACAGTACGTCGGAAGAAGACGAGGTGCATGTCTTGGAAGGAGAGGGGTGTCCCCTGGAATTTTTGCATGATTTGGATGACCTCACGGAGGTCCCCGACAATGACAAAGACAGACCCATCATCATCATCTTCCATAACCTGAAAGGCTTTGATGGAATTTTCATCATTAAAGAAATGTACTCCCAACAGAGAGAGGTGTCGGATCAACTCACTATGGGTGCAAAAGTCCTGTCTTTTACAAGTGGTCCCCTCAAATTTGTCGACTCCCTCTGTTTTCTACCGTTCCCACTCGCCGCTTTCCCGTCCACCTTTTCACTCACGGAACTGAAAAAAGGTTGGTTTCCACATCTTTGGAATGTCCCGGAGAACCAGTCGTACGTGGGACGGGTACCCGATTTAGAGTACTACGATCCGGATGGTATGGATGTCAAGAAGCGTGAAGAATTGAAACTGTGGCATGCAGATCAAGTGGCCAGAAACAATGTGTTTGATTTTCATCGCGAGATGGTGGATTATTGCAAGTCGGACGTGGTCCTTCTCAAAGCAGGTTGCGAGAAATTTGTGCAAGAGTTTCAAGCCAATGCAGGCTTTAACCCATTTGAAAAGTGCGTGACCATTGCCAGTGCGTGTAATCTCTACTGGCGCAAACACCATGTGAAACCAGACCAGATTGCCGTGGAACCACCTCAAGGTTGGCGAGGGCCCGAGTCAACCAATCGCAAGTGGCTCTGGAATGGTTGTATTGGGAGGAAAGTAAGATTGAGAAAGAGGGGGCATCCGCTGATCGAATCAAACATGTACGCAACGGAGGCGAACAAACGGTCCTCACCCCTGCCGCAGCCTATTTTGTGGACGGCTTCGATGCTGAAACCAACACCGTCTATGAGTTCCATGGCTGTTTATTTCATGGATGCCCTAAGTGCCATCCCAATCGAGATGACAAGCATTACTGTTCCCCGGACAGAACCCTGGAAGAATTGTACCAGGCCACCTGGAACAAGACCTGTTGTCTTCGCCTGAATGGTTACATAGTGAAAGAATGCTGGGAATGTGAGTGGAAGGCAGAAAAAGAAAGCGACCCAGGCGTACAAACCTTCTTACAAAGTTTTGAGCTAGTCCCACCCTTGAACCCCAGAGAAGCATTTTTTGGTGGACGGACCGGGGCTGTGGCCTTACACGTTAGGGCCGAGGACAACCAAGAAATAAGATATATTGATGTCACGAGCCTTTATCCCTTCGTAAACAAGACGAAATGTTACCCTACTGGACATCCTCACATCATCACTCAGCCAGCTGATCAAAACATTTATTCGTATTTTGGAATCGCCTTGGTCGATATCCTTCCCCCTGCCAACCTATTTCATCCCGTCCTGCCTGTCAGAAGAGGTGGTAAACTGGCCTTTCCCCTGTGTGCCACCTGTGTCCAAGAAGAACAAAGTAAGCCCATGCTCGACAGAAGACATGTCTGTCCCCATTCCGATCAACAACGTATGCTCAGAGGCACGTGGTGCACGCCGGAACTTCAGAAAGCCGTGGAAAAAGGGTACATTCTTCACAAAATCCACGAGGTGTGGCACTTTCCAGCCGAGCAACAGGATACGGGTCTCTTTGAAGGGTATGTGAATACATGGTTAAAACTCAAGCAAGAGTCAGCAGGCTGGCCCGGTTGGTGTAGAACAGAAGAAGAGAAACAGCAGTATCTATCCAATTATCGGGCAAGAGAGGGCATTCAGCTGGAGTATAGGAACGTGAAAAAGAATCCAGGACGAAAAGCCACAGCCAAACTAATGCTTAATAGGTGCGTAAGGGTGGTTGTAGGGGAGGGGCATAAAAGGGGGAGAGACTGATTCTGTCGTTTTTCTTTGCAGCTTTTGGAGCAAATTTGGAGAAAGGATGAATAAGCCACGAACCACAACCATTCAGCAACCCTCCCAGTTGTTCAGTCTCCTCACCAATTCTACCTTGAATGTAAATACATTACGAATCTGCACGGATGAAGTCATGGAGGCCGTCACCACCTCCATCGAGGAGAATGTCAACAAAGGTAGCAAAACGAACATCTTTATAGCAGCCTTCACGACCTGTCACGCGCGTTTAACCCTGTATGAGTCCTTAGATCTTCTTCAAGAGCAAGTGTTGTATTATGATACGGACAGTGTCATATATCTTTGGGAGCCTGGGAGACCCTCCGTACCAGTGGACGACTACCTTGGATGTATGACGGACGAGTTAGAGGGAGATGTGATCCAGGAGTTTGTCTCGGGCGGAGCAAAAAATTATGGGTATATCACGCGTGGTGGAAAGGTGGAGTGTAAAGTGCGCGGGTTTACCCTCAATGTGCGTGGGACTGCCGTGCTGAATTATCACACCATGAAAGCCAACATCCTTGCCGAATTAGATGACCCCCAGGATGAAAGAAGAACCATCTTAGTCAAAGATCCATATTTTTTTCAACGGGATGTACCCAACAAACGTATTAGGTTGACGGAACGCGTTAAAAAATACGGTTTAGTGTTTGATAAAAGGGTCATTGACCTCCCCACCAAACGGTCCTATCCCTTTGGTTATTCGCGCATTCATCATGAAGTCGATCTTTTGCTTTCGTTATAACAATGCCAATAGTTTTGAAAGGGCGAGTTCTCACTAGGAGACCTCACACGTCCCCATTGTAAATAGGACATGGCAGTGAATGAAGGGAAGAGGTTGCATGGCGACGCAGTTCCCTTAATTAAATACTTGACAGTTGTTTTAAAAAAACATAGTGTGTATTATTGAGTGAGGGTATACAATTAATAAGGACACTCTTGTTTAAAACACACAACACACTTTTTATTCATTTTATCAAAAAACACATTATAACTTAAGACGTCTCTTGGCTTGCATGATTTTTTTCACCATTTTTTCAGTCAATTTTTTCTTGCCTGGCAATCGATCAATGGCACGGATCATGACGTCATCAGCTTTCCATTTATCTTGCAAATTCTTGGCTTTACTGTAAGCGATATCGTGCTGTTTAGCAATTTTGTCTAATCGATTTATCCCAGGATCCCCTCTTGCTAAACGTTTGGTCAACTGGGTCCCAGGCCCTGCGTAGTGATATCCGGGGATGTGGAACTCGATCCCAGTCTTGCTCAACAATTTCTGAACATCCAACTTTCCTCCCCATTGACGACGTCGCCTTTTACTAGAGGTCTTGCGTTTACGAGTTGTCCTTGCCATAAAGTTGTCGTTGTAGGGGGGTTCCAAATGGTTTCCAACCTGCGGCTGGTTTCAATTTCTGTACGTCAGCTTTTCTGGATTTACGACGGAACGATTTAAACACGTTGCGGGCGATTTCCTTGGGTGTATCCACGGTTGCTCACCCAAAGCCCCTGAGATAGGAAGTTCTTCAGCTAATTCTTCTCCACCTATTAGTTCTGGGGTGGATTTCGGTGGTGTAAAATACAGTCGCTTCTTGTTAGGTGTTTTTTTTCCTTTGGGCGTGACGGCTAAGGAGACTCGTTTCTTTTTCGGTGCCCCTGGTCCTTTAGGAGTAGAGGACTTGGATAAATTAGACGTGCGTTTCGTTGGACCACTTGAAGACGCTTTCCTTTTCACGCCTGCTGTTGTAGTAACAACTGGATAGGGAGATGAGGGGGTCTGTTTTATACGTTTTCGGGATGGTAATAATTTAGTCAACAAGGTGTGCATAGGTCCTGCGGCTAGATTCATTTCATCCTCATCCTCTTCCTCAACATCTCCTCCACCAGTTCCCACACGACTTCCACCTGGTTGACGAACGCGTTTAGTCCACTGTCTTAGTTCTCTGCCGACAGCTTTTAACTGAGGTCGTTTCCACGCATCTGAGGATGGACTCGTTAACAAGAGATGATGTGTGGCTGCAAGTTCCGCTGCTTTGTTTAAACGACTGTCTTCCAACAAGTCAATTTTGTAATGGTCTCGTAATCGTAAAAACGCAACTGAGTCTTGCACGGGGATACTTTTCATGTCCTCAACCATCTTGACTGATTGACCTCTAGGTAGGTGTGGTCTGCTTTATACTCGTCGGAAAAACCATGTTACTAGCTCTTTGAGTTTAGCCCAGGTCACTTTTTGTTTCATTATCTCTCTCAGTTCTTTAAGCGTCACTAGAATAGCCCGTAACGTTTGCAGTAAGCGAACCAACATGTCCACGAGTTGCGGTCTCATCTTGGTTTAGCATGTCGGTTAGAAAACACACGCTATTTATATAGGCGCTGGCTACACTCATAGCATCGATGTAATTCTTTCCATACTAGATTGCCGGCTCCTAATTGATGAATCATGGTGTGTCGTCGACGTTTCGCCGAATTTCTAGGATTGGCAATGAATCGTAACGCGGATGCATGAGGTCTCATTCTCTTCAAGGTGAACTTTCCTTGAGGTACAACACCACGTAAAGTATTCAGGACTAATTCACTCACTGCATTGATTTGATCAATATTCGCATACCGTAATCGCTGTTGACGTTTGTGAGCATTGGCTTCGTTGAGTACACTTTTTAAAAACGGAGCTTGTCGACTCATACGTCCCTCCATCCTGTCTGTCATCTTTTCGTGTCATGATACGGTCTTTATAGTTACCGGCGGCGTCTACGAGTGGCTGCTTCCAATCCTTTCTTGACACCATAACTGGCAGCACCCCCGAAACTCCCGAGAGCAGCTGCTTTCCCTGCTGCGGCTAGAGCTGGTAAAGCAAGGGCGAGTAAGGGAACAATACCACCTTTTTGAAACCCCACACCAGGTGGACGACGGCGTCTAATCCCTCTTTGTTTACGTTTGCCTTTGGTTCTTCTGCCCATGATGAACGCAATGATTCAAGGTAGGTGTACGCGTTTATTTATAGGGTTTTCCTACTCTCGTCAATAATTTGTCCTCTCTAAAAGTATGCATCTGTGGTCGCCCTTCTCGTTTGGTCAAATGACTCCACAATCTGTAGCGATCATCCGAGGCAGGATGAAGATCCAACAATAAATAGCCAAAGGGACGTGTAGTCAATCGTCGAAAGAGACTTAAGACGGTGCGCCATCGTTCTGGAAAGGCTTGTAATAACACTGTACGAATGCCGGTTTGATCACGGGGGTTCTTGAAGGCCACCAAGTAATGAGCATTTCGATTAATGGTTTTGGAAAATTTACCCGGTGGAAATAAATCTTGGGAAAGATACAACACGGTTACTCCCCGATGATGAGAATCTTTTGTAAATAAATCCAACACGCGTTTATCACTTCCACCTTCCTCCATTAAATCATCCAACACCAATATCCCATGGTCTTGAGGTTTAAACCATTTGATCAATCCACCTTCCTCCGGTATTCCACGATGAAAACGAATCTTGTCCTGCTGTTGCATTCTCTCAAACCTTGGTTGCCAACGATCATAACAATACACCATCTTTTTGGGAGGGGGTGAAAAGAGTTTCTTCTCTCGTAACAATTGTTCCACTAAGTCACTTTTTCCACTGCCCGAGGGTCCGGCCACAATCACGGTGGCTGGTTGACGAATCATCTCTTCTGTCAAGTGTGTTTGTTGTCTTTTATACCTTGTTTCTCACACCTCCCAAGGTGCGCGAAGTCGCCTGTAATGACCCGTGGCCCCTTTCGCACCCATGCGTTTGTACCGTTTGCTTTTACCCAGTTGATACCCGATTTTGGCGGCTTTTGACAAGACCGTTAACAGTCCACCCCCTCGAAAAGGGCGCTTTAACCTTCTACGACGACGTTTTTGTTTGGGCATACTGACCAATATTCTCGATACAAGCGAGGGGATACTGTCTCGATTACCAATTCCATCTCTTCCCTTAAATAGGTTACACCCATTGTGTCCATATACTGTTTCAGATCAGACCATCGAGTTTGTCGAGCTAATTCGACTACGTGATGCCAGTGCACCCCATCCCATGGTACTTGGAAAAACATTTCGAGGGGATGTTGTAAGAAATACAAACATTCTTCCATGACGAACGCTTCAAAGACTCGTTGATGATCACTTCGTGTGATCATGACAAAACACCTCTTGATACAGACGGGGTGAGACTGACTGAATCAATTTTTCCAAGACCTCCCTTAAGAAGGGTTCACAATGCAAGAACAAATACCATTTCAGTTGCCTCCAGCGGTGGGATCTGGCAAACATGAGAATTTGTTGCCAATCTGATTCATTCCATGGGCATGACATGTCAAGGGATTGATCACCGTATTGGATATACACAGACACCTTGTGCAACGCCAATGCGTCCACCACCCTTTGATGCTCACCCCGCGTAAGCATGATACAACTACACAAATTTCACACATGTGTTTCTTTTATTCATTCAACACACTGAATGGCACAAAAAGCACATCGACTCACACTGCTTTGACCCCTACTGGGTGAACCATTAAGTGTATCGTAAAGTTCTTCTTTAATCAAACGTTTTAAATCTTGAGCCACTCTCCTATCATTTATCACTAGATTATAACCATTCCATCGTGACAGAAATTCTTGAAACGTACATCCTCGCGCTTTGGCTTTGAGAAACATCAGAACATAATGACCACAGGTTTGACTGTCAAGGGCTTGTATCGTCTGGTCACTTCTGGTCAAGTATTTCCATTGAGCCCACCAAGCGTGTAAGTCAGGGTTCGTGTACACGTGCAAGGGCAATCCATAACTGTCAAAGACTTCACACTCGTTCTTCTCTGTCCAGAGGGCTAACCAATGCTGTCCGGGTTCCCCTGCAGGGTCCGTATTGACGATGTAAGCTGCACGAGTGGTGTGGGAGGGATGACGCGGTAACTGGTCGGCGGGAAACACCCCTTGAAACACGCGACGTAATTCTCGATCCTCCATGGCTAGGGTTCGTAGCACGGTATCACTGAGAGCCACAAATTCCATGTCTTAGCGATGAATGGAATAGAGGATCCCTCCGTAGACATCAATCTCATATAGATTTTCGTACTCGCTCCAGATCACCACGGTGATATTGTGATCGATTGCTTCACGGAATTCAATGACATACCTCACATTGCCTGTCTGTCTAGTATTTCTGGTGTGAGGGTTATCTGCATCTCCACTGGGAACATTATTGAACATGAACAGGGTACAATTTTTACCCTGTCCCCAATCTGAGGGCAGAATCATGGTGGGTTTGTGGCTTTTATGAGCACCCATAGCCGTCACCAACCGATCATACCCCAACGCTTTTTTCCCTTTACCTCTTTCTCTAGATGTTTCAGTACATTTGTTCTTTTTCCTTGTAGAAACAAGGACAAATCATATTTTTCATTTTACCTTTGTGTCATTTGTATTGATTTCAAGTTACCATCCAGTGCACTCTGACATTCGCCTTCTAATTCTCCGCTGTCCTTTGATGTTGTGAACGCGCATCCTGTCTGGTTTCTCGATTGAAATTTTCCATTTGTTCGTTTTCTCTTCTCCACCTGAAGCATGAAGCTTCATGTTTCATTTTTATATCCCGGCGATAGAAGGTTTTAGTGCAAGCATTGCAATGAAATTCTTCTTTTATGCATGTAGTTTCATGTGGCGTTTCAAAGCGTCTTCCCGTCCACACTTTTCCAAACACCGTGCATTCTATCTTTTTATACTTCTTTGGTGGAGGAGGTGTTTTATATGATGTTATCTAAACAAACAGAAAAAGGCCGCGTTGAGGATTGCGAGCCAAATTATTTACTACTATTTGAATGTAATATAGAAGCAAATAACCTCATATGTTTACCTGCAATTTTAGATCCGCCCCCTCGATGATCCTATATTTCCACACATGTTACACGATGAGCTATAGAGATTTCTTCCCATTGTTTTAAGGTAAGCTCATCTATGCCAAGGTAGTTGGACATTTCTGGTAAACCCTTAATTGTTACATTGACTTGATTGATTGAAGCAAATTTGTCAACTTTTAAACTTTATTCGATGAAAGGTTGCTTTTTTCAGTCTATGTTATCATAGTTATACAGTTTTCGCTTAAGGGAGTTAAATTTTATTCATAATCATCCCTATTTATAGATGGTTATTATTTGTGAGATTTATATAAGCCTCGCTAATATGTTTTTTATCATATGCAACTTAACGTGAGAAGTATGTTTAAGCTTGGTACATCTGACGCGAAAATAAAGTGTGACTACGTGGAGAGGTAAAGTGCAAATACATGTTAGGAAATATTTCGAAAGCAAGTATGATAAGGAAATATACCCCAGCAAGAAAGGTATCGCTTTCACTGTACCAGAATGGAGAGATTTAAAAAATCAAATTTCTGTGATTGATGAGTGCATTGAATGCAGTAAAAACATGCTACGAGAGGAAGCAGGAAAAATTAAACAAGAGTTTAATCGAAGAAATGTACGACAGTTACCACCACCAGATCTCTACAATGGGGATGGATGCGAACATACTGTTTCAATTTCAAGAAGAAGAGAAAATGCCACACCAACAGCAGAATTACGTTTATGACAACCCAATTGGTTTCCATCAGAAAAGGGGGCAACAGTTTTATTTACCTCTCCCAGACACCTACAGTGCCGATGCAAATGTACCCTTCCAATTTCAAGGAAAGTAGTGGAAAATACCAGCATATCAAAGGCAAAATGAGGTGAGTGAAGATGACGAGCGAGAAAATAACCTTCAGAGGCTGAACAACAGTGTCATAAATGAACTGTTAAAACTAAGTAGGACACAACAGGATAAAAATGGTATTTGTTAGTTTCAGTGATGTTACGTTTGAGATAACCCATGTTTTTTTTTCAGCAAGTGAATTTTTTCTTCATTTTACTAGAATTTGAATTGAAAATAAATAAAGATGCTGAAAAGATGTGAATTTGTGTGGGTGTGTTCTTTTTTTCTTACGAAACTTTAAGATGTAACTTTGGCGCCAAATATTGGCGCCCGAATCGTTAAGGATGCATACATTTTTTATTCTGCTCCCTTTATTTATTTATTTATTTTTTAATTACCTTTTATGATTTACATTTTAAGATTGAAATATTTGAAATGCAGTTATAACACTATTATCAAAAAAAATACAGTACAGGTAAGGAAATGCTAGCATCTAAACACCAGTCTGAGGGCTAATCAGTCATGGCAGTTCTTCCCTTTGAAACCGCAGATGTTTTGTTATCGATAAAACAGGCAGCTCCTATTACTGAACGGCATATTGATACAACGCAATTTCTACATAAAAGTAAATTCCGTAGAAGCTTTAATTTAACTGCTACGTTGGGATTGTTATCAAGGATAACCTGGTTTTGCCACCTGGACGTTGAGTTAATTGAGAAAGCATGGAGTCCTTCGCGTGGAGAGTATTATCTGTATGTCTTTGCTATTGGAAAAAATATTGGACGCGACCCGTGGGGATTTGAATGTAAACAAATCGCCATATTCTACTCCTACAAGCCATCGCTATTAGACAAATTTCGAATAGTTACAACATATCCTTATTCAAAATGTTACGATGAGTTTATCACCAGTCGAAAACCGTACAGGTTTTATTAAAGGAACAGTCAGACAAACCAACAAACGGCTCTATTAGGAGCCACCACCTGTTACGAAAAGTTATAACCAAGTTCTGATTAATATATTATTTACCTTGAATGGTCTGATCATAATGCGTCATGTTTCAATACTCAGTTGGTAAATCTATGCGTGCCGTCGTAAAGGTAAAACAAAATGATCATCGCTAGTCAGTGACTTTATTTTTATTGATACGCTAAGTTCTATTTTCAATTTGCTGAGCTACACACCTTTTTTCGCTGAGTTCATTCCACCCAAACTCCAAATTTATTTTTGACAATTATTACGCGGAGAAAATTAAATTATAGCTGCTTAGCTACGCAATTTTAAACGCGGGACACAAAATTATTACAAGCACGTTTTTCGCTATTGCAAAGTATTGCATTAGCCACCAAATCTTTTATTCGTTTAAGGGATTAAGTGGTCACCCAGCTGTTGAATCCATTCTTACATTAATATACTACAATTCACAATAACAAACTCTTTTATTGAATTTCCTTTTTACAAATGGGACGCTGGTCCGCGATTTTATAAAGGTAAAACTGAGGTAAGCGAAGTTAACTCGTACAAAATTAATTACACGGTCACCAGTTTAATTGCTTCAGTGCAGCAAAAACAACAGTATGAAAATGATGTCTTTGGAGAAATTGGGGATGTTAGCGATTCCCAATCCATCAGCAGCATTGCACTATGTACCAAAATCCCATGGTTGTTACGAGGCTATAGATGAGAGGGCATATCAATTGATGAGAGCTGTATACAGGGAACACCATCGAGTAAAATTTCGGTACGCTGGTCGTTTTTAATGTGACTTTTATCGATTTTAAATGGCAATCCTTATACATAAATTTGGTTGTTGATTTAGATACACACCGGCACTGATTCGATGTTTTAAAGAAATTCACTGGCAACCGAGTACTAAAATATGGTTTTCTAATTTGGTTATATCATGGCTAGATCTGCAAGGTCGGTTTTTAAATAATACCGTTTTTTCTTTTCGTTTTTAAATGTTTAGATCACCCGTCAAGCTTATTTCAAAAGTGTATGAAGTAATCGAAAGACCCTCAGACTTAATTATGTTTTATTTACTGTAAAACGACGCTGAATGACATTGTCATACTTCGAGACTTGGATTGGCCCGAGGAGTTAAAACTTCTGTTACTATTATTAATAGAATTCTATTTTCTAGACAATCCCTATGATATAAACTTTATCAACGTATAATTAAAAGTGATTGTAATTAAATGTTTCTGTTTTACTAGAGTGACTGCAGGATATTCTATGTCGTCCATACTGTCCCTATACGAACTGGTGTTTTTTTATCGATCGGAGTGTACGTGTATTAATCGAATTATTACATTGCAATTGGTTATTGAAGACTGTTTAGTTTTGTTTTATTCACAACGAGCATTTCACCCTTTAGAAGGCAATCAACGATTTTTCCGAGTTTATGCGCATTGAACAACAGAGCATCCAATTTTATTTGCAGATTCGTTTTAGATGACATTCATTGTAAACCTGTTTCCTTCAATAAAACGCAACACACAATAACAGTCTTTTCTTTCCAATATGAAGTTCTACGGACTTGTGGATGCTAACAACAAACCCTTTGGAAGACTACTTCCAGTTGAAATCCAAGTGATTATTATGTCATGGGCTTCCGTAGCTGAAACCAGGGACAAGCGGAAAAAAGTCTTGGCTCAACTCGTTAGAATTCCAGTTTGCCGCAACACACATATTCCTAAATATGTGAACATCACAAGACAGGGTTTTCAAAGATGGTATAGAACAGTCTTGGTTCCGTTTGGAAATCTTAATCAATGTTCTCATTGCTCCAGAAGGCAAGAACAACAAGTTTCGGTTAGTGTGTTACCTCCTGGTTTGGAACTGTACAAAACATGACATCACAGCTAAAAACTACTTTTGTTTTTCTTGCAGATTGCTATGATTGCAACCATCGACTAGAATAATGAAACGGCTCTACATGATGCCCGAATTGCACACATTGTTCATTTGTTCCGCCTTTCTCATCCTAACATCCCACTACATCGTCCTCCAGCTCGTGGCCTCAAGCGTCCTCCTAACATACAAGACTACCATCTAGATGTTTTACTTACTTATTTTTATTTTTTACCCTTGCTGTGTTGCAATTGGTCGTGGTAAATTTATCAAAAGAATATCTATGAATATAACCTTAACTAATTGAAATTGTGCTCAGTTTGACCATGGATCGCGACCAACAAACAGAACTTTGGATCGAAAGAGCGCTCGGTGAGGTTGAGAGAGATCTTTCTCTTCCCAACAACTCTTTAGTTGATGAAACACCGTTACCGAAGATTAGAGAGGGAGTGAGACTGAAGACGATGGAGGTCCAATTGGACCAAAACTTCATGGCGAGAGTGCCCAACAACCTTATCAAACATTCCAGGGAGCTAAAACTCCGCAAAAGAGTTGCCGAGCAAGAAGAAACCATCTCACTCCTCATGAATGGGATAGACTTACTTCTGGAGAAGTAAGTTAACGTCAAATCAAAAACGGCTCCATTAGGAGCCACCAAATATCATGAAAGCAATGATCAACGAGTTCTGTACACGTTTTATGAACCTGGAAACGTGCTTTATAAAAACGCGCCAATTTAGTCCGCCAAAACATGATGTATTCAAATTTATCCAATTCAACTGTTTCATGAGCGTTTTTAACACTTAAAGCAAATTCACCCAATTGTAGGAGAAACAGAAGGCTCCTCTAGGGCTATCAAATGGTGTTTAAGGCAATGATCAACGAGTTCTGTACGCGTTTTGTGAGAGTAACTTGATAATGATAAAATTCCGCCAAAAGTGATCTGCATAATTATTCTCAAATTTGGTGACCAACAAAGACTAACACTTAACAAAGGTCACTGCGTTAAGCAAAAGAAAAAAGGTGCTATTGACCTGTAAATTGAGTACAAATCAATATAAGTTTGAGTACAACGGTGTAAGTTTAACTTTAACCCATACAACAGTGATCACGTAGCCATTTCTACACCACCACATGATGCTAAGTGAATAATTATTACCTACATGAATTACTCTTGTATCCGAGTGAGAGTGGGTATGGGAAATTGAAATAATAGTTCCCATTCTTCCTCGGTTAATCCGAGCTGATTAGCGAATTGCAGATCTACGCTTCAATCATTAAAAATTCTGCCGCTTTGTCTATTTACATCATGGCTGTCAACAGATGTAAGTCGTTGTTCACACTGTTCGCGCCTTTTTTGCGACAAAATGTTAATAGATCCGTTAATTTATTTTAGAAAAGGGATTTTCTTTTCAAATGAGTTGCGCTAAGATTTAGAAGCAGAAATGGATAAAGTGTGATACAATTTGGTAAGCGTAGCTCCGGGTGTAAATATAGTGTGTCTTTTTTCATAATTGTAAATAAGATTTTTACCGTAGCTTGATGTAAATATAATTTTTTCTGAAAGAGATTTGCGTCCCTTCGTTTTTCTATTTTCAAAAAGTTTCAAGTCTTTTTTCACCGTCACTTGTTGTTGTCTTTTTATATGAGTGATGTAAAGTATAATTGTTGTACAGCAAGACAAATGGGTGGAAAGTTATCTCACTTTTCAAACGTCCTAATTGTAAAAGGTTTATTAATGAAATGATTTGATGTAAATATAATTTTTTCTGAAAGAAATTAGCATGGCGGCATCCTTCCGTTTTCCTATTTTCAAAAAGTGTCAGGTCATTTTCACGGTCCGTTTTTGTTGCCTTTTTATATAAGTGATGTAAAGTATGATTGTTGTACAGCGAGACAAATGGGTGAAAAGTTATCTTACTTTTCAAATATCCCAGTTGTAAAAGGTTTATTAATAAAATGAATTGAGTGATAATGTGGATCATTTATTGATAGACGGGAATAACATTGACGTAGAATTGACGTCAATAACAACACGATTTCACACGGTATTGACGTAAAATAAACGTAGATGACCCTGGTGACGTCAAGGCTTTTTCTTATAAAATAGTCCACTACAAGTTTTCTAATCGTATCCCTGTTGTGCTGCATAGCTTGCGAGGCTATGAACCTCATCTGATCATACAGAGGTTGGGAAAATTAAAAGGAAACCTATCACCTGTATACCCAACAACTCGGAAAAGTACATTTCTTTCACTGTGGGAGATTTGGTGTTCATTGACTCCCTGCAATTTTTGAACGTCTCTCTTGAGAGGCTTGTCTTCAATCTAGCAAAGGAGGGAGATGTTAGGTTTCGCGTACTAAAGAAATATACAGCTGCTGAAAAGGCACAGTTATTATTGAGAAAGGGTGTATACCCGTATGAGTACATAAGTAGTTTTCAAAAAATTTCAAGAAGCAGACCTCCCACCTATGGAGGCATTTTTCAGTACTTTACGAAACGAAGGTATCAGCTTAGAGCATTACACACATGCACAAACTGTGTTTAGAGAGTTTCAGTATCAATCACTGGGAGACTATCACGATCTTTACCTCAGATCAGATGTCTCATTGTTAGCTGACGTCTTTGAAAAGTTTCGCGATATATACTTAAACTATTACAATCTAGACCCAGCACACTTTTACACTTCCCCTGGTCTGAGTTGGCAGGCCTGTTTAGGAATGACGATTATGGAAATGGTATAACTCACAAACCCTGACTGGTACTTGTTTATCGAGGAAGGTTTGAGAGGTGGAATTTCAATGATCTCGAATAGGTATAGTAAAGCAAACTGCCCTTATGTAACGGGTTATGACAAAGATCCGGAATCAAATGATAGTATGTACTTAGACACTAACAATTTATACGGATGCGCCATGGGTCAACCGCTACCCGAAGGCGGATTTGTCTGGTTAAACGAGGAGGAAATTATAGATTTAGATTTGGCAAACATCGGCGATGACGGTGAAGAAGAACATATTCTTGAAATGAACTTGGAGTACCCATCTGAACATCATGATATACACTCAGATTATCCTTTAGCACCAGAAAAGTTGAAAGTCACAACCGATATGCTGTCTCCTTATTGTCAACAACTGGCAAGGGATTTACGCTTGAAATCTGGATCAGTCTCCAAACTTGTTCCAAATCTCGACGACAAGACATAGCACATTGTACACTATCGTAATTTAAAACTTTATCTTACTCTTTGTCCATTGGGTCCTCAGCTTTCAACAGACCTCGTGGTTAAGCAAATACATTGAATTTAATACAGAGAAAAGAAAGCAAGCTGTCAATGACTTTGACAAAGATTTCTTCAAATTAATGGTAAACTCTGTCTTTGGCAAGACAATGGAAAACTCAAGAAAACGCGTGAATGTTAAATTGGTGAATGACGTGAAACAACTGAAGGAACTTACCGCTTCCCTTTCCTTCGGTCACTTCAGAATTTTTAGAAAGGAATTGGTCGCGGTCAATATGAAGAAACCCACATTATAGCTCAACTGACCCATCTATGTTAGTTTCGCCATACCGCTGCTGGTACGTTTTCACCCTCTAACCCTCTAAAACATCTTACACCACGTTTACTCTGGTCTTAAATGCTTTTTTACCGAGTGCTTTTGCCCCCTGTTTCAGGCGAGGTACTGCCCAGCGAAACCAACCCATAAAGATGGACCCTACCCCATATTCTCTTTGATATCGACCTCCATGGAATACAGGTACGCTTCCTCCTTTTTGCTTCGCTTGATTTAAATAATATTCTTCATATAGCTTATGATTTGGAGTATGAAGTTTCTTCCTCTCATTGTTCAAAGTAATTGGGTTTACTCTGACGGAAATGAAGTGTTAGTAACACTTTTCCAAACTCAAATGACACAGACTCACCAGTGTCACGCTTTATATTTATTTCAATAGCGCATAGTTTCAAACACCTTTCTGGCAACCGGGATGTATTGCAGGTGTGGAAATGATTTGCTGAGTCGCTGACCATCGATTACCTGTACTTGGACAACGCGTAGCAAAGGTACAAGTGCGTTCCTAACGTACTGTGCTTTGACAACGTCACAATAAATGAATAGGTCGTGTAAACCATCTTCTATATCCGCTTCTCTTTCAGCCGTAACCGTTCTTTAAATAACACGAGGCTTAGAAAAACCAAGCAAATATGAAATATCTCAAAAATGGATTTCCGTGTTATTTTGTACATGAACGGTAACCTTTCTCCTGCGCGGATCAAAGGTAAATTTCACGTCATCTTTGAAACGTTGATTCGTTGTGACAAGCTCGTTCATTTTAGCGATAAAATCCTCAATGGTACAATAATGACCCGATGGGATGATCAATACTCCCCATATGGGAAATTCTTCATTACGAAGTAGGATGCGATTCATAAAATCCCCTCTAAATGTTGTTCCAGCTATGAGGGTAATGAATTTCTGTCAACGCTACTTCCCACTCTCCCTCCAGAGTAATGGTCTGAGGTAAACCAACTCGGTACTCAGTTAACGTGTTATCTAGAAACGTATCCAGCCTACTATCACTGGGTAGATGAGGGTAAAACTGAGTTGTTTCCATGCTTTCTAGTGATCAAATGGTCTTTCTCCAAAGGGAAATCGAACTTTATAATAGAGCACTCAAAGACCATTTCAGCAGTTTCACTTCATTTTATTGAACCCATAAATATGTTAAGGTACGCAAAAACAACCAATATTTTGAATTATTTTGAGTGTTATTTTATTTACGCAAAAGTGTGCAAGGTTTATTATACTTTGTTAAAATCTGTCTTTTGTTCTTATTAATTGGTCGCACGGGTTAAACAAAGGACTTTTACTTGACCCAAACAAAACCTTAACAGAACAACAAAGTTTCCCCTTCAAAATACTGTTTTATTAAGCTTCTATGTTTTCAATATCTAATTTGAGTTGGCTTGCGTTTTAGTGACAGAAACCCTGTCCATCGAGATCTCCTGATCAAATCATTTAGTTACTCTTCATAGTAGTATAGCAACCGCTTGGGCATGAAAAAACGAATATATAATGACGTAGGTTATTTGGGCGCTGTAGAGGCGCTTGGGCATGAATATATAATGAGTTAGGTTATGGCGGGCGGTGTAATGGGTATAAATTGTGAATAAATGCATATATAATAAGGTAGGTCGAAAAGGACGGCTGTTCAGGCTTTTTATCGATTACTTGTCAACTAATCGATAAAAAGACTAATGTGTATATAATGAGGTAGGTTGAAGATGAGTTGCAGTACTGGTAAGACTGTAAGTAATTAGGTTTGTATTAATAAGAAAATAATGTTTGTTTATTTTATTTCATGATGGCAGAATACGAGTCTGGTTCTGTTACGGAGAGTTGTAGAGAGTCTGTGGACGACATCGTCAGTGGAGAGGATTTGGGTTGCGACGAATTTTCCGTGTGTTTCATATTCCGTGTAGATTCCGGATTAGCTGCAAACGAATTAGTTACTGCCATCAAAGACGGCAGTTTTGATAAAAAAAAAAACTTGCTGTTGTTATTCGACATCTTGTAGATCAAATCGGTCTGCAAAAGCATTGTCCGGGTATTGAGCGCTTGAGGATGAATAAATGAATATAGAATGAGGTAGGTTATGGCGGGCGGTTTAGTGGTGTTACGCGATATGTATTCGTTATGCTGATGGTGTTTGCTTTATAATTTCGTGTGTTGCTTGCGGGATATTTTATTACAGGAAGGTAATTATGGGAGACAATGGTCAAGCCAATGTGCATTGTCGATGTGTTGATGGTAACAGGCAACAGAAGTGTTCTGTTGCCTGTTGCTGCTCAACCTATTGGAAGTCTTCTTCATTCTTGATCAATTGTGTGTTTTAGTCTCTTCCCTTAGTTCACAGCCACGTAAGGTGACTAGAACGAAGTTAGCTAAAGGCGTGGATCGCTCTTTGTTTAGAGAGAAGCTTATGGATATACGAATGCTAAGAGATCTTGACTGGTCACTGTCAATGAAAATTTATTTTGCAAACCTTCATTGATTCAGAACGACGCTAGAGATCATAGAAGTATACCTAGATGGAAAACGAAAAGGAATGTGGCCCGTAGCAGTGTTTGTATGTTTTATGAACCGTGCATACAACAATGGAAACCTATTCAGACATTGGCCCGTGGCATTGTTTGTCCCTTTTATTAATCTTCCAGTGGCAGTTAGTTAAATCGGTAACGTGTCCACCTTTCAGTAGTTATTTTCAGTGCAATGGCAAACTAATAATTTACTGGTATTTAGATCGTCGCTTGACCTCATTCGACTGGTCCCAGATGTCGATTGGAGACCCTCATTTACCGTCTGGTTTTTGAATTTTATTTAGAGAAACCCTGGAAAGGCTTCCTTTTATCAGAGACTTAGAGAAAACACCGGGCATAAAAATTCTTTTAATTTCGTTGTGAAAAATTCTTGTTTGTTTATTTTAGACATGTTTTGAAGGACATCAGACGATGGAAAAAGAAAAGTTACTGTCCATTTACTAAATGGTTCAATTTTTACAAAAATAATTGTAGTCACTGTCAATGAATATTCGAGTTTAAGTTAACAATAGATGGATTAAGAATGACTTGGAAACAAGAAAAGTGCTTCTTTCTGGAATTTAGGAAGAAAACGTGCTTGTAAGATTGCGAAATGTTGTAAAACAGTAATGTTAGGGTGTGTTCTAAGCACATGGAACGAAGAAAAACGAATCAGAACGCGGCAAGACTCAGGGGAACTGACATAAACCAATGATAGACTACAAGTGTGTTGGATGTATATGGACGACGCTAAACGAAGCATCGGTTCGCTCCTTGAGTAAGTTGTTTTCGCTAGCGGTCTAGATTCGTCTACATTTTTCTACGATGGCACGTTCGTTACCTCCATTGAGACCACGTCCTCAGCTTCACCGAGAACCTCATGAACCCTCAAGTCCTCTTTCCCTACAGCAACAGGCGCTGGTGGCAGTACCTAACCCCGGAGAAACCGCCCTCCACTTTTTACCACCATGGTATATCCTAAGACAGAAGTTGGAAAACAGAGAGTTTGAAGAAATGCGAGAAAAGTTTCGCAAAGAACATGCGAAAAAATTTAGGTATGTGATGGAGGAGTTAAAATGGGTAGACGATTTGAATTGGACCTGGAGTTTGTTTCCTAGCCACGTGGCGCTGTTAGTACGCTTAGGAATGTAAAGCTATTGAAAAACGTGCACTGGCCGCTTACAGTAATGTTTGGTTTGCAATTATAGAAAGACGTTGACGCAAATTAAATGGATTTTTGTGCGCAATTATGTCATTCTCTCTGCCTGGATGGAAGCTGCTTGGTTGGAGGCTGCGAATGTATAAAGTGTTATAAATTCTGTTGGAGGTTGCGAATGTGTAAAGTGTAAAGTGGTTTAAGTACTGAAATTTTGTTTTGTTTGTTTATAGAAAAACCCTTATGAATCTTCGATTGTTAAGAGATTTGGACGTACAACTATTTATGAAAATATTTCTTGTCAATTATCCTCTATATAATTCCCCTAGAGACACAAATAGGGAGCGATGGCCTATCGATATATTGTGCGGCTTTGTCAACAAAGTCATGGAAACCTTTTCATCGTGAAAAAAACCTGAAAACTTTTTCCTTTATATTCAGTTATATGTAAATTTTGTAAACGAAGTGTAAGAAGTTGTTTTTGTTTTTCAGAGACGTACTTATCCTTTTGAAACCTTGTTCCTGATGTTTCTTGGTCACCTTCATTCACTGCGTGGTTTCTCAATTTTATTTAGGGCATCCTGTGAAAGTATAGAAATGTATGAAGATTTAAATTGGTCTACAAGCCTAATTGTGTTATGATTATCAATGCAGATTGTGTTTTTATTTTCTAGACATGTTGTAAAGGATTTAAAACATTGGAAAAAACAAATGTATTGCCCCTTTAGTAGATGGCTGACCTTTTCCAATTTTGGTCATTGTGATCGCATTTTCAAATGGCATTTAACGTTGGATGGATTAAGAATGGCGTGGAAAGGCCAGCAAATTAACTGGCAGAAAGAAAGTTATTGTATGGTAAAATTGTATTCTAGACCCGCAGGTTTTCTAGTGGAAGAACTCAGTTAATGAAAGTGACTTTTTCCTTTATCTTTTCTAGAAAATCCCTGTTTGAAATCAAATGTCTCCCCTGTTGTCCTTTACAAAGGGGGTACAGCTCCGTGAAATGTCAATGCGATTGCAGATTAGGGGTGTTTAACCTTCTGCTTGATGACTGGATTAAATTTCAAAGCTATGATAATGATTTTGACCCTACTGAAGCCAATAGGCAATTTATTAGAGTGTACAGTGCTATTCCTGATAGAGATGTGTTATTTCAAAACCCTGACGAGTATCCCGAAGAATTACTTGAACGGTTAAACAGGAGGTTTCCCGAAGTGCATTAAACTTGTAAAACGCTTTTGCTTTTATATATTTCAAGAACTACCTAAGAAGAATTAAAATACAGACAATTGTGAAATTTACGCTTTGGAAAAACACAGCAGGTGATGAATTGTGCACACATTGTGTACGCATCGTGAGTTTAAAACTATGTATGGACGACATCACAGATGCTGGTTATTGGAAATATATGAACGCAACACCGTTACAAAAAGCTTAAATGCAACTAAAATGTTTTGTCATGTATCCACGTGTATTTGAAGAATTTTTGGCGAGTCGCAGTATGTGACTCATACGTCGTATTTGTAATGTAAGAAAGTACATTGTAAAAGAACAGTGAAAAGTTTTTGTTTAGGGAGAAAGCAAAAACAACATGAAATAAATGTTGTAGGGAAAGCGGGAAAATAGCTTGAAGCAGGAAAAACGAATTAAAGTATGTAGATGATTTGAATTAGACATGGAGAATGTTTCCCAGCCACGTGCTGCTGCTGTTACAGTCGAAAGTTTCTGTTGTTTTATAGAAAGACGCTAAAAAATATAATGCTGCTAAAAGATCTTGGCTGGCTGCTGTTTCAGATTTTGTATTTTGCTAAAATAGTCGGATTTGTGTTGTAAAAGGGTAATTAACTAAAAAGAAATTGCATTCTGTTTTGTTTTGTAGAGAAACCTTGATGCTAGTAGAATGGTTGCCGTATTTGGAAGCATCTCTTTCTACATTTCGATTTTATATGTTTGTTGAAAGAAACATACTTATTGATGTGGATATGCTACGAGATTTAGATTTACCGCTTTCCGTCAAAGTGGACTTTTTGAATTTTTTGTTTGCATTAGGATTACTGGAAATCTAAGGAATGTAGTCTCGCATGATTCTTAAAATGGTGTTAATCAACAAGTGAAAGTTACACGCAATAATCATTCGGTCTTGTGTTTTATATCTTGCAGACGAATTTTTTTGGAAATCAGGCCTTTGCCGCAATGCCCGTTCAACTTGTGGGCTTATAATGCAGAACGATGCGGATATGAATTTCGCCTTGGACTTTGCCGTTTACTAATACAAGACTACTTGAAGATTATGAACTATGAAGACTTTGACGTTTTTCGGCCTTTAGTGAATTTAATAGAACCTATCCAGATATTCCTGAAAACCATGTATTTATTGTAATGAACCACTGATTTTGATATGCATTTATATATTTCTAGAAAAGTATTTGAACAGTTTGTCTACCGAGAAGAATGCTAGCATACAGGATGGCTAAACACAGCCGATATGGAATTTTGCAATCATTGTCTCAGAATTTTAAACTATAGGTGAACCTTAGATGATTTACATAGTGTTGGATTCTGGAATTGAAGTTTTCTTTCTTTATTTAGCGATACTAAATAAAGGCAATGAGGACTTGAATACTGTTGACAGTGAAATTGAAGGTAAGACTAGACTAAGAAGGGTTTATAAATGTGTTACGAGTGGCGGGTCTTTTATTGTAAGCTCCAACTAGAGTAAACTGGTTTAAAACAGTATACTGGTAAATGCTATGAAATATATCGAAGCCCTATGACCTCTGAAGTATCCGTATGCGATGCTTTCCTCGCGCATATATCCTTGTGAAGGGGAGATAGAGCCTCTGCAAAAAGTTGAAAATAGGTACATGGAACAGTGTGGTGTTTCGGAGGGTTTTAATCCTTCGGAAGATTTTGAGTCTGCGCATGATAAAGCATGGTGTCAGGCCGTAGATACATACATGTTTTGGAAATCTGTTGCGGAGCAGTGTGGTTGTTTGACTCCCCATGATTGTTTTGACGAGCATGGTCATTGGTTTGGAAAATTTGTTAATTACGTGTAAATTAGAGTGAAATATATTAAGCCGTTTAATTCTAACATGGCGTTCACAAGCCGTTGTGGGCTTCATCGGGATGTTGGCTACGTAGGTATTTCTCGAAGGCTGGCGAGCATGAGATTTTATAATCCTAAATATGCGAAAATTTCGCATAGGATGCAGAGTACTTCATAGTTTTTTCGAATCGGCTGTGGGGTCATGTTTGTTGTGTATTTTATCGGGAAATAGTTTTTCCATCTTTCATGTGTTTGATATTTTTATTGTAATGTTAACGTATTACTCATTGAGTTTGTGTGTTGCGTGCAGGCATGTACTTTTTGTTTTGCGTTTTGTGTACACTGGCGAGTTTATTTCTCTTGGAAGTTATTGCAATTTTGTGGTTGTTGATTTAACTTTTAGCTCACGGTTTCTATAGTATTTTTAATTAAAAATTAGTAATGTTTATTTTTTTTAACGAAAAAGCTTCCTTTGATGCCTGATGTTGCTGATGATGTGAAATATTCAGAGATCAGAGATATTCCGTAGGAAAAAGAAGACAGTCAAGCATGAAGATAGTAAGAGAGATGATTTTTGTAATGATTTAATTTTGGTTTTTTCTAATAAAAAGATATTTGAAAGTTGAAGAGTTTTTTGTTTTTATTGGAAGAAAAAAATGGGGTTTGAGGATATTTAGTGGTAGAGTTTTTTTAACTTACGTCTTAGGAAGTGGTATCATTTCTATTTTTTACTCTGCTTCCTTGTCATTGTTAATAGCAAGTTTACACTCGAATTATAAACTGGAAGGAATCAAGAGAAACAACTGGTTAGGTTTTAGGCTAATGATGAAACTTCACCCTAAAACAATTAGCAACGGATGGTAAACATAATTTAATGCGACTCAACAACATTCAAGAGTTGTTGACACAGCTGCTATCAATTTTTTAACTAAATGTAAATTAAAACTTTTATATAAGTTCATCGTCCACTAACTATTTTCTCGCATTTTTCTTTCACGCTGTGTTGAGTTAACAACAAAAAAATCTCTTTTTTCAATCATGGCTTTTTGATTGACTGCCGACGCTTACAAGCAAAGACTAGATGCTCGCAAATCCTTGCAACACACAAACACAAATGTGCCTGCTTTCACCAGAACGCTAAACGAATCGCAATTCGCCACAAGACTGCTAGCCAGAAATAATCAAAACGACAGACCAGACAAACTCATCCTCTTCCACACAGACCACATGGAAAAGGAATCAGGATCTATGCAGCTGGTAAAAGACGGATGGTTCTATTTCGCCCCAGCTGACGACATGAAAAGCGATATCGTTTTGGAATACCAAGCATTCCCTTCCACAGCATTGAACGAGCCGTACACATTCATAGACAAACTCCTATGGCAATACAGACCTGTAATCAAATTCCATCCCGAGAAGAAAATATCCTTGTTGATTCTGAAACTGGTGAAAACCACAATCAACCAATTCTCGTGGGATAACCTGACGGCGTTTCAACAAGGCAATTTGCAAAAAGCACTTGTACACGAGATCGTCTTGGGAAAACAGAGCACCTTTTTCCCAACCCGTCTGTCCGAAAGAGTAGTACATGTACATCAGAGATTTTACAAAGAAGAAGAAAAAGAAGTTACAAATGACAAGATAGCAAAGATCATCAAACAAAGCCTCTTCATGACGAATCAGAAACTATGGGAATCTCAATTCGCGTTTGATGAAATACGCCCAGACAGAGATTCTCTATACAGCATCGTGGAACTGTTGGACGAAACGTTTTTCACCCTAGACGTTCAAGAAAAAAAACATTTGGATCACCAACTTCATGATGCACGACATTGCACGACCGATAAAAGACCTCTTACACTACAGACGACTGTTACCGATGAAGAATTTCTTCGAGACGGAGGGTTCAGTTAAGTAAAAAAGTATCAACCAGGCAGCAATTCGAAAAGGCGCGCTATGAGTTTGTTAACCTCTATAGATTCTTGATTAATATGGAGATGTTTTTACCACATTATGTGTGAAAGAACTTCATAGTTTGCTTTGTTGTGAACTGACGGACTGGTTGCGACCGGCAGAAGAATATTTTTGCAGTCACTGTTTGCGTTTAAAGTAAGAAAGGAGAGTAAGAGTATTGATGGCCGGTTAAAAAACCGGTCGTTTCTCTTTGAAGAAACTTTGTATTTGATTCAGTTGTATCAAGATCGTTTTGCTGAGCATGGACATTTTAATGTTTAGATTCTTCTTTTTTATATTTTCTTATAGAGCGACTCTGGAACAACTTAGGCGCGAACCTGGCGCGTGGACCTTTTGGGTTTCTTCTCCCAACAAAGAGCAATGCAATCATTGTGCTAGAATCCTCCACCATCAATTATGTATTGACGATCTCGTAACATATTGTAAATATTCTCCTTTTCAAAGAGGTTTTCGACTTCAATTTTGGTTGTTGGAAGCAAGATTTAAATGTTATGATCTGTACAGTGACTTTTTTTGAATGAAGTAATGAACCGAAAAAGTGGCTTTTTAAATTAAACATTGTAAATAAAGAAAAAATCAGACTTGGACTTTGTTTCATTGACTTTGGGAAAAAAACAACATGAGTTCAGTGATGCAATCAATCCTGAAACAGGGAGAGACAGTTCGTGAAGTAGTACTATCATGACAAAGAGGGACAGTTAATAAAAAAAGCCTTAACAGCTGTCCTTTTCGACCTACCGCATTATATATGCATTCATTCACAATTTATACTCACTACACCGCCCGCCATAACGTACCTCATTCTATATTAATTTATTCATGCCCAAGCGGTTGCCTTTACAGTGCCCAAAAAACCTACCTCATTCTATATTCATTTATTCATGCCCAAGCGGTTGCTATACTACTTTCATTTAGTGTAATCGGTTAACAATTGTTTGAGAATGGTTGCCAAGTAAACATTTTTTGCTGGATAATCCGTGTAATTATATCTGTGCGCTAATTAGTTTTATTGCAAAACTCGTAAACAACTTTGATTTAATATATTGCAGAGGCGGGACAAATTAGTATTGTTAATTATTCCTAAAGGAAGACTGTAAACGACAACTTATGTAATGTACAAAAGTTGACTAGTTGTACTTTTTGAAGTAACGATAGTGTGAAAGAGCGATTTATACATATCAATACATTCCTTGTGATCTTTAAATCTCTCTATTTTGTTTTGAGTGGCCACTAACTGGACTGAAGCTGATTTTTGGATTAAGCCATAACCTCGAAGGAAAATATGATAATATTTCTTACAGCCAATCAGGTTTTTACTAATTTACTAATTTTTAATTTCAAATGATTAGGATTGGCACCTGTCATGTCCAGTCATGACCGGTCGTGGAAGAGGACTAGGTGGACCTCTTGAACAAACCACAACTCCACTGCAACGACTGCGTAGCCTGCCACGGATTTTCGTCCAGCACCACCTCAGCCAATGCACTTTCTTCTTAAGGCTGCAGAGCTCAAACAGACACTGTCATTGGGGGACAACTCCTCGACTCCTCAGGTCTGCATAGCTAACCACATCGTCCCTTTCAAGCCTTTCTGACGTTTTCTAACGACTGAAGGCGTTGCTGAAGAGAGAAGAAGGACTCTCACCAGTTGCCCTGACGACAAGAACAAACAAAGACCCAAGATTCAAGTAAGAACATTAACCTATGGTTCTACCATTTGAACATTTTCTGTTAAGTGCCACATGAACATTTTACAGTATTTCACGTTTATCATTTAAACTTATTTAATACTCTTAATTAACTAGTCTGGATGTGTATGTATGAGCCACGCGCCTACTTATCATATAAAACTCGGTGGTAAACTAAATCAGCAAAATCTACCAATGTTTGCACCTGTCCTCCTATCACAACAATGAATGAGGAACAAAAGGCTAACGTGAAACAAATCTTTTGACCCAATTGCACCTTGACATGGAAAAAGATTCTGAACACCAACGAAATCAACTACATCAACTGCAAACCTCCTTGTCTTCTCATATGGAGAAGAACAAACATAAGCCTCGTCATGACCCACAACCAGACTATTTTTCGGGATTATCCTGTGAAGATGCTGAAAATTTTTTAGATATTTTCGAATGCATTAGTCAAATCAATGCATGTGATGAGAACGTTCAATGAAGTGCGTTTCCTTTATATTTAAAGGATATTGCCAATACATGGTACTTAACTCTTTCCCCTCCCCATAAAAATGATTTGGGGCTCGTAAAGGATGGATTTTGCAAACATTTGTTTTGGGACCGCATTGCTAGATACTAAAGTCAACAACATGCGCAACGCAAACAACAGCCACACGAGTCTCTTGATAATTATGTTACTGATATTACTCTTTTGTGTCGACCCTTAGAGATAGGCAATAAAGAAGCTTTGCGTTATTTCATGGATGGTTTACACGATGATGACCTCAAAAGTCACGTTCTAGTTCAACAACCAAAAAAATTGCTGGGGGCTGAACTACCGCACGCCTCAAATATTCAGTGACAAAACGATCCACTTCCTCTAATACAGCTACTACTAAAACTGTTCTAACACAGCTGGTCACTTCCCTGGCACAAGCGCCTCTCACACAATCAATAGAGGCTAACAATTCGGTGCGAAAAGACGATGACAAATACCAAAAGCTTTCAGATCAAGTTAAACATACAAAAACAAATTGAACGAGTTAATTCTAAGAACTCAGTAGCTACTTATCAACCTGTTCCTACAGGTCCATCTGCTGCTGCCACTAATTTCAATTATTGGCCCAGAATAAGATAATCAGAAAAGAAAAAATACCAAAAATTAAAACTACAAGATATAAAAACATATTTTCCGTCATATAATTATTAGCAAAGTTGTACGGTTTAACTCTTAATATTAACGCAAGTATAATTAGTTTTGAGAAACACACCTTCGAGCATATTTCGGTAACAGAAAACAAATTCATTACAAAGAAATAATTATTTGCTTTAGTAGGTGTTTTCAGCTGTCGATGGAAGAATGAGCAATTTCTTTGACGAAGTCCGTTTGTTTTAAGCTGAAATCAGTTCTCACTTTTGCTTCCAATCCTGAATAATACATTCTTACTTACCTCACTAAATCTAGCTTAAGGCCACGCGTCCTAACACCTTTTGAGTTCTTTGTTCTCTGTTGAACCAGTTTCAGCCAAATTTCACTTACTTTTCTGACCTTAAACTAGAATTTCTTTCGACACAATCTTAGGAAAATTCAGTTTCTTCCAAACTATTGTTTTGATCCACTGTAAAGCAATTCAGGGATAGAGACACTTCTAGTTTTGCAAATTTCCAGAAAATCGACCCAGTTTTGGTTCCTTTTGTCCTCTAAGCTCTGACACCTACTAGCACCTTTTCCCTGCATATGAATGCCATGTAAAACTGCTTAAAACCATCAACTTAATTGTTCAATATATACAGAACCTCTTGTGAGTGGTTTTTTACCTTGAGATCAGAGATCTCTAAGAAGAGCTGGTAACTACGCGTCAGCAAGATTAAATCATTTTCAACTGCAAACTCTGGTTGTACCAACTCTTTTCTACGTATCCTAAGGTTTGAAGAAGTCCCCCTCTACAAATGATGGCATCACTTTCAATGCAGAGAAGAGAAGCGAGCTTCAAATGATTTTGAAAAGAACTTTTCTAAAGTACTAAAAAATGCAGTGTTTGGAAACTGAATGGATGGAGAACCTTCAAAACAGAGTGAACATTGAGCTAAAGTCACTCAATGAGACCTACACCACCCTTGATGCCGATTTAACTCGACGTCTTCAAGCTGTTCACGAAAAAACACACTACCTAACAGCCTACATACTCAGGTTCATTCTGCCCTTCTATATTTCACACTCGCTCTTTCTGTCATTAACTTGATTTTTATAATTGTATTCTACTGTGTATGCATGCGTCGTTTTTCAGCATCGGCAATGGTTACTAGGGCCTCATCTACAGCTGTTTAAAATATCATTTTTACTCAATTATATTTTATTATATTCTTTTATCGTTCCTTTCAATAGGTTAATAACCCTACGGCTGTGTCAAGGTTTGGCATTTTTTTTTGTTCCTTTTACTGTATCCCCGCCCTCGTTCCCCACCCTCGTTTTCTTTTGTTCCTTCTCTCGCCCTTTCCTTTTCGTTTTTTCCTTTTGTTCGCTGTCCGTTCAGCTGGTTTCCTTTTCTAGTCCTGTTCCATAGGTGCTAGATCTTTTTTCAGCTGATTATAAAAGTAACCCTCTTTCTGGCCTTTTTATCACTCATCATCTTTCGCCTAGTTTCCGTTGTGGCCTTCTCTGCTGCACAACGTCTAATCCTTTGGTTGTTGTCGTTGAATTGGATGGTTTTCAACATGGACCAGACGAGTTGACTCCCAAGTGTCTCGCAGTGGCATGCGACACCCTACAACTGGCCTCCCAGTGGTTTTTCCAGACCGGGTTTTTTGGCCTCTCGACCCAGGGAATACCTCTCCACCTACTATCATCAATCGACATTTGTCCATGGCCTACCGCTAACGGGCCCCGGTCTGCCGAAGGAGTTTTTCCCTAACGTGCTGAGAAACGCCCCTGACGCGCTCATAATCGACTATTATCGATCGTCCCCAGTTGTGACCGCCCCGGACCATTTCCTACTCTTCATCAAGGGGGCCAATAAGCTGGAACTGTTCGAAGATGCCCTAAGCGACACTCCGTTGCTGCTGCCCGTGGAGTATCGAAATTTAGAGTCGATGCACTGTCCGACAGTTGGCCAGTTGGCCCCGGAGGCTGCCGGACGGATCCTCCCCACCCAGTTCAAGGCCACCGAGTATGCCATTTGGTTGGCAGGACAAGGACTCAGTTAACCACTTTGTAATTTTGTTTGTTATATCTTGTTTGTTAACCCTTCATTATATCCATTTGCCACGTGCCTTACTGTAATTATTTTGTGCGTTTCTTTTTCTTTTTGCTCGCTCAGGAGAGCTCGGAATTTAGGTTGGAGGAATGTTAGGGGGAAATGTAGATTTCATTGGGTTTTCAATTTATTTCATGGCACGTGGACTACAAAATTATAAAATAGGATTTCAACTGTTTTGAATAAGCTTTTATTTAAGTCTGTGCAAACAGGAATCTTTATTCTCTGTGCAAACATTGTAACCGAGATTGTTTACTGATGCATATAATCACTGGAACAGTGGGCCTTAGGAAATTTCTGTACGCATCAGTATATGTACCTTCGAAATTGAATTTTCTAGAAATAGATATACAGCTTAGTCACTGAATAACTAGACCTTTCGTCTGTTCAAATACCAACCGTTCGTAGTTTTTAGTTTTGACATTTTGAGGGATCCTGAGCAAAGGAAACTCGAATAATTTTACACAGCTTTCTTTGTAAACTTCCTAAATTCAGTTGCTTGACTGACATTTAATTTTGAGCTATTTAGTTTAACATATGAACTTTTAAACTGAATTTATCCAGATTTGTTTTCGCTGTTCAGCTGATTTTATTCAGCCTTCTTTCCTCTTGTTTTGTGATGTTGTAATAGTTGATCGGTTAGTATAAATAGAGCACTGATTATTTCTGTTTTTCCATTTTACATTGCGGATTTGAGTGATTGTACAAGTTACGTTAACGAGCTGAAGATTAAACCGTTGAAGTCCAAGTTTAAGTCGTATCCTGTTTCTAGTTGCAGCAGATCCGGTACCTTGGAATAGTGACGAGTTTCTTTCCCGCTAGCCAAGTGAGTTGCGAGTTAGTTTTCCCCCTTGTTGTTCTAACGCCGAAGTCACTCGAGTTCTCTTTACCCTTAATTCCCCGATTGGTGCTTGGAAGGGCAAAACTTATCGTCACACTTTTCTATGAGATAATAAATTGTCCAGTAACAGACAATTCGTGAATGACGCGCTCGGAATGGGAGTGCTATTTTATGTGTTTGAAACAATAGAAAAAAATGGCAGGTAAAAATAAACCACGATTTCATACCTAATAATCACTTTTCTATTTACAGATTATGATCTCAACTTTTTTTGATGACGTCAACCTCCTTCCTTACTTTTCTGGAATCAATCCTTCGTTTTCAATGTCTTCAACAACGACCCACAAGCATAACAGTAAACGCCCATATCATCACGCAAGAGATAGGCGAAGAATGGAGGAATACCACCATCTTTGTGTGGTATGCTACGCTCTTGAGCACCCTCCAAATCATTCCACTCGTTTACTTTGCTGTGACCAATTCATCCATGAATGTTGTCTCATCAATAGCCACCATGGAATCCAAACACCCTTCCTTGTTTTTACCTTTTACACGAACGTTTTAATTACATTCACATGAGGGGTCAATATCTCTAAAACCTTTAAGATATATAGTTTTTATTATTTATTATTATTATTATTGTTATTATTTTCGACTGATTCGACTTATTTTCCCGACACGACGTTTAAAACTCAACAATAAATCAACCTCAGAAGTTCCTCGCGCCATGCGGCCAGTTCTGCAAATGGCAAGAAGATGAAGCAGACACAGGTGATGAATTTGACGTTTTTCCTGAGCTTCGAGCCAAAATTCCTAACGTCCCATCTGATACGAAGCTATCAAATAAGGTACGCCATACGTTACATCAAACATCTCATTTAACGCCTCGAAGAAGGTAACTATCAGTCAGTTGTATCAGTGAGTGAGGAAAGAGAGACGCAGAGAAAACGAGGACCAAACACTGGCTGGCCACAGTATGTCTGGGCTTTGGAGCTTCGCAAGTGATTTGCCAGGCAAATGTATTATCATTTTAGTTCACTAGGTTTGATCTACAATCAGTTTTGTCCACACATTGTCAATTAACGAAGGAAAACCAGCGCCAGTGGAGCCCCCTCAAGCCAGTTGTATCACTGAGTGAGGAAAGAAAGACGAAGAGAAAACGAGGAACAACCAAGCGGGTATATTTCTCGCTAGAACGAGAACCTTTGAAGCTGAAAACTGCAAAGAGCTTTCTGCAGATACTGTACGTTCATTGTAAGTTGTAAATAATTTCTGTCGAACAGGGACGGACAAATGCAGAATACGTAAGTTGGAAAAAAAGATAATATTTTAATTTCAACGCGCATGTAGCAGAACGTTGATTGTATTAAAGCGCTTACTATGTTTGCCTTAGATGTCTGATTGCTCATTTTCTTCCAACAAGGCTTTGAGTAAGAGCAACCTTTCAGATAGAAAATAGCGTGTGGCAGGAAATTTTTGTGGGCGTTTTTTTAGCGGACTTGCGATTTTTTTATATTTTGCTGGAACAAATTTTTGCGATTAGGACAGATTGGTTTTCTTGCTTGGAATTGATTTTTTTTTCCATTTTCAGATAGTACCCAATACCCAACATTGATTATATTTTCGTTTTTGTTAAGTTTGAGCAACAGAAATACATTAACTATTTCAAACATCACTACGGTATGCGTACCCTATGTAAAACCAGTAACTCACTGTATACGGTTTTTTTTCTGAATGAAGGTTACCATCTGAATTAAAAGGTAAATTCAATTCCTTATAGACTAACAATGGTCATCAAAGGTCACGCCAGCGTCATATTGCCTTTCGGTCACCTTTTGAACTAATTCGGCATGGGGTCCTCTAAAACAAAAGCGATCTGATACCAAGAAGAACTTTAAGCGTGAAATTTAGCTATTAAGCAGCGTTTTAGATAAATATTTACTGAAAACAATTTTTCTGCAAGGATTATAACGAGTGGCTATACAGACAACAACCTGTGTATTTTATTCAAGCCAAGACAGGCGTCGCATCGATACGCGCACCCACTCTTTTAGTCTTTAAAAAAACACACCGCCTGTGTGTGTTCTAAAAGCCCGAAAGAACTCTTTTCTTATCCATTTGAAAACTTAGTTTAATGAATCGAACTTATGATTATTGTTACCATTGATATGATTAATTATTAGAAGCTTTTTTCTTAGAACCGAACATAATAGTAACCTAATGAGCTCTATTACTTAAGAAGATGGTTAGCGAAACCATTATCCACTTTCCTGGGTACAACCTTTTTTTCCACGAATTCCACGAAATGGCAGTCGCGTATGAAAACGAAGACTTCGTGCTCAGTGCTGAGCACGCCGAACACATCAACGAGCGCCACGTGGAAAGGAAAAAAGCACCGCGCGCGAACAAGTTTTACAGGAAGTTTAACTTGACCGCGACACTTGGTTTGCTAACCCGCAAAACATGGGAGGAGAGAGACGACTTCGTCATCATCGAGTCGGTTTCAAGACGGGTCACGGTGAGTATTTTATGTACTTATTTGAGATGGGGAAGAATATTGGTACCGATCCGTGGGCAAATGCGAGTAGAAAGATTTGTATCTACTACTCGTATAATCCAAAAATCGCTAACAAGTTCCGAATTATCTCCGCGTATCCCTTTTCGTGGAGGTATCACAACTTTCTGAAACAGCGAAAGCTTGGGCTGCCAACATATTAAACCCTACAGGGTGCTGTAGGTAAATCACTTTACTTATAACTTTACTTATATTCCTTGGCTTAGTACAACTGCCTCTAATCTTAATATTTCCGCCCCTAATTTTCCGGTTCCCACTGACTTTACGTTAGACAACACTACTCTCGTTTCCTTAGATCACACCTACAATCTTCGCGGTCAGTCGCTCACCCAGCGTCTCACAAAACTCAGAAAAGACATTTCTAACTTACAAGCAGCCTCCACCACCACCGTGAACGTTATTTTCACTTAATCTAACATTTGTTTTAACAATGTCTTCTTCAGCAACCATTACAGTTACCTACCATTTCCCTCTCTACACGTGATACTACAACAGACGACTAACTTCTTTATCTTTCTTTCTTTCTTTTTTTATCATTCCGATGCACAGCTTTAGCCTCAGTGTTTATTTCCACATATGCTCTCCTGCCATTACAGGAATCGTACTTTTCAACGGACTTTCCGTTAGTAATTTATGACCTTCTCACCAACAACCACGAGGACTTTGCACATTATTTGTATCTGCAATACTGTTCCTGTGCGCCCAAGATTGTGACCTTGGCGCACAATCTTTTATCCTTGTCTGTTTAACGGAACTGGGTTCTTCTGGGGAGAACCGTGACATTCTATGCAATTTTATGCCTTTCAATTATTATTTATTGATTTGTTTTCTTTTCCTGGCATTTTCCTCGAATTACTTACTCCTTGTTCTTAGTTTATTTACTTAATTGGACTTTCGCTTTTTTAACTTACATTTCCTGTTTGCTTTTCATTGAACCCCCGAGGCCAGTATATTTAGGCTAGCTCGGTTTATGCCGCGGGTCAGGCACAAAAAAAAATACAGAATTTCCAAAAACCCAGAAAATCAAATATAAAATTTCAACATAAACGTAAGTTTTAGAAAGTTTAATTCGCTGGGACTTTTCTTAATTTTTCTCGTATATTTTTGATCGTTTTCCTTTTAATTTTCTCTAATCAGCTGAGGACAGGTGAGACTTAAGGTGGGAGGAAAGTGAAGTGTGAAGAGATAATTTATTGTTATTCAGTTATTTTGCTTTCGCTGATAAAAATGTGAAAAGCCAATGTAGAAATCATTTATTCTTTAGTCTTAACTTCTTTAAGCCGTAAACAACCTGTTGATTTATTGAGCATAAACTTAGTTGTCAAGTCATAATTGTATTTAGACTTCAAACTGTAATCAACCTGTAAGAAGCCGCTATCCATCTATGTAGCTTTTGAAAGTAATTAATGTTTCAAAGCAAGCTTAGGTTTCCACCAATAGTCTCGTAGAAATGATTGTTATCCGCTATATTTTCCACCGTTATTCGCTGCTCTTTCACCCTTCTCTAAGGAGTTCATTCACGCTTTGCACTGTTTTCAGTCTATTCTACATCCAAACGTTTTTATCATGCCTCGTTCGTTCGCAAGGACACAACTCAAAATCAGCCTTACAAGTGGCTGAGGACGCCCTGCAGAAGTTAAGATCACTACAGGAGCTGTCCGCCATCAGCGCTTTTATCCAAGCACGGGTACTGTCTCCCCTGACCAAGTGCAAAAATAGGGGCTGTGCACGTCGCTCACATCCTCGCACGTACCTCTGCTACGACAGCAAAATCTTCACTCGCCCGAGTGCCAAGGAATTATGGTTGCTTTATTCGACGACACGTTATTAGACTATCGGACGACCTACCCCTTCTTACTGGTGGTCGACGTGGCCCTCTACCTTCTCCTCGAAAAGGACTACTTCCATCGACAGATCGCAATATATGCCCTCCTGACTTTGCAAGAGTCGTACGTTTCCACGGACTTTCTTTTAGTCATCTACCACCTTTTAACCAACAACCACGAGGACTTTACTCGTTATTTATACTTACAATATTGTTCCCGTGCCCCCAAGATTGTGACCACGGCGCACAATCTGTATCAGTCTCTCTTCCACGGAACTAGGTTCTCCTGGGGAGAACCGTGACATTTTATGCAATTTTATAGGTTGTAATTTTTTTTTTCTTAATTTTCTGTTCCTGACATTTTCCTCGACCTATTTAATTTATGTTCTTAGTTTATTTACGTAATTCGATTTTCAGTTTATCAATTTACATGTCTTTCTTGCTTTTCATTGAACCCCCGAGGCCAGTATATTTAGGCAAGTTCGGTTTATGTCGCGGTTCAGGCACAAAAACAAATACAAAATTTCAAAAAAAAAAAACACCCAGAAAATCAAATATAAAATTTCAACATAAACGTAAGTTTTAGAAAGTTTAATTCGCTGGGACTTTTTCTTAATTTTTCTCGTATATTTTTGATCGTTTTCCTTTTAATTTTCTCTAATCAGCTGAGGACAGGTGAGACTTAAGGTGGGAGGAATGTGAAGTGTGAAGAGATAATTTATTGTTATTCAGTTATTTTGCTTTCGCTGATAAAAACGTGAAAAGCCAATGTAGAAACCATTTATTCTTTAGTCTTAACTTCTTTAAGCCGTAAACAACCTGTTGTATTATTGAGCGTAAACTTATTTGTCAAGTCATAATTGTATTTAGTCTTCAAACTGTAATCAACCTGTAAGAAGTCGTTATCCATCTATGTAGCTTTTGAAAGTAATTAATGTTTCAAAGCAAGTATAGGTTTCCACCAATAGTCTTTTAGAAATGATTGTTGTATTCTGTAATTTACTTCGCTAGTACATGACCTAATCTGTATCGCGTCATCAACTTAGAGTATTTACACGGATGTTTTGCAAGATTTTCTTTGGTTATGTTTTGACTGTACCCGCAGTATAGTCTTGGATTAAACTTCTACTTTGGAGCCAAGTTCTGTAGTAATCATTGTCTCAAGGGTATTCAGCAGACGTAAGAGATTCCGTACCTTCCCGCAGCCAGCGAGTGTCCCCATAAAAAGGGCCTTTCCCAGAGAGTTTTAGAGTTTTTCCCCGTCCGTCGATTTACCCTTTTGTGAAGGCAAAACTTGTTTTCACAGTTACTGCCGTTGCTGCCGCATCTAACACCGTACCACTGTCTGTCTACCCTCTTCTTGGTTTAATAAGGACTCGCTTAACACTTTTATCGACTTTGCAGACTCGCACTACAGTAACGACAGGAACATATTGATAGAGCATGACCCTCTCGAGGTACCTGCTCTAGCCAACCACTTTTCTTTTTGTATGACGATCAGTTAAAATGCAATACTGCGCTCACACCATTTCTTCACCCACGATTTGCGCATGATCATCCTAATACCGCAGTACCATCTCATGATCTCTGCGAACAATTTCCTTACCTATCTCCGTACCAACCACAAAGCCTGCTTCACCTTGTCTCTCAACCGCCTTATACCTATTAACTCTCATCACAATTTCGAAGCCTTTGTTTCATGGGAAACACAAAACGTCTCCTGTAATGTGAAACTCTTGCCCATTACGGCTGATGACCAATATGTCAAGGAACGACTCGAAAAACCGATTTGAACCATGAAAACATGATCGCAAGCTGAATCAGCGCAATATACCCACACTATCCACTCAAAGTAATCACTATATAAGCAAACCAAACTGTAAATCATTCCAAACCCAGCAGTCAGCAGATTTTATCAACTGAAACCACACCTTTAAAAAAGCCATACCATCCCTTTATGCAATTTTTGCATTTTGTTTCAGACTGGCCCTTTATGGACCTTTATGCATTGAGTGGTCAACAAAACTATTCTCACAGACTAACACCTTTTGGCCACTTTTTCAACCAGTTCCTCTAATTTTGGATTGTTTTTCCCTTTTTACCATTTTGATTTACGATACAATTCTTTTCTTTGTCTATTGCTCTGCTTTTCTTTGTTCATTTACTTTAACTTCTAAATGACACTAAGTGGTATTAGACATAAATGTGTTTTGTTGAAAAAATAAATATAGTTATTTAAGTTTTCATTTGGTTTTTCTGTAGCTGGACATTGATTTCTTACAGACCTCTGAAATCAATTTGTAAGTTTTGTAACCTTGTGATATAATTTTGCATTAAGGACATGTCCTTAAAGTTAAAGCCACCAATAAATTGATTCAAATAAGTTTAACTAAATATACCGTCCTTAAAGTTAAATACATTAATAAATTGAATCAAATGAATTTAACTAAATATACTGTCACTAGTAGCGGAACAAATTAATAATTATAGAGGTTTTAGCGTTCTTGACCAATAGCGATAAAAACAACTTATAAATAAGTTTTGTAAACGCCGATTATATAAACTCCACGAGACCACGGTATTTCACAATATTATCTTTAATTCAGACCTCCACACTGTTAACAGTTTCCAGGTTGCGTTTCGAGCGATAAAAATGCTTCAAGACTTTACCACTTTTAGCCTTGAGCGCTATTTAAGAACCTTAGGAACCTGGCCATGATCGTCGGCTTTTAAAAGACCAGAACGACATGTAAAAGCCCCAACAAAGAAAAGTTTTACGATCGATGATATTTTGAAGAGGCGTGGGAGGAACCGACAAAAAATGCAAGGAAACTAGTGAACTCTGGAAGTAAATTGAAGTCTTGTCGAGTTTACTGTTTGGCAACAAATTTGTTTAACCGTCAACGTCTCTCTTCTTGTTCAACTCACAAACCGACGTCATTTAATAAAATTTGCTGTAGGGTTGCTGACCCACTAAGCAAAGAAGAGGCTTCAGCTAGTCCCCGTCAGAAAAGTCCTTCAAAAAAGTGGTGGAGAATCCGCCTTCTTCGCGTACCATTTTATGTCTGGGCGTGGCCGTGGTCGTGGTACACAGCAACAGCCAAAGGGACCTCTTCGTCGACCTACCAGCCTGCCTTTGGTCCCGATTATCCACATGCTTAAGGAGCATTTATACGACGCAGGAGTGCCGCGGGTACCACAAGTGTGCCCACCCTGTTAACTCCAAGAGGAGAAGAAACACAGCGTTCGAGCCGCACCTTTTTAGGGCGTTGACCCGAATAAGATATTGTACTTTGTAAATCCCTTTTAGAGACCACTCAAGTAGAAGCAGGCGCTTGTGCGTCGACGACACACACAAAAAAAGGAAAGGACGACCCAAGAGGCGAATACGTAATGACCCAAGCCAGGAAATTGTAAGCGAACATTATGATTCAATTATTCCAGTACCTCTGATGCATCATTTGTTTTGCGTATTACTAGCTTTTGTTTAACACAAAACCGAAAAAAAATATCGCTGCTTATTCTAGTAAAGCCTCAGCGAAGTACGATAGAAATGGTTTACGTGCATGTCTAAAACTGCCCCTTCAAGTCAGACCCACACTGATATTTTTACTTGTCCTCACGGTGAATCAGTTCCATCTACAGCTACAATCATGAACGACGATCAAATTTGTTCAAATGCCGACCGACGTCTTCTTGTTCAACTCACAAACCAATGTCATTCAATAAAATTTGCTGTCAGGTTGCCAACCCAATTAGCAAATAGGAAAAAAGACTAGTGATACACAAGGAGAGTGAAACAAACCACAAATGACAACCAAAGTAACCTGGCCTGGTTAGTAAAAGTTTTCACAAAGATGTCGTGTTTGTAAAAGATGGTAGGACTAAAATAGTTTAAACTTCTGCTGAAGCAAGGACAACACCAAAGGAGACAGGAGATGCCATAGACTTAATGAAATATCAAATACTGTTCATAGCGATTTAAAATATTTTAAGAACCATGTCTTAGGCAGCCGAGTTGGAAAAAGGGTGAGAGAGTAAATGTTTGTAAAGTGCACACTTTTTCATTTTGGTGTTCGATAATTTGCTGAACTTTTAAACCCCAACAAGTAGTAAAATTTAACAAGTACTATACACCATATTTACGGTTCAAAGTTCAATAAATTTTCACAGGCAATTTCCTAGCCTAAAGAACCTAGTACCTCCCTTTTTATTTCTTCCAAGAAGTAATTTACCAAGCACACGATGCAGCCAAATCAATATGCGTCCACGACAACTCCCTTAACTTGACAAACAACCAAAGTCTCAAAGCCACCAGTAATGAGTAAACCATTGTAATCAAGTCAAACCATTTACATCATTTTACCCTAAACGACTGATTCAAGACAGGTGGCCACAAAGACGTTTCTATTATTAAAGCCTGACAAACAATATACCGAGGACACATTTATTTCTACCCAAGTCTCAAAGCCATTTGTAACGGGTATAGCTGGAATTTATTCCAACTCCTATCAGTTCTTGTTTGGAGACTGAACAAAAGAGGAAATGATCAGAGGAATTGCCTTGACAAAGAACCAAGCAGCACGCAAACATATCAAGCAAAGGTCCAAAACCCAAGAAACAACATTGCAATATGGTAATATGAACATTTTCTTACCAAATGATCGTTAATATTAAACGTTTATGGAACTTTTACCTAAATACTGTCAGTTATATAATTGGCTAAAAGTTAGTCTAATTGTACACCTAGCCAAGCTCCTAGTTGTCATGTGAAAACATGGTCGCAAACTCGGCTGAATTAAGCAAAATGTACCCACATAATCCGCTCATATAATAAGCAAACCAAACTGAAACTCATTTCAAACCCAACAGTCTGCAGTTTTTATCAACTTAAACCAGACCTACATCCCTTTTTGCAATTTTTGCATTCTGTTGCACACTGGCACTGTATGGCTTGAGTGGTCATCAAAATTATTCTCACAGACTAAAACCTTTTGGTCACTTTTTTACCGTTTCCTCTAATTTTGGATTGTTTTTCCCTTTTTTCCCTTTTAATTTACAATACATGTTTTTTGTTTATTGCTGTGTTTTTCTTTGTTTATTCACTTTAACTTCTAAATGACACTAAGTAGTCATTAGAAGTAAAAGTGTTTTGTTGATAGACTACATATAGTTATTTAAGTTTTCATTTGTTTTTTTTTGTAGATGGACATTAATTTCTTACAGACCTCTGAAATAAATTTGAAAGTTTTGTAACCTTGTGATATAATTTTGCATTAAGGACATGTCCTTAAAGTTAAAGCCATCAATAAATTGATTCAAATAAGTTTAACTAAATATACTGTCACTGGTAGCAGAACAAATTAATAATTACAGAGGCTTTTTACAGGAAATGTCTGAGAATTTTGTCGGTGCATAGCAAACTGTCCGTATTAGAGAGGTGTCCGTATGCAGAAGTTCGACTGTACCACAAAACGAGAAATCTGATTACTGTTATCCAAACTTCTTTCAGTAAATCAGTAACTCGGATACATTACGCTAATAGCGTTTTTGACCTATGGCGATAAAAAACAACTTAAAAGTTTTGTAAACACAAATTCGGATACTATAAAACTCGATCAGACCACGGTACTTGACACAATTATCTTGCATTCACACCTCCTTGTTAGCGAAAAGGTTATACAGAGAACATTAAAAGGCCTTGCTGAGTTTAACACACTGTTAACAGTTTTCAGGTTGCGTTTGGGTGTTAAAAATGGTTCAATACCACTTCTAGCCTTGAGAGTTGTTTGAGAACCTTAGGAACCTGGCGAGGATCATCCGTAATTAACAGAACAGAAGGGCATGTGAAAGCCCCGACAACGAAAACTTTTATGATCGATGATATTTTGAATAGGGAGGAACCGACAAAAAAAGCAAGGAAACTAGTGAACTCTGTAAGTAAATTGAAGTCTTGTCGAGTTATAATTTTTCAGACACTAAATTAATTTCGGTCGTTTTAAGTAGAAATTGTCTGTGTTGCGTGGTTAATCTTTAGAAGTGAATGATGTAGTCGGCTTTTGCGTTTTATGGCTGGCTTCATTTGTTGATTCTTCATACAAAATGGAGTTAGACGATAATTGTCGTTTTAGTTTTGAAAGTTAAGCATTTACTTTTTGGCAACAAATTTGTTGAAATGCCGACCGACGTCTTTTTGTTCAACTCACAAACCGATGTCATTCAATAAAATTTGCTGTCAGTTTGCCGACCCAATTAGCAAATAGGAAAAACGACTAGTGATACAGAAGGAGAGTGAAACAAACCACAAATGACAAACAAAGTAATCTGGCCTGGTTAGTAAAACTTTTCACAAAGATGTCGTGTTTGTAAAAGATGGACTAAATCAGTTTAAACTTCTGCTGAGCAAGACAACACCAAAAGACCCAGGAAGACATAGGAGATGCCATATAGTTAATGAAATTTCAAGTACTGTTGATAGCGATTTAAAACATTTAAAGAACCATGTCTTAGACAGTTGAGATGAAAAAAGGGTGAGAGGGTAAATTTTTATAAAGTGCACAATTTTTCATTTTGGTGTTCGATAATTTGCTGAACTTTGAAACCCGAACAAGTATTAAAATTTAACAAGTATACACCATATTGACGGTTCAAAGTTTGGTGGATTTTCACAGGGAATTTAATCCAAGCCTGAAGAAGCTAGTACTTCACTTTTTATTTCTTCCAATACGTAATTTCCCTCACAACAACTGCTTGACAAACAATTGTCACAATTATTTCTTCCAAACTGTCAAAGCCACTAGTAATGAGTAAACCCATTTGATCATCATTCCAATTTTTTTGTATCCATTGTAATCAAGTCAAACCATCTACATCATTTTAACCTAAACGACCGATTCAAGACATGCGCCCACAAAGAACTCTCTAGTATAAGCCTATTACACTATAGCGACAACTCCACCACCTCCGAAAACAATATACCGAGTACACTTTTATTTCTACCCAAGTCTCAAAGCCATTTGTCACGGGTATAGCTGGAATTTATTCCAACTCCTATCAGTTCTTGTTTGGAGACTGGGTACATTCCCCTGAACAAAAGAGAAAATGATCAGAGGAATTGCCTTGACCAAGAACCAAGCAGCACACAAACACATCAAGCAAAGGTCCAAAACCCAAGAAACAACATTGCAATATGGTAATATGAACATTTTCGTACCAAATGATCTTTAATATTGAACGTATAAGGAATTTTTACCTAAATACTGTCAGTCATATAATTGGCTAAAAGTTAGTCTAATTGTACACCTAGCTAAGCGCCTAGTTGTCATGTGAAAACATGGTCGCAAACTGAATAAGCAAAATATACCCACGTTATCCGCTCATATAATAAGCAAACCAAACTGAAACTCATTTCAAACCCAACAGTGAGCAGTTTTTATCAACTTAATCCAGACCTACACCTTTTCAAATCCCATGCAATGCTATCCTTTTTTGCAATTTTTGAATTTTGTTGCACACTGGCACTGTATGGCTTGAGTGGTCATCAAAATTATTCTCACAGACTAAAACCTTTTGGTCACTTTTTTACCGCTTCCTCTAATTTTGGATTGTTTTTCCCTTTTATCCCTTTTAATTTGCAATACATTTTTTTTTGTTTATTGCTGTGTTTTTCTTTGCTCATTCACTTTAAGTTCTAAATGACACTAAGTAGTATTAGACGTAAAAGTGTTTTGCTTTGTTTTGTGTTTTGTTGATAGTCTACATTTAGTTATTTAAGTTTTCATTTGGTTTTTCTGTAGATGGACATTAATTTCTTACAGACCTCTGAAATCAATTTGTAAGTTTAACCTTGTGATATAATTTTGCATTAAAGACATGTGATTAAAGCTGAATACATAAATAAATTGATTTAAATAAATTTAACTACATATACTGTCACCACGGTAGCGGAACAAATTAATAAAACAAATTTAAACATGTTCCGAGTTAGATTGTTTGCAAGAAATGATGTATGCATCATGGTGTATTGCTGATCAAAAAATAGATATATATATACCAGAAATTATTACAGAAGTGTCTAGTGTTTTCACTTCTTATTTTACTTGCACGGATGAAATGCCAAATCTTACATTTTCAATGTATAAACTATATTTGTAGATTAATATTTTTAAAAATTACCTGGTTTTCCAGACAGAAAAATAATAGCGGCAAACAAATTAATTAATGATTGAGGAGCTGTCTGGATAGTATATTATTAAATATTTGGGATGAAACTACCGTTAACAGAAAATTTACCACAAACTTTGAAGTTTCAATTGCTCCCAGAAAGATAAATAATTGAAAATGTACTAGATTTAGAGAACCATGATGTTGTGTATTACATGAAGTAGTAAGCGAGATACATTTCGTGTAGTCTTACATCACGAGTAGTCAATGAAGGAGCACATGGTCGACTCTTTCATGCTAATTTCAGTTGCAGTTTCAAGACCAGTAATCCTCTAATTCATGTATTAAGAGTATACTACACTGATATTTTTAACCAGTTGTAGTGTTGAACTTAACTGCAAGATTACCAGCATGATCACTACTTAATTGGAATATCCACAAGGAACCCGAACGCTGTAGTTATAGCTAATAGAACAATAAATGCATTTAAGGTGTACAAGCTAATAAAATAGGATGTATCTACCTGTGTTCCTGTGTTTTTTAGTCGTTTTGGAAGGGATTTGAATCCGATCCGAGACAGTTAACATCGCCGGTATCAAGTACATGTTTATCTGATCGGATTTAAATCCCTTCAAAAGCGACTCATATTAAGACACAGGAACAAAGTCAAATATATCTTATTATTTTATGAGCTAATACAGCGTAAATACATTTAATTATTGTATTAGATAATACAGCGTTCGGGTTCCCTAGAGAATATCTCTTTTTGGGTGTGCTATGCTTTATGTTCTAACGAGAGAATACAACTCACAGTGTTTTATGATCCCATCTTTCAAGCTGATCTTCTGAGCAAATTCCCAACAGTACTAGCCTAGCATCTGTAAAAGGAGAACGTCAAAGGTTTAAGGATTACATTGTACATGTAAAGGGCCATACCCGTACCACGGGCATCCAACGACGATTCCCTCCTAAATGCTTTGAAAACACTTTTTAGGCTATCCAGAGTACTTTTAGATCTCTAGAAATGCATTCTAATTAGCGCTAAAAAATTCATATCTCTTCGGTCATCCTAGGGCAACTTGAGTCATTTTGAAATAGCAAGGGCTTCAGTATTTTTTTCCCGAAAATTCTAAGCTCCAAATTAAAGTTTTACGAAAGTGAGAATATTTCTGATTCCTCTCTGCATCGCATTTTCGATTCCGCAAATTTTAGGTTTCCTTTCTCACGAAAAATAGCTTAACCCCGGGAGAGAAATGGGAAAAATTAAACTGAAGAAAATCGTAAGGAATTTATTAGATAAGTTTCGAAATTGTACATGAACGGAGTGGTCATCTAGACATTTTTAGCCTTCCCCGTGCTTTAGAAAATTCTAGGCAATTTTTGGTTCTCCGAACAGATATTTCCGTCACAGAAAACAGTCGTTTGGTGCCCCTGCCGTAGATCTATTGCGACAAAATGGCAACTTAGCCAACACATCATTTTCTCAATGTTTCTAAGAAAGAACAGTGAACAAAGGTTCCCTCCAAAATGTAGAGTATAGGGAGATAAAAGAGTAGATCAAAAGGGGTGAAAACATTTCAGGAAGCTTTGCTGCATCATAGGCATTTTAATCACGCTCGCGCTAAAAAGTTCTTAAATAGATATATAACTCAACGAAGTCGACGAAGTCAAACACACTTATTAATTTAAGCGTTCCCTTAAAAAAAAAATAGGCCAACATACCTCAAAATGGAAAACTTCTGGATGGACAGGGTCAAGAACTAAGGAACACAATTTCTCTACCGCATATTGTTAAACCAACAAGTATGCCCAGCTGGTCCTACCGCGTGCTGGATGGTGCTTGGTTCGGCTCTTGTTATCCCGAAGATCTTGAAGCCTTATCTAAACAAAAAAATGAACGGTGTTAACTGTGGCGGTGATTAAAATCATTGCTTCAGTATGTGCCTGTATTGTTCCCTACTGCCGTGTTAAAAGGTTTTGTTGTATCTTAGAAGCGCCGCCGGCTAACTCAGTTTTCAGTAGGATGACCAATTCTAAAACATTGAATTACTCGTACCTATACAAGTTTGGAACCCTTTTCCAGTATTAAAAGAATCATAGAGAAAACGACTCGAAGCAATCGGATGAAATTCAGGCTAACTACAGTGAAGTTACATTCATTCACGTTGGTGAAAAATTTAAATCATAATCGGCTATCAATCAGCGTTGGAATAACCACATCAAAACTCAGGGAGCTTTCCATTTGTCAGAATTGGCTGGCCTGAAAGAAATAGGCTTTTTCCAGATGGTTTAGATGAAAAACCATCTCCTTCGTGCATAAAATTTAGGATTTGACTGATCTTGCTGGAACGGGAACCGTCTGACCGGTCAGTTCTGAAAGCGCCCCAAGACAGAAAAAATGAGCACTCTACCACTCAATTCACCGAGTAAATTATGAGAATAAATGCTGACCTACCAAAACTGAATCACGCGACTACCACAAGCGAGTACTTTTCTGTTTGAGAAAGGCGTCGTTAAAGCAAATACAATGGGTCGGTTATCATGTTGTACGAAGGCTAACTTAGACCACGGTTTGGCAAATCTTTTGACCTTCAGACCTTTTTTGTAGTTTGTTATTTAAGAGGATAAATGCTTTTCTAGTCTACGCTATATGCATTCATGACATTTTGACGATAAATGGTGTTTGCATAAGAGCGTTCGGCAACTGGAAAATGACAGAGAACGTGGTTGAACACTTGCTAAAGTGTATCTAGGAAACCGCCAATCAGATTGATCGGTCGGAAGTTGAAAGTGATTTTATCCAATCAAATTACAGCATCAGGTCTTTTGACAGAAAAAATTCCGCAAATATAAGGCGGGGTTTTCAGCGCGGGAACAGATCAACAAAAACGAAAACAAAAGGTTCAAAAGAGGTATAATTTTCATGTGTATATTACAAGTCTTGAGTAAACTGAATTGCGCGCTTTTTTTCTGAAAAAAATCCGCTTAATGTTTTGCTGAAGTTTTCCTTTTATGTTTTCAAACTGACGAGACTCCTAACCAGGTGAATATGACGAAAATAAGGAAAAGTAGAAAGAAACCGCTTTCGCTAGTCATGGCGTCTTACAAACAATTAGCAACGAAATGAGCTAGTCAGCTTATTGTTCGCGAAAATCCTGTATTGTGCAAGATAAATGAATAAAGCGACAATCAAGCGACAAACATTGCAAGCTTTTATCAGCCCCTGGTTGTGATATTTTACCATAATTAAAGCTCCAATATGAACCGAAGTTTTGGTCAACTGACGACTTTTTCGATCTTATTGAAGGAAATCGTTGAAAACCAAATAAGAACAAACTTCATTCAGATTAGCATGGTCCTTAAATCCTTTCTACTAACAAAATGACTTATTTGCGATGAAATTAAGTCTCCTTTTATTTTCTTATTGATAGAGGAGTACGCCAAAATGGAGCAAGCCGGAGATAAAAGAAAGTCTTTACTTGTAATCTAAATGACCATACCACGATATACAACTAAATTTCTATGGTTTACAAAAAACCGGCAAACAAAGCAGTGGTTCCGAAAATGCAGTTGTTACCTTGAAAATCAGTTTTTCCCGCCAACTCTGCATATAAAGTGTATTCCAAATTCCTGCCCGATCCAATATTGTGTTGTACTGCATTTTTTAGGTTTTAGAAAGTTGTCCATGACTTAAAAACTAGGGCTTGTCTCATCGGCGTGGGCGACATTTATCATGGTCGCAACCATGTTAACAAAGATTTCCGATATTTCACAATGCTTAATTGTTGTTACTATACAAAATTAAAGTGAAATCAACTCGTTGCTGCTATGACGCAAAGTCCAGCTAGAACGCATAAATGCTTGTACTCTGCTGGTAATTATAATTATTATTAAGGCAATTGAGGTAAGATCGAGTTTGAAAGCATCACAACTAAGTTCCTTTGCCGGACGGTGTTAACGACGGCGGTGGTTGAAATCATTTCTTCCCTAAGTATGTGCTTTTCTTATTCCCTTTGATGCTTTGTCCACTGGCCCAATAAAACTGCCATTATGTGTTAAATGATTTTACTGCATTTTACTGACTCGGTTTTCAGTAGGATCACCAGTATAAAACATTAGATTACTCGTGCCTGTACAAGTATTCGAACTCTTTAACAATTTTCTGCGTTCCAATTTTAATAGAATCAAAGAGATTCAATCATGTGCATACAAGTCTTAAACAAAACAAATAAATTGCTCGCTTTTTTTTCTGAAAAAATCCGTTTAATCCTTTTCATGTTTTCAAACTGAAGAGATTCCTAACCAGGTGAAGTAAATATGACGAAAATACGGAAAAGTAGAAAGAAACCTAGCCTGAGTTCATCCGATTGCTTCGAGTCGTTTTCTCCTCTCAACCTTGTTTGCACAATCATGGTATCTTATAAAAAGCTTATTGTTCGCGAAAATCCTGTGTTGTGCAAGATAAATGAATGAAGCGACAATCATAAGCTAATCAGTGCAAGCTTCTATCAACCGCCGGTTCTAATGTTTTACCATAATTTAAACCTATGAACCAAATTTTTGGTCAACAGACGACTCTTTCAATACTATTTAAGGAAATCACTGAAACCTAAATAGAAAGCAACTTCATTGAGATTAGCATGGTCCTTTAATCATTCAATCAACTTTCTACTAACACCGAAATGACTTATTTGCGATGACACTAAGCGTCCTTTTGTCCTCTTATTGATCAAGGAGGACGCCAAAATGGAGCAAGCTGGAAATTAAAGAAAGTCTTTGCTAGCAATCTAAATAACCATACCACGATATACAACTAAAATTTCTGTGGTTTACAAAAAACCGGCAAACAAAGCAGTACTTCCGAAAATGCACTTATTTCTTTGAAAATCAGTTTTTCCCGCAAACGCAGCATGTAAACCAAATTCCAGCCCCATCCAATATTGTTTTGTATATTTTAAAGTGTTTAGAAAGTTGTCCAGGACTTAAAAGCCATGCAGGGCTTGTCTAAAGTCATAAAGCTTCGTTATTAGTATTTAAAGTTACACTGGTGAAATCAATTCGTTTCTGCTTTGATGCAAAGACCAGCTAGCACGTGTACTCGCTTGTACTGCAGGTAATTATGCAATTGTGGTAAGATCGGGTTTGAACTAAAGTACCACAACTAAGTTCCTTTGCCGGACGACGTTAACAACGGCGGTGATTGAAATCATTTCTTCGCCTCTCTTATTTCCTTCGATGCATTGTCCACTGGCCCGATAAAACTATCATTATGTGTTAAATGATTTTACTGCATCTTAGAAGCCGAACCAATTATGCGGCTAACACGGTTTTCAGTAGGATCACCAATTCTTAACATTAGCTTACTCGTACCTATGCAATAACTTTCTGCTTTCCAATATTAAAAGAATCAAAGAAAAGGTTAAATAAATAGGAATTTAACCTGACTGTATTACAGTGAAGTTATTCATTCACCATCCCATACAATTGTCATTCCGTATTTCACCTTCTAAACTACAACATTTCATAACCTACATATTATATATCTTACCTTTTCTCCTTTCTCGTGACCTTGGTTTCGCCTTTTTTCGGTCTAAGTTTTCAGGTCGCAAAGAGTTGGTTGCTGTTGTTGCCCGGCATATTTTACAGCTTTTTTGCCTTGTCTCATGTGAGTACTAGTCTGTTGCACAGCGACCGGCAAGCTGAGTTATTGAACTAGAGAATGAAAATGCGACCTTTGCAACCTCCTGCCAGTGAAAAATTTAAATTTTAAATTTTTCATGTTTGCCGAGAATACAATAGTTCAATCGGCTTTGACCAATCAGCGTTTGAATAACCAGGTAGTCAACTTATTAGTCGATTACCACGTATTGACTTGCTTTCGCGTCGTATGAATTAACCAGCGATTTTAAAATTCACGAGCCACACCTAGATTGTGTATGTCGCACCTCTCCGATCTGGCCCGCGAGCAAGCTCTCTTTCGTACTTCGGCGAGCGAAGCGAACCGCGCGAGAACGCGCGAGCAAGGGGCCCCCGCTTCCGTGTCTCCTTCCGCGCTTCGACGGCGACGGCAACGGCAGCTTCAAAAAGCAATAGGATTAGATTGGCAAAACAACAACTTTGCACGTGCATCACACTTTTTTGTACACTTCTTTGCCGTTTCTGCACAACTACGACGTGAAATAACCAAATTTTAAGTTTTTTTGAGGACGGGAACGGCAAGGCGATAAATTCTACCATCTCTTTCTGAACCCCTCTCTTCAGCTCCAACATAACTTCCCTTCTTTTAAGTAACTGGGCGACTTGGGATAATCGCGAAATGGTTTGAAAGGATGGTGGGGCTATTTTTCAGCGACGTTGCCATGGATGTCGCCGTTGTCTAATCGTAAGGTCCCTATTGATATCCCCCAAATGGAGAGATTGTTCGCAGGCTATTCCTTCTTCGTTCATTTTTCCCAACCAATTCAGTGTTTTCGGCCTTTGTCAGAGTATCAACTCAGTACCAGCATTGGTGACTCATAATTAATGCGCAGGATCAGTTTTGTTGAATTAAGGTCAATTGCAAATGGTTTATCGAGGACCTTTACAAGTTAAATTTATTTTATTTTAGAAGAAATAACGGGATAGTGCAAGAAAAGAGCAACTGTTTTACACATGTTGAGGAGTCCGGCAAATTTGGCTCGTGAACAAAATGCGCGGAAACGTCATAATTTGTGTGAAATAATTGGGAGTCGAAGGGGTGAACAAAATAAACATCATTGCTTTTGCATTTCAAATACTTCAAAAGTAAGCGCGGTCTTATGCTGAACATGTTTCGTGGGGGAGGAAACCAAAAACAAAAGGCTTTTTTAACATTGCAACCTCTGTACTAGTCTAAAATATGCTTTTATTTTACCTTTTGAACAGTAGTTTATTATCATTATTATTATTATTATTATTATTATTATTATTACTTTAAAATAATCTCCTTGGCTCTCGTCTTTAGTATGGCGAGGGTAAAACCTGGCCATTGCACCATGGCCTGTTGCATGGCCTTACTGATTATTGCGTTTTCAGATACAGAGAAGGCTCCGCTGGCAGCTAGCCTCTTTTAAGCGTTAAGTACATCTATTTTGCGCTCTCAGGCTTGCTAAGCAGACTTGAAAAAAAAAAAGGTCGAATTTGTATGTCGTTGCTAATAGTAGACGGCTCTTAGATGTCAAATTTTTATTGCACCGTCGAGACTCGAGCTCTTTTAAAATGATGTACAATTCATAGAAAAACGAGACGTTGGGCATATTCAAATTCAAACACACTTGCGTTAAATGCTAGAAAACGCGACAAAGTTTCACAAAGACTCGAAAGCTTTCTCCTCGGCCGCTTCTTTGTAAAGAGGAGAGCACGAAACGCGCCCGAGAAAGAGACCTCTGCCGACGAGGCAGACCTTGGTTGCAGACAATCAATTACGAAAAAGTTTTTTTCTGATCGAAAGCTCAGAGTTCTTGGTAACTTCTGCTGATTGCAATCAATCGGATCCCTCTGTCTTTTAATTGTTTAAGACCTCTTTGGGTCTCCATAAAATCTAACAGTACTTTACTGAGTTCTGTTTGAAAACTTTTGGCTGCAGGATGCCCGGGACAGGGTGAACGTTCAGAGACGTGGACAGGTGAAGCACCAGCCTTTTCCCTACTCCAAAAATATACTCTGGGTTCTCGTCGAAAACGCAGACATCTTCCGTAACTCAATACTTCGTCCGTAGTCATCTAAAAAATAAAGTGCAAGATCATAAGAGTTAGTAGGTTTGGAAAAGTTTCTATTTATACCGATCCAGGTCTACCAAAGACCCTGTGCCTCTTAACAGTTTGTCGCCGTGGTCCTGCAGCTCTTAAATACTGATTTGGAATAGGAATGGTTTTAATTTTTATTTCAACGGACGTAGGTTATACAAACGTATTTGAAAGCTTCTGTAAGTTGAAAAAAGCAGATTAGTCAATTTTTCGGACCAAGTAAAGGGGAGTAAAAAAAGTAAAAAGAAATGACTTAGTTAAATGATTTGCTGTCGTAGATGGCCATTCGATTTTTGTGTTATTTTATTATTTTCATTATAACTTCTCTCTACTTTATTCTAATACCAGCGGAAAGGTAGGCACACTAGGGCTGCGAAATAGCTCTCCCTCTATCTCTCGACTAGGGATGAAGGGGGGAGGGGTAACGTGAGAGCTTGTACACTGGTCGGATACAGGGACTCTTACAGATGATTTTTTAGGGTTTATGATACCTGCTCCCTCTTCTCCACACTGCGTGCCATTCTGTCAGCTACCAAAACACCTTGCGCAGATTATGGGCTTGTACTTACGTGCGTTTCACGTTAAATTTTGATTGCAAAAGAATATGTTAGAGTGCTTTGTGACTCGAACGCCTCTTGAACAATTTCCACTGTTTGACCCCTCCCATACTCAATGACCTTTTCAGTGAACGTGTCAGCCTTTGATTGATAGCTCGGATGATTCTCGATCCCGGTGCCGCGATCTTCGTTGCCAATAACAATAACACTCCCACTTGAAAATCTAGCCTGTGTACAGACGTCCCTACTCCCTCAGAAAAAAATCGGGAGAAGATTTTTTTTCTGAGGGAGGGGGGACGTCTGTATACAGGCTATTGAAACTCCTACTCAAGTTACTTGGGAAAACCAGACTAATATTTAAGCGATGCAACAGTTATGAGGCTGGTTTTATGAAGCTCCAGTTATCCCTTTTCCACTTACCTTTTAAGTAAAATGTGTGACCGCAAAAGCCGCATCGACCTGTACAGGAACATTTTGTAAAGAGTTCCTTCACGGAAACCCGATATTGCTTGCTACACAGTACATAGACCAGCGGATTTAGAAGTGGGTTAATATGGGCCAAGAGCTCCGTGTAAAAATAAGAAGTTTCGTTGTATGAAGAAGGGCCACAGATCAGAATGAACACTCGGTAAGACTGAAAAACAGAGAGATAAAGCAAATGGAACGAATTGGACTTAATTATAGTTATTATCAGTATCAGTACAAAATTGTCACTTTTAACTTCCTCACAAAAATTTGACTAGCATTGTTGCTAAAAAAAACAATCTTGTTTGCGAGCAATGTAATTGCTTAATACGGCCTTGTTTATTAGGTTAATTGTCGGTGAAAGTATAGGTGGCAACGACGGAAGGGGCGTGCTTGATAACGTTATTTCCCTTGACTGAAAGGAGAAGCATATTCAAAGGGAGGCCTCAAGTAAAAGGGTGCCTTACAGAAATTACGATATATGATTTTTAACACTTACCAGAAAGGGAACGTAGCAAACACAAAAAAGCCCAACAATAAAGAACGTAATGCGAGCAAAACCACCATGCTGCTTGTTTACTCTGTTAACGCCCGCGCCTCGTTGTTGCTGTTCGGATAGCAAACTGCTGATTCTGCGCTTCCGGTTCAGAAAGCAGAAAATTGTTCCACAAAAGTACAGCAAAGCAACAATGACCAAGCCTCCTTCGATCACAGTAGCATATAACAGAATCTTACCTCTGGATTCTTTGGGCGTAAGATCAAGCGCGCATTGGAATCCCGTCTTGTATAACTTAAACTGACCAAAACCCGAAACAGGGAGGACCAAATGAATGCAGGGCCAAAAGAGGGCTAAAACCAGGGCTTTCTGCACTCTTGCAGATGTGATTTGGTTTCTGTAGAATAGTGGTCTTGTGACGGCGAGAAAACGAAGAAAGCACATTATAAAGACGATGAAAAATGACCAGCTTAAGAATGTGGTTGAGATGAACGCAGTAACAGAACATAGAATTGTACCACCAATCCAAGCGCAATTTGCATAGGAGACAATGGAGAGAGGTAAGGTTGAAAGAGGAATCAAAAGATCACTGATGACCAGAGTCCGAACGACGAGGTGATATTTGTTTTCTTCCAGACCTGGGAGCTTCCAAATTGCTATGGCTGCCACGAGATTAGACAAAAATGACAAGAACTGTATAGAAGCCATGGATATGAGACTTGTAAAGTTGTCACATAACGTGGACGAACCTCCAAGGCTGGTTTCGTTTTCAGTTAAATTCATGGCTGGTTTCCTGTTACGTCTCCCGACATCAACTCAAGACTCTGTCCAAACGAGAGAAAACGTGGAAGTGATTGTCAACAAGACAAATCCAAAGAAACCCGCTTGGACAATTTATGTATTCTTGATGAAAAATATGAATTTTCGGCTTTAGACCTGTACTTGGATAGGCCGCCGTTACTTGAGTCTATTCGATGCGAAGCTTTTGAAATAGACTAATGCTCAATCTATTTCCAATATTCAAAAACTCATTTCTGTATTTACTATCCTAATTGTTAATCTCAATGACAAGCCTACCCAGATTTTCTTGAATCTCTAATGAGAAATTTCTCGTAGTTTATTTGCTTAAGGGATTGAGTTTATAAGGCAGCATTTGCATTTCTACTTTGAAACAGATGGCTATATCTAAGTTGTATGATTACGAAAAACGCTATTGTTTCTTGAATGATATTTATGTGTATTTCATATCACCGATGTTTGGAAACAAAAATATAAAAGAAACTTATTCTTCGATCTTCATTTACAGCTGCTTTGTTTATGAACATATCACTTAAAATAAACATCTTCATGTAAAATGACAGCTTCGTTTTTAAATTGGAGTTTAGCCGGCCGACTATCCATTTCTTTCACTTGTATGTAAATACAGCTGTGCTAAGCTTTAGTTTACCAAAGAAAAAGAAAGAAAATGGAACCGAAACAGGGAAACAATGGGCGATGTGTTCAAATATCTACCCAGTAATACTTTGCAGACAAAGGAGGAAAAAAAAAGGGTGTTAAAAGGGGTGGTGTATTGATCACGTTTCATCGAAAATAACTTTGGGCATTTCACATTTCACGGACAATAAATTCGGCATTTCATGTTTTAAAACGTTTTTATACGATAAGTTTTTCTCACTTCGGTTAAGAACTACAGCCAAAGAACTGCCTTGTTTGATGTCCTCTCCATTCTCCCGTTTCTTGTTCTTGGTGCTGTGAAAAGGAAACCGAGTTCTTTGTTTAGAAGTTGAGGCTCGGCACCAGCTTCTTCTAATACAGAATCCTTGTCATCAGAGGAGTCGTCATCGTATTCAGAGAGCTGGTCTGCTTCAATCGTGCAGTTGAAGTTATAATTTCTCTCGAAAAATTAAAAACAACATGAAAGAAAATCACAGTTCACGGTGAAATAAACACCTGATTCTCGTTTCACAGATAATTATTATCAAAAATCACGGCTCACGGCGATTACCAAAATCACGTTTCACGAGGAATAGAAAGGTGATTTCACAATTCACGGGGAATAAAACAAGCAATTCACGGTTCGCGAAAATACCCTTTCCCACCCTCAAAAAAGTGAAGTCTTGTTGGAAAGAAACACATACATAGTAACGAAGAACGAAGACCAAATAAGTTCGATGATTAGGACAAAGCCTCTCCGAATCTCCGCCTGTGAATTTTCCAACCATCAGTCATAGAATTACGTCTGAACTTTCTACAAGCAAATTATGCTTTAGAGTATAATTGGTAAGGTTTCAATAGACCGTCAAAACAAAGAAACTGCTGAAAAAAAAATGACGATGTACTGTACGCGTTCCCCATCAGTAATACGGAGTGATCTTGAAGAGGTATGACGTGCTGACTTTGAAACTAGTCGTCGACAACGATTTAATCAAGTCAAATGGGACAAACTCAAACAAAGAAAAGAAGAGAGAGGGAGGGAAGAAAAGGAAAATTGAAGGACATATCAAATTTTTGACATTTTACTCGAAAATATCCGAAACTCCAGTTAGAAACAGCAAATGAAAAAAATTTTTTTTATACAATTCTCATCTTCTCAAAATTAGTAAAACATGTACCGTTTTCTCGGGTGGATATTACGAATAAGTATTACGATACAAATGCAATGTAAACTTTTTGAGAGGAGAAGTGTGGCGTTACGTTACCATGATAGCAAAATTTCTAGATCTCAACAACCTTTCATGACAGAGACGGCCCAAGCGAAGGAAGAAAAGTTTTACTAATTAGCTATCCGTTTAGTCTTGAGTGCAATTATGCACAGGAAAGTCATACATGCTTTTTTTTGTTGCCATATTTGCAGGACCACGGTTTGTTGAGATCGAGAAATTTTGGTACCATATCATGTTTAATCTGGTATCTATCGGGCATCTATCGTACCACCGAGTTCCTCGCCGTCTTGTTATGCGGGTTTAACGAACATTCCTTATCTTTTGAACTGTTTAATTAATGGCATACTGCCGTCCACTGCTTTAGAATCAGGGGATCAAAGATCAAGTCATTTGTCATTTCTATCATTCTTTGCTGAGGACTACTATCATCATAAAAGCCCTAATTGAGGAAGTAGACCAGTCCCAAACGCGGCAATTATACGGGGCTCAGTAACGAATAAGACTTTCACTGTAGAGACGAATGAATTAATTGACTTTATTTAAACACGGTAAGGATTTCAACTTACAATCGATAAGTTGGTTTTCAAATTAGCCGCGTCAACATTGAGCTTTGCGGGAAGAATCCTCCACAATCGCATGGTCCCCTGCGCTTCGTTACCAGTCGCTCGTTTGCGCTCATCGAAATGTTTTTTGTGGGTCACGTGACAAAAACATGGCGATCGAGAAGGACTCTCGCTCTTCGCTTTACGAAAGAATAAGATGGTCTATCTACATCTGTCTATTTTTAGGCTATTCCTCGTATTATTTTTGTAGAAAATCATACACTTTTGTTGTGCCAGCTCTCATAAGTGAACTGAACATAAAGAAGAACGAACTCGGAGTTATAACGAGCGGTTTTGCCGCCATGTATGGTATCGGAAAGTTTAGCGGAGGTCTTTTATCTGATTCTTTAAGCCCGAGAATAATGTTTACAACGGGAATGTTATTAACTGGGATTATAAACATTGTAATAGGATTCACTGGAAATGTATGGCTACTAACTTTTCTTTGGAGTGTCAATGGTTTATCACAAGGTTGTGGATGGCCTCCTTGTGCCAAGTTACTCAGAGAATGGTTTGCCCCGTACCAGGTAAGCATTCATCTATATCTACATGTAGTTGCTGAGGAATACCATCACCACATACGACGCATTTTTACAGTTGTTTACCCCTGCAGTTTAACAGTGTAGTTCCAAGGGTAATTTGGCACTGAGAGCTATCTAAATAAATTATTAAGCTGTGAGTAGTGAGTAATACGCTTAACCAACCATTCACAATTTCTGCAAGACCGCGAGCAGTCTCATATTTTTCTTCGCAAAAGTAATCCACGTGTATAAACCCATGCATGCGAGCGGCGAGCTGTGAGTAGCGAAGCATCAGTCTTACCCTTATTCAGTCAAGCCTGGTTCCCATATGATCATCTGAATTGTCCTCATCACCACAGTTGTTTAAAAGCATTTCGAGGTCATCAGCACTGTCTCTGGGTCGGACATTAGAATTTTACACATGTTTCGCAAACAAGCCAAACCAAGAGCTTATGGGAAAGTACCCTTGAAGATTAATAGTCAGGGTTCTCAATAGATTTTTAAGTAGGAGGTGATCACTGATAAAGTAGGAGGCTCTTCAGCAAAGCGAGACGTGTCAAAACAAAGCAAAGAAAAGCGACTTAAACACAAAGTAAGCGGCTATAAATCCCAAAGTAAGCAGCGATCAATCGCCGGGTGCCGCCTTCTATTGAGAACCCTGAATAGTAAATCAAGAGAGAGTTTTTCTTTCATTTCAGTTTGCAACACTATGGAGCCTTCTTACAGCAGGTTGCAACTTAGCAACAAGCATGTCTCCAATATTGACAACATTTCTCACAACAAACTATGGCTGGTCAGCTGGTTTTACTGTTCCTGGAATCAGCTCTGCAATACTGTCTCTTTTAGTGTATTTTGTGATTTTTGACTCTCCATCAGAAGCACGACTGAATGAATTTAATCAGTCTAGCTCAGAGATGTCAAGAACCAAAAATAATTCAGAGAAGAATAAAAGAAAACTCCTCATAGCACTGATGCAGAGTCCATTTTTATGGGTACTAAGTTTTGGATATCTCATGACTCTCTTTGTGAAGACAGGCATTGGTGAATGGACGCAGCTTTTCTTGATTCAGACAATAGGAAAATCACGATATGAAAGTATGTTACAGTGAAAATAACAAAACCATGAACACCAGAAATATTCCTGGAATGTTATTGTGTTGCAAGGAAATAGCCAATCAGGCATGGGAAAACTAAACCACAAGCAATTGTTGGTAATTAATTTTTGATTTTGTGGCTAGCTTGTGTTTCCTGGTGTTTGCTGTGATTGGTCATAACACATTAAACATTCCTGAAATATTTCAGGTATCCACGGTTTTGTGAGTTTGTTAGTAAACTAGGATAAGTTAACTTCTTCATTGTACAGTACTTTAGTCTATGATAGGTTATCTTATCATTTGTCTCTTAATAGTTTATACTTTGGTACATCCTCGGAGACCCAGGGGTAGTCAGTCCGGTCAGGATTAATGACGGTGAAAGTTTTCAAGAATGAGTGAGGGAGCCCCTGGGATGCTACTCTTAACGAACTAGTTCCACGACTCGTTCAAATGCTTGTCTCTGATTGGTGTTGTGCCCAATTGGAGTCCAGCATCTATCATGCTGCTTTCATAATCCTCTGATACCAAGTCGTTTACCTGCAAACTAAATGAACGAACTTGGTAGAGTAATCTTGCAGAGTTGTGTGAACAAGCTTAGAAGAACTCTAGCCCCAGTTGTTCAAAAGATGGATAGCGCTATCCACTGGATAAATCACTATCCAGCGGATAAGTGTTAGGGAAACCAATTGCGCTATCCAGTGGATAGACATTTATCCGATGGATAGCGCTATCCACCTTTTGAACAACCGGGGCCTGGTGTTTATGAATTAACCTTTAATCAGTCCAAAGTTTGATTCCATTGAATGTATGTAAACTGCACTGAACTAAACCTTCAGATAGACGCACCTTGGGTTAATTTGATTTTCATATAACTCCAACATTTATTATGCATGCAAAACTTTCTTACTTTTTCTCACCAATACATGTAGTTAGAACACCTGTATGAACTAAGTGGAAACATGTATGCATAATAAATGTACGTGTTATACAGAAATCTGACCTTTCATTTTGTTTTGTTTTGCTAGCATGCTAAACTATGGCATATCCTCAGTTTTGTGGCCCCATTTTAACTGAAAAATCTTCTTGAAGAAAGCTCTCCTGCACAACCAGACAGGTACAGCGATCTACAGCCAACAGTCGAGTTTGCAGGTTAATGCCTTCGTGTAAGAAGATTACAAAAGAAGCGTGATAGATGCTGGTTTCCGATTGGGCACAAAAATCTTTCACAGGGGAAAGAAATTGGCCAATAGCTGTAATGATTGCAAAAGTCTTTGGAAATTCTACAGGGCCCAGTTTCCTCATTCTCATTTCTAAAATGGCGGATAAGAGTAAACCAAAACATACAATTTATCTACTTGTGACTGGGAAAGAACTATGAACAGATCATGTGTATAATTTACTGCTGGGGTTCAAGATGTTTTAAATGGATGATGCCAAGTATATACATGTAGGTCTCACTCTTTTTGTGCTGTGTTAAACTGCAAGAAAATAATGTATTTAATTTCTCGTAAAAACATTTTGTTCTGATTTCTTATGATACCTTTGCTCATAATAATTCTGCAGGTAGTATTGCTATGAGCTTTTTGGAGATTGGTGGACTATGTGGTAGTTTAACATCTGGATATGTCACAGACAAGTTAGTTCAAAAGGTATTGGTGACAAGATAAGTTAGGAAATAATTTCATTTGCATTTTGTCAACATTCCAATAATTCTTTTAAACCTTAATGGGAAAAAAGTTGTTACAATGTTGAAAAAATGCCAGTGAAATAATTTATTTCCTAATTTTCATGATTACTGCTGTTATTAATATGCTTTATACATAACAGCAAACTTCACAGGAATGTAAATTTTCACATTTATGAAGGTAGTTAGTAAAGGTAATATGGCTCACAGAACTCACATGGACAGATATGACATAATATAAACTGTTGACGAATAATGTGAATTCTGGTTATCCCAACAACATAATTGCATACATGTTCTGAGATTTTGTCACTGTTTAAAAAAACATTCTACACCCGTCTCTAAGCTTCTCGACAGCCTTGTTTTAGTTATTACACTCTTGGTGCGTTTCATTGTTTAGCTGCAAAATGAGTTATATGTTTATAAAACCCATGATATTTCCCAGCTAGAAGAGTTTTCTTTCCATTTATTATGAACAAGAGATGGAGGATATTATATTATATAATTTATTTATGGCCTCATGGAGAGCTCTGTGAAATTTCTCTGAGGACTGAGAGCATTTAATATTTTTTATGAGTGAGCACAGCGAATAAGTGAAATATTTTTTAACATGAGAGAGAAATAATCTCCAAGCAACCATGTAATGTTCTATTTATAATTAAATAAATTACCAATGAAATATACAATACCAAACCAATTAACTTTTTGCTGCAAAAGGCCAATGTATCATGTAGCTATAGTAACGGTCATCTTTTCTCGTGTGAAGCCAATTCACTTTTTGCTACAAAAGGCCAGTGTATCATGTAGCTATAGTAATGGTAATCTTTTCACATGTCAAGTCAGGTTATTTTTACATGTGAAGTTACCTTTTTTATGTGAAAGCTCACCTGGTATTTCATTGGTGGTTATATAACAATTTTTTTTTATTTTTAACTAAAACAGAAATTAGACTTTGCTAGCATGGAAATGGTAATGAAAATGGTCTAGAAACACATAATGAAAGCAAAGGGGGATAGCATGGGTTTAGTGAATTTTCCACACTCCTTCAGTACAGCTGACACTTAATGACGGAAAGTTTATCAGGTAAATATTAAACTTACTGTCTTCTCCTGTCTTCTTTGCAGTATGGAACATCAACGTCAAGTAGTCCCAGAATACCACCAATGATTTTGTTTGCACTTGTTCAGCTAGTATGTATCTATCTTTTACATACAGGTGTGACATCCACTTCATCACTGGTATGTATCTAAAGAGAAAACTGTAGTGCTGTTACATGTGTTCCAATTGTGTAGGCATTCTATCTGGTGCACAATATTATCAGATTATTAGTAGCATAATGTGCAAACTTTGAGCACTGAAACACATTTCAATATAAATATGAATGAATATTGGAGGAAGGAGAAATTATGCATCCTTATCTCACCAGACAGAAGAAGTGTGACAACTGCCCCGCGGGCCAGGGCACTCCCTTATTTTAGCTTTACAGATATGTGCCACTGAACAGGGTATGGTTTTCAGGGTTTTGCATCTTAGACATCTTATAAAATTAATAGTATATACAATTTCATTATTTAGCATCTTGAACAGGGTGTCTTTTTGGACTGGAAGCATGAAAAGACATGAAAAGAGTATGACAGTTGATGAGTAGAGTGCCAACAATTTTTTTTCCAGAAAACATGGTTCGATGATGTTAGTTTAAAAAATCACTGACCTTGTATGCAAGACAAAATGAATCAGGGTCATGTGACAAGGTCTCTTGTCTTATGTTTGATTTTTGTTTTAAACAGGGTAAGGATTTAAAGGCCAGCTTTCTACCCCAAACTTCCCATTATTGTACCCCACCTGCCGATACCTTGCTTGCTTCAGAGCATTTTGTAAACGTGAAACTGGCTGTGCTAATACCTACCACTGGCATCTTGCTTGAATTATGTATTTCACTAATCTGTTTTGAATCTTTGTTCTTTTGCAGTGGTTGATTTCAGCATTAGTATTTGGAATAGGTTTCTCCCTGTATACAGCCATCAACTTGTATGGTGTTCTAGCCATAGAGAATGGTCCTCCAGGATTAACTGGAACCACACATGCCATTGTTGCTTTAGCAGCAAATGGTAAGAAAACAATGTTGATATTTTATGATTGTTATAAGATGAAAACAGTAGTTAATTCCAGTTTATTTATTTAATAATTATTCATTCTATGACGATTAGGTAATAACTGATTTTATAATAACTGAGTGATTTTTTGTACACTGACTAGATGAGAGCCATGGTCAGTAAGACTACAGACCGTGGAAATAATTTGATGGTGGCGCAATTTGTTTTCTCTTTCTTGCATGCAGGATTTTTCAAGAAAGTTCAATAGAAATGGATGTCAAAAACTGTCAATGTTATTGTAAAAAAAAATTGAGAGCCTTTCTCACTTGGAATTTCTAATGAGCCTCCATGGGCAAGCATGTATATTTTCTGGAACCAACCTTTTTTTTTTGTTTTCACAGAAAGAAATAGCCAACTGTGTATGTTTATATCAGACAAGCAAACTTTACCACAAACCTGGCTTAACTACTCTTGCATTTGCTCTCATTTGTTGTCAGTCTTTCCAAGAGTGCTGTAATTTCGTGGTAAATCAAATTTTCAATTTCACAACAAGGCAAGAAAGGTGTTGAAATTTGCTCACTGACAAACAGCATAAGGGCTATATTTGAAAAAAATAATATAAAAATTTAGGGCTATTCAAGAAAATAATACACAATTATTGGATGACGTTTTTGTAATAACAGGAAAAATCAAGGTTGAGGTAAGCGTTATCGAGACCTTGATTATTTAGGATATCACAAAAACTGAATCTCGTAATTGCTTTATTATACATTGTTTTGGCGAAAATAATGACAAACATACTGTCACAAGGAACCTGAATTGATAATGTGTTTTAGAAATCATGCATCGCGTATGCAACCTACAGATTAGTCAGTTATCTGCTAGCAGATAACTATTAATCTGTAGGTTGCACTGATTTCTAAAATTAGCTTTAGGCTCTTAGTCAATGAGAAAACAGAGAGTGAGTAGAGTGTATAATAATAGTGTACAATCTGTTCATCAAGACTTCCTTTTCTTCACAATTTTTTAGTTGGTGCAACACTTGCTGGAATTCCCCTCACAACAATCAGCAAGTCGTATGACTGGGGAGGTGTTTTTGTTGCTCTTGAACTGGCTTCTCTTTTCTGTTTCTGTTTACTGGTTGGAGCAAGGAACGTTAACACATGCATGATTCAGCCATCAAAGCTGGAATGAAGATAATCATGGTCCTGGCATCAATCTCAGAATTTCTTTTCACATTAAATGACACTTGACAGGAAAAAAACATTCCACCACCAACAACAATGGGATGTTTTCTTTGAATGAGCTGAATGAAGGTCATGACGACAACAAGATCACACTGAAAACAATTACTAGTCAACGAAAGGGCTTTAAAGTACATCTTCAAAGATAAAAGTGCATCTTATCAAGATCTCTTACAAGGAATACGACCTCCATCCATGGAAACCCCAAAGAATCCTGGACATGCTATAGACAATAAGCAATAGTATATCTGACAAAGCCCCACCTACAATTAAGGATCTTTCACTTTACACTTATCCAAGTATAATCTTTGACATGATTATATCCTTTCTTTGCCTAAAGTCCCGAAAATCATGGAGCCATTTTGCCACTAAGAAATGGAACAAGCAAGCAAATGATATTTGAACTACATGTAAAATGGACATCAGTGAAGTGACAAGCAAAATTCGATTGCCTAAGTTTGACTGATATGGCATTTTTAGCAACTGCTGCCTGTTGTTTTTATCGTGTAATATAATTATTACTTAGCTTTTACAGTTTTTATCTATTGAATTATACAGGTTTAGTCCTTAATTTTCAGAATATACTATGACCATGGATTACCTGTTACAATGTAACTAGCTGATTAAACTACAAGTACACTCCACATTAAATAAAGTAACTTATCTTTATCTTATCTAAAGTATAAGGCATTTTCACATGACGTCATGGCAGCCATATTGGTGTTCCAAAACAATGAAACGGCGGCCATGTTTGTGTACCAAGACAATCCTATGGGAGTTGAATTCTTTTCTTATGCAAATGCTTTCTTTTGTTCCAATGAATTGCATAGATGCTGGTCATGAGAGTGAAAGTGCTCTAGTATTAGCTATTAAAAATGTAAGAATTGCAGGTCTTATAATTATAATTATAAAGATAGACTGATAATAATAATGATGATGGAGAAGTTATGAAATATTACATTAAACTATTAAGACGTGAGCTTATATACCCAAACCCACAGAATAATAATATTACAGTATTTTTGATGACAAATTGAGCGTGCAAATTATACAATGATAATCCACCAAATTGGTAGTCTTATTGTAATCTTTTACCATCACATAGCTAATTCAGGACAGCTTTGACTACCCCATCCCCTTCAAGTAGGTCAAAAAAGGACCAAATTTTCATAGCTGAAGTGTGTTCATATTGATCAGGTTCCACTAAACAACTTAAGAGGATGTAGGAACAGAAGATAACAGAATTGACCAAGGAAGCACATTTGTGACACAGTTTTATTTTACTAAAAATTTCATACATAAAAAATTTAATTTAACATCTGTCTACTAAGCATTGTTTACCCATATTCTGTAAAACTCCATGGTGACTTGAGTCATTGACCAAGACAATAAATAACAAGGTCAAAGTTATCGTCTTCCTGCCGAGACATTTCCACAGGGTTTCATTCAATTATTTCAGTCTTAATATGGTGTCCATTATAGATGTTGCCACTTGTACACAGTTAATTTCTGTTCATCAATTGTGGCCAGAAAGTCACTGCCATTAGCAGCAAATGGAAGAACATCTAAAGTCTCTTTTCCTTGGTTGGGTAGTTTCTGTAGCTGACTTCCATTCCTTCCATCCCATATTAAAGTCTACAAGGAAACCAAATGTCCGTAATTTGAATTGCATTTGCTGTGTGCTTTCTAGATGTAATTTTTCAAGAACTGAGTAACTTATCATTATTCCAATAGACGTTTTTACCGATACGGTGGCCATATTCAATTAATTCGATTTAAGGAGAATTATAGGATGCCCAGGGGGCATGAGCACATTTCGTTTGTATTTTTGAGCACTTTTCGGGACATTTTTTCTTAAAGATTTCTTAGAATAGGATTGTAATGAGAGAGAAGATCCTTGTGCTGTGTTTGGATGTAATAATGATCGCCTTTTTCTAGTTTAGTATTAGAAATATGGTCTTTCACTGTATATTTCTCGGGAAAAAGGCGATCATTATCACATCCAAACACGGCACAGGGATCTTTTTTCCTATTTCAATCTTATTCTAAGAGAACTTTAAGAAAAAATGTCCCAAAAAGCGCTCGAAAATACAAACGAAATGTGCTCATGCCCCCTGGGCATCCTATAATACTCCTTAAATCGAATTAATTCAATATGGCCGCCGTATCGGTAAAAAGGTCTATCGGTCAAGGGCTATGTTTGATAAGAGTACAGACCATAGAAATGACATGATTGTGGCACAATGTGTTTTTGTCTTTGTGGGATTGTCCTTGTGCAATTTTCTGAGAAACTTCAATAGAACTAGATGTTTAAAACTGTCAATGGTATTGTAAAAGACAAAATGACAACGAATTAGTTTGTGTTGTGTCTATAAAACTTACCGATGAAGAGCTCTCGTCACCAGCAGCCACCATCAAGGTGTTATGATCATCTGGGCTGGTAAATAATCTTGATTTGCTTAGAAGTTTCTGTGTAGGGCCACCCACACACTGATTGATGAGTTGACATGTACAAAGACTGGCTTCTGTCAAGTAAATTAATTTTTAAAAAATGAGTCACTATTGGAGTGCTTGTCTATTTTTCAAAGGAGCCTCTTTCTTCTTACCAGCCTTTATTTCTGCTGAATTGCCTTCTACTTTTGGTAGAATTCAAGTTTAGAGAAACTCATTTTTTTCTTTCGCGTCACATGCCGTACAGGCGAAAATCCCATGTGGGCACATCAGAAAACTGAGTTTGAGAAAGAACAGACTGGTTTGCAGTCTACATTCAAGTCTTTAGTATCCTATGTAAAGACTGCATGGATTGTCTATGAAGAAGTTTAGGGCCTCTTTACATGAACCCAGTTGACAGCTTGGCTGGATCAGTTTCCAAGATATTGCCTTACCCCTAAATTCCCGGTAAAATATTTGATGTGGTCATACGAGAGGGCGGGCTGGCTCAAATCCCAAGATCTCTGTTTTTCTATCCGCGATCTTGGTAAGCAGGCTGGAAAATTTTTCCTTATATGCACACTTCATCATGGTTACCAGGATGAGAGTGGGGTGAATCCTATTCAGCCATAAGAGTTGCCAAAGCTATGATAGGCTGGAAAGTTATAACTTTGTGTTTTGCCACGTTTGCTTTGTTTCTTGAATTTTGTGCCAGAACTCGTCCCCAGGATCTTTGGCTTTTTCTCAACTTGAATCCTGGGCTAAAATGTCTTATATGAACCCAAGGCAAAATTTGTCCCAGTAAGCAGGCCAGTCTGTTCTACTGGGCGCATGTGAAGGGGCCCTTAATTTGCCATTTTTTGTATGACAAGGGTCATATCACGTAATCAAGTTCTTCTTTCTGTATGTTGTAATATCCTTTTGAACAAGGGCTATAAGAAATGAAAAGGCCAAGAAGTCTTACATACCCTGGTCAGTGGTCTCTGCATCTGCAGATCTTTCAGCTTCAGCCCGAGCTGTAGACACACCTATGCCATTTCCTTGTAACTGGCAAACCTAAAGAAAATGAACCACAATTCAAAAATTAATCATCTATTTATTATACAATAATATTATATTCAGATGGTTTGACTCTGTATGGTGGAATGTTGTCTTGTTTGATCAATGTTAACAGACATACCAAATGTCTCGTGTGTTGAAAGTTCTTGGAAGGGCGAAGAGAGAACATACAGTGTCGAGTTGATGGTTCAAATGACAGACTTGTACAGGATCCTAGAATAAACACAAAATCACATTCAAAATTAAAATTAAATGCAGGTAAATAAATTATGTGCAAACATTTAACCCATATTATACCATAAAGTTCCGAAGGTAACAACCCTCGTTACCTTCGTATTCAGCTAAAGCCTTCTCTTGGCACTACTTTCGGAGGGTCGCCACTTATGGGTAGCTAATAAAACCTGTACTGATCCACATGGGCAGTATTCTCCTTATCAGGCGGTAACCGGTAAAATTTACCACCACAGCCATGCATTTTGGAAAGAGAAAATTGAAGACAGAGTAAAATTTATCATTGGAATCAATCATTTTCAATTGCTGGGTACAGGTAACAACTGCTGATTTGCATAAAATAGGTTTTAAAATGAGGGAATGACGTTTCAGAGAACTTAGCCCCTAAATTTCCCAGCAAGGGCGTGGCCATGTCCTGCACTCCACTACCCCCCTGCACCTAGGAAAGTGCACCCCTGGTGCATATTTTTTGCTTACCACCTATCAATTGTCCCTTACCTGCTGAGCTAAACTTTAGGGAGAACACTGCATCAGGGGCAGTTCGAACTTACAGTAATAGACCCACTAAAAATGTAAAGGGATTACTTTTTGAAAACGAGGTAATTGTCATCACAAACTTTGAGAGTTATGTATTGTCCTTTGAATAGGAATATCAATGATCATTACAATCATAAAATTAATTATATATTACAAACCTTGGATCAGTTTGCCATAGCTTGTTCAGGATATCTATCATATCCATTGTTTTTTGTAAAAAGGGAAATTAGTTATGAGGTTACTACTTTTTCAGCAGATGGTTTTTTCAGGGGGGGAATCACTACCTTCAGGATAAGCTAACACCTGTGGAATTGTGGAATGTTGTTGTTTCTTTTGTAGGGTCGCTACTTTTGAGGCGTTGCTACTTTCTAATTTTTACGGTATCCACCTGAACATTGAATAGGATATATGAATGTTATCATAAGCAAATAAGTTCTAGACCTGAACAATTGACATTTGCATGCTTTGAACCTTCTAGATATTAAAAAAAAGAAGACAAGCTCTTCTTTTAAATAATGCAGGTGAAGTGTCAATAAACATCCATGGCAGAAGGGAATAGAATAAGGTTTACATTCATTTTGAAACTGTAAAAGATAAAAAAAGAAAATGTGACAAGTTTAGGTACCCTGAAACAACAGCCAACATTAGATTTGGACAAAGTGCAGTCTAAGCATAGTGCATATCATGCACTATCTACAGTGTACATACTCGAAAATTATTCATTAGTAAAGCTGAACTGTTACATTGATTAGGTGCTAAAACCTTCAATCTGCTTTCCAAGTACCTTCAGGCAGTGTCAGTTGATGTGGTAGGTAATCAGCTCCAGGGGTTTTTTCCCAGAATGACGCACCCTCCAACTTGCACGCAAGTATTCCTCCAGGCCTACAAGGAGATAGAGTGGACATACACAGAACCTAAAAAATTGGTTCCACAACAGCAACCAAGAACACAAATACAAATTTAGGCCATTTCACGCAATCTCCAATCACACAAATCAAATTAGCTAAAAGATAGTTGCAATGTGTTAATTCGATAAAATGAACAGTAAATGTTACATTAAGGGAAATCTTAGTAATGAACACAGTGTAGAAATTTAGTTTACTTTAAACAGTCATGATTCCACAGTGTATCTCACCATGATAGAAACTGAATTTTTACCATAACTGGGAGATTTCTTGCATGCTTATTGGTCAAGAGCTATGTTTGATAAGAGTACAGGCCATGGAAATAATGTGATGGTGGCATAATTTGTTTTTCTCTTTCTAGAGTGCATGATTTTCCAAGAAACTTACACTGAAATGGACATCAAATAAAACTACCAATCATTTCGTTATTTCAAAAAACAAATCGACAACAATTCTCCATGGTCTGTACTCTTATAGACCATAGAAATGATACAAAAATGTTCAAAACATTGCAGTGAAACCACTCAGTTTCACTTGGGTTTTGAACATTGACATCATTTCTATGGTCAATAACAAGACAGACTGTGGAAAATTGTTGTTGATTTGTTAAAATTACATGTATTTTTCTTTGCTACGGTGTTAACAGTATTTGATAGCACAATGTCAATAACATTACCTTAGATCACCATTTGGGTCAGGTGACACATGAGCGACAGAGATGACAGGACAGGAGCCTCCACTTGCATTCTGAAGACTCTTTAGATAAGTGTCTGTATTTCTGACATCAAATATCAAACAAGTGCCATTCTGCAGGCCACAGTAGATATAATTGGTATCATAATCATTCCAGGCACAAGACCAAGCTGGGGCTGGTGTGTTATAACTAAAATTCAACAAACATTGATCATTAGTTTTTGTTATTGCAAATCAATAATTATTAAAATTATGGTTAAATAGATAGAAATCACATCTAACAAATTGGAGATATCCATCTGATCAAAACAAAATGAGGACAATTAACTATTACTGATATTTATTAATGGCCTGTGTTAAGGATCTTCAAATTTTAAACTTCAATGTAAATGCAAATGATAAATTGCTGCTACCAGTTACACTGTACATCCCAGTAAGGACCATTCAACAATGGCGACACTACTTCTTAGTGAGTAAGTTTGCGTGCGATGTAGCACACTAAGTTGCATGCTCAAGTGTGTGTCATCTTGCATGCTCTCTTTTGTTTCGAAGATTAACACACTTTCCTGCTCAAGCTTCATTGTTCAATGGCACACGCTTTATTGTTTTTAGTGTGTCATAAGAAACAATAGCTTAGGCTCATTAAAGTGTTCTCTAGCGTGCTCTGTAAGCGTGTTATAGTCAATTTCTTTTGTTTTTAAGTGGAAGTGTGTTATCACCTTTGTCCCTGAAATCATATGGAGGGTCACATAGCTAAGATTAATAATTTACTGTCAGTAAAACTATAACAACCTTGAGCTTCCTCGCCAGAAAAATACTTTTAATTCTTTTCCTTGCAATTTAACATTTTTGTAATATATTGAATGTCTGTATGCATATGTATTTTTTTTTTCTGGCAAAAAAAATAAACTGAAACTGTGTTTTAGGCATTCCCATTGCCATCATAGTTTTGTAAGGTCTCTAATAGCTACATTATACGTGTAGTTTAATGACGGTGAAAGTAAAGCACAATTTTTCTTAACTTACGTCTGTACAACAGCATTGCTCAGCATACTTGTGACTCTGACAGTCTTGTCCATTCCAGCTGTCAGCAGTAAGCCATCACCACGGCAACTGAATGCTACATCACGCAGAGGCTTCTGGTGAATCCGCACAAACTCACAATGTTTGGAGTCCAAAGAACTCACCTGAATTGGACAGAAATACATGTATGTTCTTGAAAATTTGCTCAGTCAGTAAAGTGCTTGACTGCAGGGCAGGGGGTCGCAGGTTTGATTCCCGGGACCAGACAAAATTGGCGTGACTCAGATGACCACGTAAAATGGTGGACCCCTCTTCAGTTAAAGCCTGGTTTCCATATGATCGTCCGGATCGTCCTGATTGTCCCAGTCGTTTCAAAATATTTCGAGACGATCCGGACGACTGGGGCGATTGGTAGTTTCCATATGATCATCTTGATCGCCTCAGAGGCAAGAGACGAAGGGTCGTCAGCGATGTCTTTGGGTCAGACAATAGAATTTTTGCACATGTTTTGCAAACAAGCCACATAAATGGATGATTTTTATCCGTAAAGCGAAACTCCTACCATATCTGCTTTTTCTCTTGATTTTGCGGCATTGAGAAGCTAGAGGAGTTCCCCGAAGACATAGTACCTCTTCTAAAACTTGATGTCACAGACTTTCTCTAATTTCAAATAACCCACATACTCACTGCGAACATTTGTGTATTATTTTTTCGGCTTCAGTGCCATCCAGGCTGAATTTATTCTCAATTACTGGAATAAAAGTGATGACTTCTGGGATAGCCTTCGACCGCCTCAGTCGTCTGAGAGCGTTTCCATATGATCGCTTCAAAATTTACATGATCGTCCCGATCATCCGGATAGAACTCAACTCTATCCAAGCGATCGAGGTTGTCTCAGTCATCCGAGTCATTTGCGATCGTCTGGGTAGTGTTTCCATATGATCATCCCGATCGTCTGAACATTTTTTGAGACGACTGGGACGATCCGGACGATCATATGGAAACCAGTCTTAAGGTTTAACTGCACAAGACACCAGCAAAGCTCTGTAAAGTATGTTACAAAGCAAACCTTTATGTGCAGATATTGCAAACCTACAAATTTGAGAGAGACATGACAATATTTTGGAGGCTAATATTTAACTTTACCTTTACAATGCCGTAGCCGGGAAAAAGATTGTTGGGTGACGGTTTTGATACCACCAACATGGCATGATGTCTGTCAAATGTGAGTACTCTTAAACCATTCTGTAAAGGGAAATTATTTAAATTTTTTTTGCATTTTAATATTGCTTGTATGTGGAACTCTTCATTCAGGCGTGGAGCTGCAACAATGTAGACTTGCAGGGCTATATGACCTCCTTAATAATAATAATAATAATAATAATAATAATACAACATTTTTTGAGAATGTTATTTCTTGAAAACAAAACAGAAATCAGTTTTAAAAGATACAGAACCACGTTTGTCATGTCAAAAGAAGTCAGTCTACCAATAATGAGCTCAATCCTGCAAAAATTGAAAATCAAACAAAAAAGTATGTGCCATTCATTATTCATGAATTAGGACTACATGTAGGAGATGAAGGAAGCAGAGAATCAACCAAGGTTAAAAAAATTTTGAACTGTAACACAATCTTATAAATAAATCTTACAAAGCACATTCATTCATAGCATAAAGTGAACCTATCAAAATAAGTAAACTGTACCTGTGCAATTTGAAAGGAGGTTTGAAGGACATAAGAGTTCTGCGATAGTGAGCTCTGACTTGCAGTGCTCTGACCATATGTTCTTATACTGCCTGATGCTCCTTCAGTCTCAGAATTGCATCTACTGCACAGCAGTGACCTGTAATTTAATACAGCAAGTGTAGTCAAAAGTAAAAGCAAAGACAATCAATGAAATTTGTAGCTTTTAGATGGATTTTGTTCACAGATTCAAGTTAGAGTCACATAGGTGCACTGTGGTTTGTAACCCTATACCTCTCAGTCTTTCTTGTGGTGAGGGTTGGGGTATAAAATAATGTAGTTTCCCTTCAGCCAAAAAAGGAAAATGTTAATTACAAAGGTATTTTTACAACAGCCTGTACACACAGAAGTTTAACATTGCCAGCAGGGCTCAAAATTAAAAAAATCCTCAGGTTGCCTTTTGGCAACCAACTGGAGAAATATAGTAACCAGATGCAAATTTTTAGTCGCCAGTTTGTATAATTTAAATGACGCATCTCATAGTATGGCGGTATCCATCAGATTTGATTGTTTGAAAATATCACGGACAAAAGTCGGTATAAATTTCGAGGTAAACTGGCTTTGATTACGCAATTTGGCACATTTTTTAAGATGAAAGCAAAGCAAAGACAAATAAGTAAGATGAAATGTTTGTTTTAACTATACTCTTAAAATTTAAATCTAAATCATAGAGAAATCTGGTTGCCAAAGAGACAACTAAACCAGTATTTAAAGTTGCCAAGGAGAAAATGTCAGTCGCATTCAGGTGACTGTATTAGTCACAATTTTGAGCCCTGGTCAGTAAAATACAGTCACCTACATGTAGGTCATACTGAAAAAAAATATTACAATGTTATTTCTTGCCTTTGTGTCTGTAAATTTAAAACCAGTTGCTCTTGTTTCCTAAGCTGAGCTGTTATTCTTTCGCACTCTGATTTAGCCAACTGATATTGCAAGAGAGCTCGAGCTTCCCTTTCCTCTGCTTTCTGACAAGCATCTTTCTCTTTCTCCAAATCTGCAAGTGCCCTGTCACGTTCAGTTGTATCTATACACTTTATTGCTTTGGTGTAAATGTTTCTGATGTCTTTTTTCTTTGCTGGTGCATTACACTGTGGACATTTGTCATTTCCTCCTTTTGCCTTTAACCATCTTTCAATACAACTGTTGAAAAAATATGAGGCAATTAGCATTTTATTAACAACTGACGGCTTCACAGTCTCCTAAGGTCAAACATACTCCCATACACTGTGTTCACTAATAATATAAATAAATTATCATTTTACAATTGAATCCATTAGTGATTGCTTTGCAACTGCACTGCACTTTTGGGAGGCCCCTGGGTCACTTAAAATAAATCAACTTTATTCCAATACAAGTTAGAGGGGGCTTATAATAATTATTATCCGGAGAGTGCTTACTATCAGATATAACTAGGGGGCTTATAAGCAGTAGATTTAGGTATATTTTCCATGGTTGAGCTAAGTGTTGAGTGTTCTTTCAGCCAACTGTTTTCAGCAACCAGCCTAACCGGACTAAAGGTAAACAAACTACGACTGGACTATTTCGATAGGCAGGTTCCACATTTTCATTATCCAGTTTGTGTGTATTTTCAAGCAGGCTTGTTTCATACAGAGTTATAAGAAAGAATATTTTTGCCCACTGATCTCATCTTGCAAATCCACCTGGATAGTTCGGATATCCTGCAGCATAAAACTATGTTGATCCCTGGATTCAGCTCAAACCTAGAATCCATAGGTGAACTGCCCAAGTACATAAAAATTGCTTGATAAAAACTGAATAACTACGGACTGGAAAATTTTACTCCAAGGGGGAAGGGGGTACTTCCTTTTATAAGCCAAATAGGTATGTGCTGCCCTAAAGGGTAGGGGATTTTGCGCCATTTTGGTCTGTAATCAGGTATGGTTTACGAAGGAACTATGGTTGTGTATCAATGTGTTCGTCGTTTCAATTCCAAATATATAAGAAAGAAAGAGTGAAATAGGAATTCGAAATGAATTCTTTTTTAGAAATGTTTTTTTTTCATAATTTCTCTTCCACGTATACATGTAATGTTGCGTTTTGTGCCCACCTCTAGGTCTGTAAACAGGTATGCATTTTAGGGCTATGTCTGCAAATGGGTGTGGAAAATGACCTTTTTTGGTCTTAAATAGGGTCAGGATTTGGAGAACCAGGCAGCACACCCCCACCAAGAACCAAGAATTCCCAGGAGTACCCCCTCCCCCAGGATTTTACTCCATCATCTACTGACTGGAAAATTTACTCCTATCGGTTCTTTGGGTTATCATCATTTCTGTCTTTCTCAGTAGTTAACATATGAGAAAATGGCAAAAAAAATGAGAGAAATGTGTTTCCTAACAACAATTTTTGTGACTTTGAAGTCAAGCGAATAGTTTAGATTTAGGTGGAGTGAATTACCGTTTTACCACCCGATAAGCAAGCTCTTGTGATAGAGTGTTGCGCCATTTTCTTGTCTCGGTTTCACATTGGCTCTCATGGGAGAGAGTGTTGAGCCAGCAGTGAGATTAAAGGTATTGCAGCCAGAACAAAATTCCATATGTTTAGTCTATAACACTGTTTTCGTGCTTGCTGGTCCATTCACAATTCGACACTGGAGGGAGCCACCTAAACCTACTTACTATACTAATATATTATTATTCCACCAAACAGGGCTATTTTTTCTTGAGGTCAGATTGCCTGATATTTTGCATGTGACCTTTATAGACTGATTTCTAACCTCATGTTCAACCATCTTAAATGTATTTACCTTCTTCCAAACAAATGTCCACAGCTAAGTGAGGAGAGTCTGTGTGAACCTGAGTTTGACCAAGGTTCAAAACAAATTGGACAACACTGCGACTAATAAAAGGAAAAGCATGATTAGTATTTCCTTAAAGATGAATAGGTGCATGCATTGAGCTTCTCCTGCTTTTTCATAAGCAAACACAAGCAAACATGAAACAGTTTAGAGGGAGAAACTACAACTTTATCAGAAGTCACGGACTCTGGGCTTCTGCAACCCTTCATTTAGGCTCGGACAGGAAGAGATAAATGTACTTAAATTCTCTGAGTGTTTGGCAACAACAAATGGCTCCTATTAAACTTACATCGTCGTCTTTCTCGGGTGATTTTAGGGGTGACCTTATAGCCTTTGAAGACTTTGTCTTAGAAGATTTCGAAGCCTTGTTTTGAAATTCATCAGGAGAATTCACCGGTAAACTCTCCAAGACTTGAACAGTTCTTCCAACTACAGGAGTCGCATTTTGCTGTAGCACCTGCACGTGAACGTCATCTGGTGTAGTATTTTCATCTCTCACTGGCTGTGTGCTTGTGCTTTCTGCCTGATTCAGAGTTTGTTGTTCGTTGTTCGCCTCTATTTCCATGTCTTGCACTTCATCACTGGTGCCCCTTGTCAAATCCACAACATTACGGACACTTTCGCTCCGATGATCTCTGTTTTCCTGAATTTCTTCATTTCCATTTTGTATAAGGGTTGCCATCAGGTTTTTTCTATCGACACTGAGTTGCTAAATTATTATATAATTCCGATTAAATGTTCGAATATTCAAAGCCTCCTCTGAGTTTCACAGTACGCGCCATTTTACGTGATCATACATTGAGCATGCTCAGTTATGAGTAGATCCAGTCACTCTTACCAGTCACTCTCGGTCGGACCGCTTCTATTCTGGTCTGTTAAAGGACCAAAGGGAGGTAAAGCACGCGACCGCTGTGAAAAAGGAAAAAAAATCTTTGTTTAGGGATTTATTCAAGTTAGGAGACGTTTCATTTAGAGCTCTCAAAAGGGATACAGCGTTCTGAAACGGCAAATTAAAAGAGAATACCTTTTCTGCCAACATAATGGTAATACAATAATAATGGTATGTGGCCCTACCTCAGGTTAGGGCGGAGCCTATGTTGACTCCTGAATTCAACTCAAACCTAGAACCACTGTGGGTTAGATGAAGTCGGTACGTCCATAATGATTGTTTGATAAAAACTGAATAAAGCATACTGAAATAAAGTGTCTCTTGATTTCACAGTTTCTAAGCGTTTACACTCGGGGACAGTTGAGACGTTGTATGAGAAGTAAAACGGAGGTCTGTAAACGCAAAATATCATGATATTTTACCACATTTTCTATAAAATAAATAAAGGAGACATACCTTTTATGTCTTCTTGTGTTTTTTGGAGTGAATTTATCGATTAGGTAGCCTGCGTACGCAGGCTATCGATTAGGCGACGTTTTTGGCTTTATTGTGTGACCAAAGGGGTGGGCGCGGGGAATGCAAATGCCCGACCAAACGCAAAATTTGCTAATGCCCCACGCCAGGCCAGGGACTGACAAGGTACGCAAATGCCCCGCAGTGGCCCGGGGGGCGGGGGGGGGGGGGGACCTGGGCGCAGTTGGATTCAACTGAAGCATTATGTTCGGATTCAACCCAAGAAAATTTCGCCAACTAAATAAGTGGAATTGAACAGGATCGATGAAGTTTGAAAAGAAGCGAATTCATTTCGTAGCGACTTTTTTGGTTTTTTTTCGTCCAAAGTTTTTGCTACCATGGCAACGTGCCGTAATGGTTTCTCCTCTCTAGCCACACTTAAATTCTGGGACGTTTTTCAAACATATGAAAGCCAACAAATCGCTCAAGTTTAAATTCTAATGCGAGAGGAGGTAATCTGTTTAAAATCTACAGCCTTCAACTCAGTCGAATGAAACCCTTTTTATTTCTATAAGTATTCTAATTCATATTAAGACAATAAATGAAAATAAATAACTCTAATTTCCTAGTACTTCTCCACCCTAAGCAACAGAAATGTCCACATATCAAATGGTGAACTCGTCACAAAGCCCTTTAAAACAAGAGCAAAACCTGACTTCCTGGGCTTTATACTCCAGAAATCTGCATTAAGCATTCAAAATTTTCAAGCCTCTTGGCTATCATTGGACACGTGAGGGGGAGGAAGACTCCACTGGGTACTTATGGTGGGAATGTGCCACCCAACCCTGTTGTGATTTTTGATCAATATTTGGAACGCACGAAAGGTCAATATATCCGCAAATGTTATCTAGAACAAGATTTATTATTTTGAGCGCAAAATCGCTCTAAAACGGGGTCCAAATTTGGAGGATAGGACAGCACAAACCCACCCAATCTACCGGAATACTCCGTGGAAACGACTACCACTTTGCTACTTCCAATCTTGTAATCTAATTGCCCTAACCAGTGTTTTATTAACACTAGCCTCATACCCAGGCCAGTTCGCGCTATCCGAGTTACCAGAGGAGGCTCGGAACCGAGTGCGATAAGCGAATTTTCCGGACAAGCTTGACAGGTGACGTCGCATCCGAAATCGCCGAGGACGACGAATAATAAAATACCGCCCTTCAGTTTTTTCGATACCTTTGCAATGTCTCCCCCCCCCCCCCCCCCCCCAACCAATCAATAAGCTTGCAAAATGACCTGACAATTAACCAAGCTTTCAACTTTGCAATAGTTCTTTAGACTAAGGATCACTATGAACACACTAGGTTATATAAATAGTTATCTCTTGAAAAAATTGTACGCTAATTTAAAAGCTACTATAGCTCTACTAACCCCTGCGTCCCCAATTCGCCAGGCAAAAATTTACTCTTACGCTAGCTCGCAGGTTAGGATTGAGCTACTGAAATGATTTCCTATTCAAGACTCAGCTGTTTCACGTCTTTTACACTAAGAAATAATGTATACGATTAAAAACGAAATTGCCTGTTTAAAATGCATCGAGCAGGTACGTATCATGTAAAATTAGAATAAAAAAGATGAAAACAAACCAGAACATAAAGCTAAACGCTTCGATTAAACGACACTAAACTGTTATCCTTTCTATTTTGGCTTGTTTAGCAGAATAAGAAGAAAACTGAAGCCAGGGTTAACCGTCGAACTTCACTTGCAATGAAACCTAACCCGGTTTTCGTGAAAAATACTAGCGGTTTTTCGGTTTTGGTACCCGATGTGGTTTTTGGTTTTTCCTATTTTGTCCTATTTTGGGTTCCGGTTTCTGTTGAAGAAGAAGAAGAAGTTGAAGTCAGTTCAGATGACAACAATTCTCAGGGCCAGCAAGATGAATTAGGGGCATCGACGAATTTTCTCTTTGGTGCAAGGTCGCGATATGGAAGGGCAGTGAGGTTCAATAATCGACTGCTGTTTTGAGTATCTGTTTATTACCACATTAAACCTTAGAGCAAGTTCCTGCTGCCATGTAAAACTGAAAAGGAACTAATTGTACCGGTTAGCTTCCTCAGTGTCGACTCAGCTCAGTGCAATCGCATGTTAGACAATCGAGTCTCCAAACTTTCAGATGTTAATTATCAAATGGAAATGTTCGATTAGAGATTTTCGATTGAAGTTTTCCAGAGCTATAGCTTTTTGCGACTGCAAAAATGCAATTCTAAAGAGGACTTGTGTGCAAATTCTGCTAAGTTAAGTAGGCTCCATAACTAGCGGCTTTTCGGAAATTGAGCCGCAAAGTCTGGGCTCGAGAGAGCGGCAGAAACAAAGCCTATGATTTAAGCAGACACAAAAGGATACGAAGGCTTCAAACAAAGTCCATGACATTCACAAATACTTTGGTGAAATTAGCGTTAGTTTAGTTTGCTCTGTATGCCCCACTTGTCACCATTGTATCGGTTTTTGACGGTTTTGTATGCGGTTTTCGGTTTTGGCCGAATTTGTTTTGCGGCTTTGGATGATTTTTTCTTCGGTTTTGCGGTTTCTAATATACCCCAATGCCCCCCTCCTTGACCTATATTTACGCGTTACGTGGACCTCTGCATTCAACCAGTTTTTCTAAAATTCTTTTGCTTTCGCACATTAGGTTCGTCCCACGTGAAGTTCGATATTTGACCCCGGCCTGAGGCTATGTTCACAGGATACTGCCGACACGAAAAGCTAATCCAGTATAGTATGAACAGCAACGGCACACAACTGGAACGAGGCGTTCGCTTTGCCTAGTCCCTGCTGTGGGCCTCATTATTTTGCGTTTCGGGTCACGTGGTCCAAGCGAATAAGTGAGGGTGTTTCCAGCCCATTCGCCTCGGATACGTCACCGAGGTGAATTCACTCAGAGGGCCTGGGAAAACACCATAGAGTGACTAGGCAATCGTTCACACACATCAAACATCGCGCCTGAGCGGTTGGCCGTGCCGTGAGGGTTTAGTGAACTAAATCCCCGTCCTAACTCCTGAATATTTACTTCGGTGTCAGTGGATTCCAGTCGTCGCTCCTACTTATTGTAAATGTGTAAATATTATATTATCCACTCCCCTCAGGGCTTTTCAGGGATAATTTACAACACTGGTTGGGGGACTTTGCCAGACTGCTTAAGGTGCAGTTTACAAGTAATGAAGGAATGAGTAATGATGCCCCCATACATGAGTGTGAAAGTGAGATAGACCAGTACACCGGCCACTACGTGCCCTATTCTTTACGAAGAGTGTGTGGGTTCTTTAACGTCCCACAGATTTTTTATCACATGCGCAAGGGCTTGTGAGACGGGGCCTACGGCTTTTCGTCCTTATTCGAGAAGACTAGAAAGTCAAACCGTTTGCAGATGTTTTTTAAAAATGCTGCACTTTCTCCTCAGTTATTTAAAGACCCTGAGTGTTGGTCTGGCCGGGGTTTGAACCTACGGCCTCCCACTCAGCAGACAAGCGCTTAGCCCATTGAGCTAACCGGGTGGCGGCTACGGTCCGAATACCTGTTCACACTGCACCAAAGTGTGTCACTGAAACTATCCGGCAGCGCAGCTTCGCTCCGCTGCAGACAACGCACTGAAATCACCGTTGTTATGTGTGAACAGAAGCCCTATCCGGTATGGTCTTCGTGCCGGCGTAAGAGGTGTCCGGTATAGTGAGGCCTAAATTATGAACGTTGACTCCCAATTAAAGGCTATGCCGCGAGACAGTTCTGCCCTTCCTTAAAATTTTTAACCGTTATGAATAAATTACCTAAATTGTAATAAAAAGGCAACTTTAGTGACATTAAACTAAACCATAGTCTCTCTGTTCGGGTCCAAAGAGTGAATCCACACGTCTTCTGAATCCCTAAAATAGTCACTAAAATATCCCAAAAGGCAGTCTTGTTGATTTACGAGTTTAGGCATAGAAAAGTATTTTTCTAGCACATATTCTACAGTTGATGTATTCGGTTTTTCTTTGACAATGTCCAATTCAACAGAATCTTTTACCAACGAAACGGTAAGATCTTTCTTTTCATAACTCTCCACCCCCTTGCCAGACTCCGAAACTTTCCTATCACTAGCTTCCGCCTCAGAAGAGAACGACCCGGAATCCAAAGTCCATGATTTTGTGGCCTGACTTGAGGTAGAGGATGGGATACGCACCCGATAACCTTTTCTACGCATGCGCCACTCTTGAGCAATTTCAAAAGGAAGTAGAAAAGGAATCAGAAACAAAAGACATACTCCAAGTGTAGTGAAGGCGCCAGACATGTAAAACGCAGGAAAGTACGACTGGAGAATAGGATACATCCATCCTAAAATAAGTATTACAAACAAATAAACAATAAATGAAAAAAATAGACAGGGAAAAAAGTTGAGCGCGGCCGGTTTTTTTCTAATCACAAAGCACATGCTCGGAAATTTAAAACTCACTCTCATCACAAGCTTAGGGTCTCTATTCGTCCCTTCCCCCAGGACTATATTAAATTTTTCTGAGTCGTACCCTTTTTTTACACATCATCAACAAATTCAGTAAAATTGTAATAAAACTGTAACGAAGTGTGAACGTAAAGTAGAAGACATACCAGAGAATACATGCCTGCCAGATTGAAACAAAATTAAATATCATTCAAGGGTGGCATGTGTATTCATTTCTATCGTTTGTTTCGCCCCTTAGTTGTTAATCGCGACATTTGCAGGTTATTATTAGTGTCAACTTACTGAGAGGTGCTATTAGTACCATCGTGGTTGCTAGGGATTGGTGTATCACGAGCCTCACTCATGGTTGGTGGCAGCCTAGTCCCTAGGCGTTCTCTGCCGGGTCAATCATGGACTCTACCATGAGCTGTGGCGTCACCGAGAGAGACTCGCCGCTCGTTCTTTCCCAGACTTCGCGCGGACAACGAGGCAACAGAGAACGCCTGGGCACTAGGCTGGGTTAGTGGGTTTTGATCTGAAGCATTAGGCTGATTTAGCAACAGGACGGGAACGTCAGTTCGTCAGATGACGACGGGAAAGCGCGCGGAAAGGACTAAACACGACTTCCGGTGCTCAATTTGCCCCTTTGCCATTGGTCAAGCCAGTTGTTTGATTTGCGCGCGCCGTCGTCGACTGACGTTCCCGTTCTGTTGCTAAATCAGCCTATTGTTGGGTTTAATAGAGGACGACAGCACCCCCTGATAAAGACCTGCAGAACGCAGTCCAAACGTAGTGATCAACAACTAAGTGACTATTGTCAGACAAACGATAAACTAGCACTATATTTGAGTGTCAATGTATTTAGCACGAAAGTACTAATTGGGGACATTATTTTTACGCCTCCAACTGGAGACGGGGCCACCATTCAATTTGTCATCCGAGCCACCCGAAGGTCTAGCCGCTTGCAGTGCAAAGGGAGTACCTTTATTTCTCAGTTATTTTAAATTTCTCTCTCTTTTGTTTAAAAGTAATTTCTTGGATAATTCTCTCTTTACTTTTTAAAGCACTGAATCATCGAATTGTAGACAAAAAGAATTTAAACTGAATTTAGTTTTTAAGCTTTCATATCTGATAGCAATAACCCTTGATTATCGTAACCCTGCTTTGAACAACCAGGCCTTGAGTATCGAACCCGCGACCTCAACTCTCGCTTAGCAGTCAAGCGTTCTATCGACTGTGGTAAAAAACAAACTCATTTTTTGAAAGATAAGTAAGTAAAAGAATGCCTCATGCCATATCCCACGGCTCCTCTTGAGAGAAGAGTCTCAATCTGACTATGATTGGATCACCCCTGGCTGAAATAAGTTTAGTTGTCAGCTGCACCCACAATGCAACACTTACCAGCTATTGGTGCTCCTAGCATCATTGGAACGCCAGTAATACAATACATGATCCCAAAGGCTGAAGCCATCTTTCTCCTTCCGACGACATCTCCTATTAATACGGCTATAAGGACGACAAAGCCGCCATCGTGGATGCCAAATACTATACAATAGGCTAACAGGGATTTATAGGAGGTCAAAATAGGAAGAAGAGTAGTAAGAACGCTACAGACCAACATGCACATCTGATACAGATAAATTCGGTTCACACGTGGGTGATCAGCAATTCGCCCATAGACAATCTTTCCAATTGTTTCTGACATTGCAATGATGCCGACTAGAACAGCGCCGTCCTCTTTGTGGATGCCAAGGTCTTGTCCGTGTCTTACCTGTATGAGACAAAAGGGGTGAACGAGGAAAATGTGAGCAAGTAATGCTAGAGCAAGTTGTTCAAAAACTTGCGAGACTTCTAGTGAAACCACCTCCTTAAAATAACAAAGTGAAAGCTAATAGAACACTTGTTCTTTTGGACTATCGTAAACTGCGGCTTATAAGCACTGGGCTTATACAGCTTCGCAAGGAGTTTTAAGAGGACTTCTAAATAGAGAGGCTTATATCAGGGGCGGATCTAGGGGGAGGGTGTAGGGGGTGCGCACCCCCCCTGAGATGACCTTCGGTTTTCTAATACAACTGGTATTCCGCAAAAAAAAAACTATGTGGCTTATTGGTGTTGATGTAGAGCAAGAGAGAGTGCACCCCCTCCTAAAAAAAATCCTGGATCTGCCCCTGTATATTCGTGGGGGCTTATATCCGAAATAGAAAGAGCGCCTTGAAACAAGCTCTAACAATGATCAGAATGATGACCACGACTAAGATTCAAAACTTCATAATATACCCTGATATAGTAATAAACTTAATAAAATATTACAATAACTTAATTGTTAAAAAATAAATAAATAAATAATAAATAAATAAACAAAAATGATAAAGGAATGAATAATAATAACAAAAAACAAACATGAAATTACAACAAAAAAAGTCTTTTCAATACAAGGTCCTCAAGCTAGAGGGAAGCTTATATTCACGAAGCCTGTACCAGGCTTTCAGATAGTACAATGCGGACGTATTAACACGAGCAAAGCGAAAATAAGACGCACGCGACTTGGGAAAGGGGGCGGTGGTGGTGAGAAAAACGGGAACGCCGCCCTGTCTCTCCCTAGCCCCCGCGCGTTTTTCGCATTTCTTTTTACTGAACGACTTTTCACCACTATCCCGGAGCCTGGAACAGGCTAATATCCACGGGAAGCTTATAATCGAAAGTATTTTATTGTCTGCGGGTTGATGGGCCTATAGCTGGGGGGCAGGGGGCTATAGACGGCAATTTACGTTACTTTGCTCTCTGTTACTAAAAGGGAATTCTGCAGCAAAAATATACATCTGATCAAACTTTCAAAAACTAAGGCTATGCAGTTAATAAAATAATAACGACAATAATAAAATTAGTAGGCGTTTGCCGTTTTAGAAAAATGCTAGGCATGCAATCGATTTCTAGGAAATGTCTCATATGTTCGCGTGCCTTTCTCTTGCGCGTCATCCCTGCTATCTGAGAGCCTGGAACAGGCTACCTTTGCCCCCCTTTGGTCATCTTAGAGCAGCCAGCCGCTTAGCTTCAGTATTTCTCTGATGGACTACTTCGTGAATCAAGCCGCGCATACATATCCACTAGCCTCCCAAGCAGACATTCTAAGGGCTTCGTCATGATTTCCTACCGTGTATAAAGCCCTAGAAACGTTTTGCGT